>QODF01000031.1:4036123-4249277 GCA_024372805.1 Oostethus manadensis | reverse complement strand
CTACTACTCCTCAAACCTGCACATGCCACTCCCCACCAGCAACGGGCGCTGTTGCGGCACTCCGTTGCATATATATAATTTCCACTACGTTACACTCTTCCGCGCTCTGTGTGTATGGTAGCGGCCCCGCCTCCACCCACCGAGACAAAGAGACTACGAAAGACTGTATAAAAGAGTTCTATGGAACAGATCCGTCCCAGTAAACCCAGACACCCCTCACCTGCAGGTTTGTACTAAGTGACCCACATTCCGATCAGATCCATTTTTGGAAGAGGGCTCCTAACATTGATATGTATAATTCTTAGTCCTTTCAGTGAGTCAATTATGAATCAAAATTAGGGAATTGTATACCGGGCAGAGATAGTATGACAGAGGAGTGCAAGAGAACCATAGCATGTAACACACACACACGCACACACACACACACACACACACACACACTACAACAAAAAAACACAGCATCAAGTGAAAAAAATGGAAAAACCAAAAACCAGGCTGCACAGACAAACAGCTCAGTCTGCATAAGTCATGCTTGGAAAAAAACAAACAAGTGAATAGATAGATAAACAAAATCAAAAGACAAGGTGAATTTAAGAGGAAAAAATAAATATATGGAATGGAATGGAATAAAATCATATATAATAATAAAATAAAATATAAAATAACAAGTTTTTATGGAGGCACGGCAGGCAAAAGTATTAATAATAAAATAAAGTTAAATCAATTCTAAATGCATCAATAATGCATTTAGAATTGCAAAACCAATATAGATTTCAGTGACAAAGTTGCAAATGAGAAACAAAAGTAAAGCAGCAGCCACCAATGGCGTGCCTATGCCAGCGACAATATTACAAATACATGAAAAAAATATTATGCTAACATTAGCACCAGTCACTGGTCTCTAACCTTAGGCAGCCATTTCAGAGCCAATGGGTAAGTCATCGGGAGAGAGCGCACCGAGGAATCTCATAACTTCATCAGGAGTGCGAAAAAAAGATGTCTTATCGCCATGGACAACTCTCAGCCTGTAGGGAAAAATCAGGGCGTATTTGATATCCCGGTCTCTGGATCGGGCCGGGTTGTCCGGGTAAGTCCGGCTTGATATAAACTCAAGCTCCTTCACACTGAAGGGGTGCCAGCTTCTCCTCGGAAAGTTTCATAATTTTCATCTTGTCCTGGAAGTAGTGGAACGTCACCAAGATGGACCTGGGACCTTTGGTTCTGCAGTTGTCCTTGGCCCCGGTACGATCACATCGACCCAAAAGTTGCGGAACCAGGCGTGTCATGAAGCTAAGAATATCCTCGGCCTCAACCCTCTCGGGGATACCGATGGAACGTATATCGGAGCGCCCGCTTTGATTATCTACATCCTTGACTCAAGACCTCAGATCAGTGTTTTTTTTTTTCCCAGCACTTGTAACGGGTTTGATCAAGTCTGACATCTCATCCTCATCCCATGTTCCATTGTGATGACCTTCTCCCCGAGCATGTGAAGTGAGTTGTCCATTTTGGTAAGTCTGGCTCCGATAGGGTCAATTTAGCATCCATATGCGAGATCATGACGAGCCTAATTTGCCGCATCATATCCAAAATACTTTGGAGAGTAGCTGTCTCGTCAGCCATTACAAGGCCGGAGAGAAGATGGTCGAATAACTCCTTGCACTTCTCAAATCATCATAAGTAGCTTGTTTGCACTAAAAAAGTTTGGAGTAGAGAACATCTCACAGACGCATCAATTGACAGATAATTGAAGCAGCAGACTGCAGCTTCTAGCACGCACTCACGCCACGCCAGCCATCTTGCAAGTGATACAAGCAGTTGGGAAAAATAAAAAGCTCCAAGACCATTAGGACACTTATAAACTACTAAAAAAGCCAAAAGTCGATCCTGAAACACCCGGGGAGCCAATGCAGTCATTCTAAAACCAGTGTAGAGTGGGCCCGCCTCTTGGTGTTCGTCGGGACGCGTGCTGAGGAATTTTGCAAAAGTTGTGAACCGGATGTACTCTTTTTGGGAAGACCAGAAAGCAGGGCATTACAGCGGTCAATACGACTGGTGCTAACATCGTGCATGGGCGTCTCCGTGTCGGCCCGAGAGAGAACGGGGCGAACTCTGGTGACGTTCTTTAGATGGTAAAAAACTACCTTTGTGGTAGTCTTGGTGCGTGGAATAAAAGTCAGCCAAAAGTCGCCAAGGATGTTCACTTGCGATGAAGGATTAAAAGACAGTGACTGTAGTTTGGGTACGACTTCTCTCTCTCAGCCTCAGGACCGATGACTAAAACTTCAGTTTTGTCCTGGTTAAGCTGCAGAAAGTTTTCTGCCATGCAGGATTTATTATTTATTATTAATTATTATTTATTATTTTTGTGTGTGGGTGACTGTTGGGGGTCATAGCTGTGTTATCCTCTTGTTTTCCTAAGCTGCGGGGGTGGATGGGTGCGTGTCCCAGTGCCGGATTGGTGCCTGGGAGTACCTGGGTTGGGGGAGTGTGCATGGGGCTGGGCGGGTGTGGGTTTGTGTGCGCAAGTGCTAGTGTGTGTCAGTGTGTGTTTCTGTGTATTTTGGGTGCAGGGGATTCAACGGTAGTGTGAGCACTGGGGGCTGTGGTGGGAGGTGAGGTGTCTGACTGTGCCTGGAAGGTTGCTGCCTCTCCGAGTGGTGGGGTGTGTTTCCCGGGTTCTTCTCGGATACGGGGTGGGGATGGCTGTAGTGGTGTTCGGGGGTGCGGGCCGCCGGGATCCCCTACAGTGGCTTGCCTGTTGGCTTTGAGTACATCTGGGAGAGGCTGCTCCCGGACTGCGGTCGCTAGGCGTCCGGGGCCTATGAATGGCCTCGCCTCGAGCCGGCCCCGGCCTCGCGCCGGATCCCGGGAAACAGGGGTGACTACTGCCTCTTGGCTCCTTCTCTGGGAGGGAAATTTTATTTTTTTTCCTCCCAGTCCTACTATCCCTTGGGTCCTCGCTCCCCCACTCCCTGCACATAAGATCTTGGGGAGTGCGCAAGCTCCATGAGGGTGTGGCGGCAGGGGTCACAAACATGACCTCCTTCTGTGGTGCGCTGGGGGCCCCAAACTCCCAGTTTTAATTACACTTACTTACTATATATAGACTCCAGACACCTCACATTCATCTTTGGGGTGGCAGGACTCGTGTCACCTGGTGGGCAGAACTACTCAGTCGTGCTCAGCCGGCCGGCCCATGGTGTCATGTAGTTTCTGCTCCTCAATTTTAACTGCCTACACACACACATCTCACACCTCATAACACTCTTAGTTAGGTGGGGGGGCATGAATTAGAGGGTCCTATTACACCCCTGTATTCTTGGAAGCTCCCTGGGGGGTGGGGGTGGGGGGGTGAGGGGGGGCTCGGTGGGAGTGGTCTGTTCGGCTCCGGGTCTCAGTCGGCTGCAGTACTGGGAGGAGTGCAGTTGTATGTGGGTGTTTATGTGCGTATGCGTGTCTGTGTATGCGTGTGTATGTGTGTGCATAGGGCTGTGGCTGTGGGATTCCCGGGGGCCAGGTACGGTAGTCTGGTCCCGTGTCTCGAGGGAGCTCGCGGTGGTGCTGCTCGCTGCATTGGGCGGGTGGCACATTCAGGTGCTTATGTGAGAATGTAGGTGTGTGGGTATATGCGTGTTGGCATTTGTGAGTGGGGGAACAGGGTTTGGTGTGGATACTGGGGCTCAGGTGTGAAAACACTGGGGGTTTGGGTGGACGGGGTTCCTTTGGAGTGGACGCGGTTCATTTGGCGTGGGCAAACCCATGGACCTCTACAGGCGCCTGACTCTAGCGTCGGGGTAGGTGATAGCCCACGGCAGCTGTGTCTCGGGAAGCCTGAGGATCCTGGGGTGTTGAATGTGGCCCATGCTTTGGGGGGTGGATGGCTTCTGGGTCCGGGGGCCTGGGGGGCCGGGGGATTACGGGCGGGCGCCCTGCTTGACCGTAGCTGGCTGGTCCCCGGCGGGTGTTCCAGCGGTTGGTGTCCGTGCCTTTGTGTGGCCCTTGCTCGGCTGCTGAGTGACGTCCGGCCGAGTCTCCCTTGTACTTCTTCAGGGTGGACTCGCGGTTGCCTCTTGGGGGATGGGGTCAGGCCGTCCCCTCTGTGGGGAGCATGCTGCGGGGCCGTGCTCCGGCGTCTTCCTAGTTGGACCCTCGCTTTTGGAGGGAGTGTGGTTTGGGATGTATGGCTGTGTTCACCACGAACATTTCCTCATTCTCTGTTTCACTCTGATGCAGTTATCTTGTCAATGCAGAGTAATGTAGATTTAATATAGATTTGTTGTACGTGTCATCTGGATGGTCATTGTTCAAGAGGTTCTGTTTTTCTTGTTGTTCTTTTTATAGGTTTTTTATTAATAGTTAATAGTTATTATTATTTATTATTATTTTTTATTATTAGTATGTATGTACTGTATCTATGTATGTATATATGTGTATACATACCGTGAGGACACCAAGTTTTTCCCAGGCCAACACAGTCCCTCCAGCGTCTCCCAGCTGGGCATGCCCGAAACACGTCACCAGGAGGTGCCCGGGAGGCATCCGGACGAGATGCCCGAGCCACCTCAACTGGCTTCTCTCGATGTGAAGGAGCAGTGGCTGTACTCTGAGCTCCTCCCGGATGGCCGAGCTCCGCACCGTATCTCTTAGGGTGAGTCCTGCCACCCTACGGAGGAAATTCATTTCCGCCGCTTGTATCCGCGATCTCGTTCTTTCGGTCAAGATCCATAACTCATGACCGTAGGTGAGGGTGGGAACGTAGATCGATTAGTAAACAGAGAGCTTTGCCTTCCGGCTCAGCTCTCTATTCACCACGACGGTCCGGTACAGCGACCACATTACTCCGGGTGCTGCACCGATCCGTCTGTCAACCTCACGCTCCAACCGTCCCTCACTCGTGAACAAGACCCCGAGATACTTGAACTCCTCCACCTAAGGCAAGACCTCACTCCCAACCCGTAGAGTACAGTCCACCCATTTCTGACTGAGAACCATGGCCCCAGATTTGGAGGTGCTGAATCTCATCCCAGAAGCTTCACACTCAGCTGCAAACCTCTTCAGTAAACGCTGAAGGTCACAGCCTAATGAGGCCATAAGGACCACATCGTCTGCAAATAGCAGAGGCCACATCCTAAGGTCACCAAGCTGGACTCCCTCAATGCCTTGACTGCGCCTAGAAATTCTAGGCACAATTCTAGGCGATTATGAACAGAATCGGTGACAAAGGGCAGCCTTGGCGGAGGCCAACGTTCACCGGAAACAAGCTCGACTTACTGCTGGCAATGCGAACCAGGCTCCTGCTTCGATTGTACAAGGACCGAATGTCATGTAGTAGCGGGCCACCAATCCCGTACTCCTGGAGCACACCCCACACGACACCACGAGGAACATGTTCGAATGCCTTTTCCAAGCCTACAAAGTACATGTAGACAGGTTGGGCAAACTCCCACATACTGTACCCTCCAGTACCCTTGCAAGGGTGTAGAGCTGGTCCAGTGTTCCGCGACCAGGACGAAAACCACATTGCAGCTCCTGTAACCGAGGTTCGACTGACGATCGTACCTTTCTCTCCAGCACCCTGCAGTAGACTTTCCCAGGGACGCTGAGGAGTGTGATCCCCTATAGTTTGAACACACCTTCTGGTCACCCCTTTTAAAATGGGGACCACCACCCCGGTCTGCCAGTCCAGAGGTACTGTTCCAGACTTCCATACAATGTTGTAGAGGCGTGTCAACNGCTTGCCTGTTGGCTTTGAGTACATCTGGGAGAGGCTGCTCCCGGACTGCGGTCGCTAGGCGTCCGGGGCCTATGAATGGCCTCGCCTCGAGCCGGCCCCGGCCTCGCGCCGGATCCCGGGAAACAGGGGTGACTACTGCCTCTTGGCTCCTTCTCTGGGAGGGAAATTTTATTTTTTTTCCTCCCAGTCCTACTATCCCTTGGGTCCTCGCTCCCCCACTCCCTGCACATGGGATCTTGGGGAGTGCGCAAGCTCCATGAGGGTGTGGCGGCAGGGGTCACAAACATGACCTCCTTCTGTGGTGCGCTGGGGGCCGCAAACTCCCAGTTTTAATTACACTTACTTACTATATATAGACTCCAGAGACCTCACATTCATCTTTGGGGTGGCGGGACTCGTGTCACCTGGTGGGCAGAACTACTCAGTCGTGCTCAGCCGGATGATGCTCCTCAATTTTAACTGCCTACACACACATCTCACACCTCATAACACTCTTAGTTGGGTGGGGGGGCATGAATTAGAGGGTCCTATTACACCCCTGTAATCTTGGAAGCTCCCTGGGGGGGGCTCGGTGGGAGTGGTCTGTTCGGCTCCGGGTCTCAGTCGGCTGCAGTACTGGGAGGAGTGCAGTTGTATGTGGGTGTGTATGTGCGTATGCGTGTCTGTGTATGTGTGTGTATGTGTGTGCTTAGGGCTGTGGCTCTGGGATTCCCGAGGGGCAGGTACAGTAGTCTGGTCCCGTGTCTCGAGGGAGCTCGCGGTGGTGCTGCTCGCTGCGTTGGGCGGGTGGCACATTCAGGTGCTTATGTGAGAATGTAGGTGTGTGGGTGTATACGTGTTGGCATGTGTGAGTGGGGGAACAGGGTTTGGTGTGGATACTGGGGCTCAGGCGTGAAAACACTGGGGGTTTGGGTGGACGGGGCTCATTTGGAGTGGACGCGGTTCATTTGGGGTGGGCAAACCCATGGACCTCTACAGGCGCCCACCTCTAGCATCGGGGTAGGTGATAGCTCGCGGCAGCTGTGTCTCGGGCAGCCTGAGGATCCTGGGGTGTTGAATGTGGCCCATGCTTTTGGGGGTGGGTGGCTTCTGGGTCCGGGGGCCTGGGGGCTCACGGGGAGGCGCCCTGCTTGACCGTAGCTGGCTGGTCCCCGGCGGGTGTTCCAGCGGTTGGTGTCCGTGCCCTTGTGTGGCCCTTGCTCGGCTGCTGAGTGACGTCCGGCCGAGTCTCCCTTGTACTTCTTCAGGGTGTACTCGCGGTTGCCTCTTGGGGGGTGGGGTCGGGCCGTCCCCTCTGTGGGGAGCCTGCTGCGAGGCCGTGCTCCGGCGTCTTCCTAGTCGGACCCTCGCTTTTGGAGGGAGTGTGGTTTGGGATGCATGGCTGTGTTCACCACGAACATTTCCTCATTCTCTGTTTCACTCTGATGCAGTTATCCTGTCAATGCAGAGTAATGTAGATTTAATATAGATTTGTTGTACGTGTTATCTGGATGGTCATTGTTCAAGAGGTTCTGTTTTTCTTGTTGTTCTTTTTATATGTTTTTTATTATTATTTATTATTATTTTTTATTATTAGTATGTATGTACTGTATGTATGTATGTATATATGTGTATACATACCGGGAGGACAACAAGTTGTTCCCAGGCCAACACAGTCCCTCCAGCGTCTCCCAGCTGGGCATGCCTGAAACACCTCACCAGGAGGCGCACGGGAGGCATCCGGACTAGATGCCCGAGCCACCTCAACTGGCTCCTCTCGATGTGAAGGAGCAGTGGCTGTACTCTGAGCTCCTCCCGGATGGCCGAACTCCTCACCGTATCTCTTAGGGTAAGTCCTGCCACCCTACGGAGGAAATTCATTTCCGCCGCTTGTATCCGCGATCTCGTTCTTTCGGTCATGATCCATAACTCATGACCATAGGTGAGGGTGGGAACTAGATCGATTAGTAAACAGAGAGCTTTGCCTTCCAGCTCAGCGAGCACATTACTCCGGATGCTGCACCGATCCGTCTGTCAACCTCACGCTCCAACCGTCCCTCACTCGTGAACAAGACCCCGAGATACTTGAACTCCTCCACCTAAGGCAAGACCTCACTCCCAGCCCATAGGGTACAGTTCAACCATTTCCGACCGAGAACCATGGCCCCAGATTTTGAGGTGCTGAGTCTCATCCCAGAAGCTTCAAACTCAGCTGCAAACCTCTTCAGTAAACGCTAAAGGTCACAGCCTAATGAGGCCATAAGGACCACATCGTCTGCAAATAGCAGAGACGAGATCCTAAGGTCACCAAGCTGGACTCCCTCAACACCTTGACTGCGCCTAGAAATTCTGTCCATGAAGATTATGAACAGAATCGGTGACAAAGGGCAGCCTTGGCGGAGGCCAACGTTCACCGGAAACAAGCTCGACTTACTGCTGGCAATGCGAACCAGGCTCCTGCTTCGATTGTACAAGGACCGAATGGCACGTAGAAGCGGACCATCAATCCCGTACTCCCGGAGCACCCCCCACAGGACACCACGAGGGACACGGTCGAATGCCTTTTCCAGGTCCACAAAGCACATGTAGACTGGTTGGGCAAACTCCCACATACCCTCGAGTACCCTTGCAAGGGTGTAGAGCTGGTCCAGTGTTCCGCGACCGGGACGAAAACCANGTGTAGAGCTGGTCCAGTGTTCCGCGACCAGGATGAAAACCACATTGCAGCTCCTGTAACCGAGGTTCGACTGACGATCGTACCTTTCTCTCCAGCACCCTGCAGTAGACTTTCCCAGGGACGCTGAGGAGTGTGATCCCCTATAGTTTGAACACACCTTCTGGTCACCCCTTTTAAAATGGGGACCACCACCCCGGTCTGCCAGTCCAGAGGTACTGTTCCAGACTTCCATACAATGTTGTAGAGGCGTGTCAACTAACACAGTCCCCCAACATCCAGAGCCTTGAGGAATTCAGGGCGGAACTCGTCTACCCCCGGAGCCTTGCCATTGGGGAGTGTTTTAACTACCACAATTACCTTAGCCACTGTGATAGAACTGTCCACGTACGTATCCTCAGACTCTGCTTCCTCTACGGAAGGTATGTCAGTGGGATTGAGAAGGGCCTCAAAGTATTTCTTTCACCGACCAACTATATCCACAGTCGAGGTCAGCAAGCCCCCGTCCGCATTGTAAACAGTGTGAACTGGGGGCTGCTCTCCCTTTCTGAGGTGTCGGACGGTTTGCCAGAACCTCTTAGAGGCCGACCGAAAGTCGTGCTTCATAGCCTCACCGAACTCTTCCCACTCCCGAGTTTTTGCCTCGACCACCGCTGAAGCCGCGTGCCGCTTGGCCTGCCAGTACCTGTCAGCTGCTTCGGGAGTCCCGCAAGCCATCCATGCTTTATAGGACTCCTTATTCAGCTTGACAACAGCCCTAACCCCCGGTGTCCACCATCAGGTTTTGTGTTCCAACTTGCGGCCGCAACTACGGCTGGCTGCCTCAGCAATGGAGGCACGGAATACGGCCCATTCAGACTCAATATCCCGGTCCTCCCTCGAAATGCAGGCAAAGCTCTGCCGAAGATAAGAGTTGAAGACTCGACGAACGGGAGACTCTGCCAGGCGTTCCCAGCACACCCTTACTATGCGTTTGGGTCTACCAGGTCTGTCCGGCATCCTTCCCCCCCATCTAATCCAACTCATCACCAGGTGGTGGTCAGTTGACAGCTCAGCCCCTCTCTTCACCCGCGCGTCTAGAACATGTGGACGCAGGTTTGATTATACAACCATAAAGTCTATCATAGACTTGCGACTTAGGGTGTCCTGGTGCCAAGTGCACTTTTGGACATCCTTATGTTCGACAATGGTGTTTGTTAGGGACTGTGATTCGCACAGACGTCCAGCAACAACACACCGCACAGGTTCAGGTCAGGGAGGCCGTTCCTTCCAACCACACCTCCAAGTCACACTGTCATTGCCCACATGGGCGTTGAAGTCTCCCAGTAGAACTATGGAGTCACCAGCTGGGGTGCTCTCCAGAATCCCTCTGATAGACTTCAAGAAGTCTGGGTACTCTGAACTGCCGTTCGGCGCGTACCCACAAACCACGGTCAGGACCATTTCCCTAGCCCTAAGGCGTAGGGAAATAACCCTCTCGTTCACCGGGGATGACTCCAGCACAGAGGCACCAAGCCGGGGGGCTAATAATAAACCCACACCAGCTTGCAGCCTCTCCCCTGCAGCAACTTCAGAAAAGAACAAGGTCCAGCCCCATCCATTTTCTTCCGCTTATCCGAGGTCGGGGGGCAGCGGGGGAAGCAACCTAAGCAGGGAAGCCCAGAGGTCCCTCTCCCTGGCCACTTTGTCTAGCTCTTCCCAGCGGATGCCGAGGCGTTCCCAGGCCAGCTGAGAAACATAGTCTCTCCAACGTGTCCTGGGTCTTCCCCCAGGCCTCCTACCGGTTGGACGTGCCCTGAACACCTCCCCAGGAACGCGTTCCGGAGGCATCCTAACCAGATGCCCAAGCCACCTCATCTGACTTCTCTCAATGTGAGAAGCAGCGGTTCTACTCCGAGTCTCTCCCGGATGGCAGTGCTTCTCACCCTATCTCTAAGGGAGAGCCCAGCCACCCTGCGGAGAAAACTCATTTCGGCCGCTTGTACCCGCGATCTTGTCCTTTCGGTCACTACCCAAAGCTCATGACCATTGGTGAGGGTTGGAATGTAGATTGACCGGTAAATCGAGAGCTTTGCCTTTTGGCTCAGCTCTCTTTTCACCACAACAGACCGGTGCAGAGTCCGCATCACTGCAGACGCTCCACCAATCAACCAACCGCCTGTCCATCTCGCTTTCCATCCTTCCATCACTCGTGAACAAGACCCCAAAGTACTTAAACTCCTCCACTTGAGGACGGACCTCATCCCAGACCCGGAGATGGCACTACACCCTTTCCCAGGCGAGAACCATGAAGTCGGACTTGAGGTGCTGATTCTCATCCCAGCCGCTTCACACTCAGCTGCGAACCGATCCAGTGAGAAAAGAAGGTCATTGCTCGATGTAGCCAACAGGACCACATCATCTGCAAAACGCAGAGATCGAATCCTGTGGCCACCAAATTGAAACCCCTCAACGCTCTGGCTGCGCCAAGAAATGTTGCAGCGTGTACAGTGTCACTTTTTTATTTTAAAAACTAAATGAAAACTGCACTGGAGTAGTCATCTGTAAAAGAAAGTGCGTATTTGTAACCATCTTTGGACACTGGATCTATAGTTCCGGCTAAGTCAGTGTGCACCATGTCCAGTGGTGCTTTAGCCCTCACATCTGACCCTAGATTTCCTAGAGTTCCTAGATTGAACAAACTTCCCCTGAGTGCATACTTCACAATGTGAAACAGGTTTGATACTCTCATTCTTAATTTCCATCCCATCTACAACATTTCTCAGCTTCATTATATCTGCATAGTTGCAGTGTCCTAGGATTTCATGCCAACTCTGTAAATCAAGGCTTTTCTTGTACTTGTCATTGGTCTTACACATGTTTTCTAATGTGTGTAGATAATAAAGCCTGTTGTGTACGCGTATGGGGAATTTGGTATCTGTGAAGCAGAACATTTTTCTTCTCACTGAAGTTCACAGTGGCTCCGCCGGAAGTGGCAGCTTTCACAGAAAAGATATCCTGTGGGTACGTTGGGATGTACAAGGCGCCCCTGAGCGTTGTTCGGAAGCTCCTGCCCCCGCCGTCAAATATCCACACCTCCGCGTCACCTCTGCGCTTGGCGACTCCATTGCACCTGGAGCCGTCAGCCGGCTCCACGCAGTGCATTGTGTCTTTTAATCTTTGAAGACATAGATGGCCCAAAAACTTGGTTTCCCATAACTCATCATTTTTCCCGTCACCATCAAAAGCGAGCCTCGCCCAGCGGCTACTCGTCGCTTCTCTTTCCTTTCTGCTCACACTTAAGCTCTCCGGTGCATGCTGCAAACGTTCTTCCATTTTGAGTGAGCGGACCCGCCCCGCGGGCTCACCTGGTTTATTGATTACATTTCACAGGTGCAGACAATTCCGTCATTAGGGTCACATGACTTGGACTTCAGTAGTGGCAAAAAAAAACCAAACACAAACAAAGGCATTACTGAACCAAACCAAAAATAAAACAAAGTTACAGCATATTTCTTGCTTTCACCTGACTACAAAAAACTGGGCTCACTATACACCAAGACATGTACACACAGCATATTTGACAACACAAGGACTCCATCTCCAGTGCCGAATCCACTCACTACTCCGGTCTAATCAGTACAAATGAAGGAAACTCCAAGATGCTCTTTTCACTTATCTCCAATATCTCCAAATCCTCTTCCTCACTTCCAACACATCCTCTGATTTCTGCAATACCCTGGCTTCATTCTTCACTTCAAAAATCCACCATATCCATCAGCTACTCACTCCCTCCACTGCTCCAAATGTCCTCCATCCCCTTCCCACCTGTTTTCCTCTTTTACCTTTCCTTCTGTCAACCAAATCTCCACTCTTTACAGAAATCCAGAGCATCCTCCTGCCAACTGGACCCCCTCCCCACTGCTCTCATTAAAGCCTCCCTTCCTGCCTTATCAGCATAATTTATGCCTTCCTCACTAAGACTTCTTCTGTCACTCCTTTACTCCAAAAACCTGGTTCTGACCCTGCTGATCTCAATAATTTCCGTCCCATCTCAAACCTTCCTTTCATTTCCAAACTTCTTGAAAAAGCCGTTGCTGCACAACTTCACACCCACCTTTCTTCAAATGACCTGTATGAACAATTCCAAGCTGGCTTGCATCCCCTCCATAGCACTGAACCGGCCCTTCTCAAAATCACTAATGACCTTCTCCTTTCTGCTGATTCTGGTTTATTCTCCATTCTCCTTCTGCTTGACCTCATGCAGCCTTTGACACCATCTCACACCCCATCCTCCTGGACAGACTCTCCTCCGTCGGCATCACTAACACGCCCCTCACCTGGTTCCGCTCCTACCTCTCAGACCGCACCCAGTTCATTCAACTCAAGCCTTTCACCTCACACCCCTTCCCTGTCACATCTGGTGTTCCCCAGGGTTCTGTCCTCAGCCCCCTACTGTTCATAATCTACCTGCTTCCCCTTGGTCATATTTTCAGGAAGCATTCTATCCACTTCCACTGCTACGCGGATGACACGCAGCTCTATATCTCCAGCAAACCCAACCCCTCTCTCCCACCCTCCTCCCTGACCAACTACCTCACTCAAATGAAATCCTGGTTCTTCTCAAACTTTCTCAAACTAAATAGCAATAAATTAGAACTTCTACTCGTTGGCACTAAATCCACCCTTCATAAAATCAACAATTTATCTTTTTCACTTGACAGCTCCGCCATCTTCCCCTCCCCTCAGGTAAAGAGTCTGGGTGTCATCCTCGACAGCACGCTCTCCTTCACGTCCCACATCAACAGCATCACCCGCTGCGCCTACCTTCACCTTCGGAGCATCCGCCGTCTCCGTCCCTCTCTCACTCCTCACTCCACCGCCGTTCTTGTTTTGTAGCCTCGTCACCTCCCGCCTTGATTACTGCAACTCTCTCTTGTTCCGTCTCCCCCCAAAAAATACTCCATAAACTTCAACAGGTACAAAACTCCGCCGCTCGCATCATCAGAAACACCCCCTCCATAAAGCACACCTCTCCAGTCCCACGACAGCTCCACGGGCTCCCCATCACACAAGGCATCCGCTACAAAATCCTTCTGCTCACATTCAAAGCCATGCACCACCTCGCCCCCCCATACCGGACCGAGCTCCTTCATGTTGCTACACCCGCCGGGTCACTCCGCTCCTCCTCCGCCTCGTCACCACGGGGAGTAGAGCTTCCGGTCGCTCTGCCCCCCAGCTCTGGAACTCCTTCCCCTCTGACCTCCGCAACTCTGCCTCTCTTCCACACCAAACTCAGAACTCATCTGTTTAGAAAAGCTTATGCACTTTTACCATAACTGTCTTTTTATCATGTATTTGTTTTTACTTGTATTTTATGTTTTTAACTCTTTTATTGCATTTGTCACTCCGTAAGGCGAAGCTTTTTTAATACATGCGATGGATTGAATACATCGTAAGAGTCAAAGGGACGCTGAAGTGGGCTTCTGATTTGCCACTTTGGGGAGAGTTAAGGTGGAGCGGAGGTATTGAGCAAGGGTGCCCCGATGGTCTTTTTTTGTGTGACTCTTCGTAATATAAGAACGTTTTAGACTTTTTAGATAAGACATTGCCTCTACCTGACGCTCACTATTGCGTTTGTGAAACTTGTAGTGATTTTTGAAAATGCAATTAAGGCCCATTTAGACAACCTTGTAATCTGCACTGGATTCATTAAAATTTCATAAAAACGCAGTTTGTCGTTTGTGAAAACTTTGCTCTGTTAGGGAAAATGCAATAAACGTTTCTATGTTTTTAACCTCTAATCCATATTACACCTGGACCGCTTAAAAAACCGTTGGACATAGACTTTTCAAATCTTGACTGGATTAATCTACTGACCCCAAATATTCATAAAAACATTTTGTGATGTGTGTCTGAAATACAAATGTACACACACGGCACCAGCAAATACATTGATGAAAAGTTTATTAATACTCATTCTTCATAACTCAACAGTAATACAGTTTATTAATACTAATCCTTCCAGGCAGGCTTGTTTTCTGCGTGCCGTCTTATTCAAACCTATTCCGCAATATTCCTTTGCCTTTCATGGCCCAGTACAAGTTCTCTTGTGGACTGATTTTACCGGAGATTCCAGCATCCCAATTTCCCCCCCCCCCCCCCCCCCCCCCCCCCCCCCCCCCCCCCCCCCCCCCTCAAGCGTTTTCTACTGAGACCCATACACTGAAAAATGAAAGGATGCAATTTGCCACTTTGAAATATTGTAAAGCAATTGGAAGAAGTTGCTGTATGTATATACTGTATATAAAAATACTGAAATTATATTTTTAGGGCGTTCAGTGGGCCCTCGGGCCGCATTTTGGACACCTACGCTCCAGAATATAAATTATTCTTAAATATATCCAGTATATAGTGGAGTTATTAAGGGCATGTGTGTTTGTATGTACATCACCGAGATGAGTTGGTACAGTATCTGCACTAGGACCCCAAAAATCCAGAGCCAAATTTTGGTCCCAGTCCACCCCTGCCTCGATTTGTTTATACACGGTGAGAAAATGAAGAAACCATACCAAAAAAGACAAAATATATCTATTTTTAAACTAAAATATAAAGATCAACATAGAAGCCCAGGCCAGAAGATCTGTGGGGGAGTAATCCGTTGCAGAGCCGCTACTGTGCCCAGGACCCTGAAGGGTTTTGATGATGTAAAAAGTTTCCATTTCCTGAAATTCTGTTTCTTGCCTACTAGGTGGCGGTAGAGTAGATTTTGAAGATTTTGTAGAGTTGATGGGTCCGAAGATGCTGGCAGAGACCGCAGACATGATCGGAGTCAAAGAGCTCCGGGATGCCTTTAAAGAGGTCTGCATCCTCATTCCATCAACGATAGCTTCGGAAGTCCTTTACCTGCTTTGAGTACCTTCTTCCTTGTTTTGCCAGTTTGACTCAGATGGTGATGGTCAGATCAGCCTTGGGGAGCTGAGAGAAGCCATGAGGAAGTTAATGGGAGAGCAACTCAACCACCGTGAGATCGATGAGATCCTGCGTGATGTCGACCTCAACGGGGACGGAGAGGTGGACTTTGAAGGTGAGTGTGTAAAATACTTTTGATTCTCCCGGAACCGTCTGGTCTCGGCATCCTGGGGGTCTAGGCCAAAGAACATGATGCAGAATTGCACGAGGAGTGGATAAAGTCCAAGGTAACTATGGTGGATCGAGGTGGCAGCCTGTGCAAGGAGAATGGCGGTGACTAAAGTGATGAACCAGCGACTTCACAGGGATGGCGCTGGTTCATCACTTTGACTTACAAGCTCTATAATCCCTACTAATTGTGATTGGGCACCTGTATGGAATCACTAATTAAAAGGAAATATAAAGAGAACCATTCATACAAAAATATACAAATGTAGTCATATTCTTTTTCCATTTTGCCATTGCATTTTGTGTATTGTCTTTGTTTTTTCCATTTTATCGTTCAGTTTCCTCTTTTTTCTTCGTAGTCCTCTTTGCATTTACCGAATGCCTAACGCTAACTGGCAAAAGCAATCCCAATACATGGACCTGCCTACAGACAATGCTGTGGGTGGGTCTATCTGCCGCCTGGTGAACAGGAAAGGGAGCTTCTGAAACAGGAAGTAAAGTTAACACAAGCACAGAGGGCAAAGCTACAAAATAAAACAGGAAGTGCCGGACAGAACGTAACATGTACGTCTTACACGATGGAGTTCTTATTGAAGCGGCCGACAGAAGCGGCTAACAGGCCGGATGGGACAGCAGGAAACTCAGCCCTCCAAAAGCACTGCCGAATGACAAAATACTGCCTATTTTCTGGGAAAACTTCCCCTATTTTTATATGGAAATATGTTAAGTATTCCCATTAACATGCGTCACGGCCAGTTTCTGACATCATATAATAATATTAGGGGAGTCATAATATCTCATGAGATGAAATGGTGACAATATTTTTTATTCTGGAAAAAAAGGAGTCTCACTATAATAAAAAAAATAATTCATCACACAATATCTAAACTTGCTAATTTTGCCAGCCTCCAGATATTGCCATGTGCATGCCTATCTGTTTTCCTGTTTTCCTCTTCTCTCGCCTTAAAAATGCAGAAAGAAAGATCACTCTGTGCGTTGGTTCCCACACCTTGACACTTCATAGAACAACAGAGAGGGTTTGCCTATCTCTGGGGCTGAAGTTACCGAGGTGGTCAAAAGGCTCCTTGGTGAAAAGGCCACGGGGGTGGATGAGATCCGCCCGGAGTTCCCTAAGGCCCTGGATGCTGTGGGCATGTCTTGGTTGACACGACTCTGCAGCATCGCGTGGACATCGGGGTCGGTGCCCCTGGACTGGCAGACCAGGGTGGTGGTCCCGCTTTTCAAGAAGAGGGACCGGAGGGTGTGTTCTAACTATCGTGGGATCACACTCCTCAGCCCCCCTGGTAAGGTGTATTCAGGGATTCCGGAGAGGAGGATCCTCCGGATAGTCGAATCTGGGATTCAGGAGGAGCAGTGTGGTTTTCGTTCAGGTCGTGGAACTGTTGATCAACTCTATACTCTCAGCAGGGTGTATTTTGTGAATTATGTGTTTTGTGAACTTGGAGAAGACCTTCGACCGTTTTCCTCGGGGAATACTGTGGGGAGTGCTCCGGGAATATGGGGTATCGGACTGCCTAACCTAGGCGGTTTTTCCCTGTATGACCGGTGTCAGAGTTTGGTTCGCATTCCCAGCAAAAAGTCATACCCGTTTCCGCCAGGGCTGCCCTTTGTCACTGATTCTTATTATTACTTTCATGAACAGAATTTCTAGGTGCAGCCGGGGCGTTGAGAAGTTTCATTTTGGTGGCCGCAGGATTCGGTCTCTGCTTTTTCCAGATGATGTCCTGTTGGCTTCATCGAGCAGTGACCTTCAACTCTCACTGGATCAATTTGCAGCTGAGTGTGAAGCGGCTGGGATGAAGATCAGCAACTCCAAATCTTAGTCCACGGTTCTTGCCGGAAAGGGTGGAGTGCCATCTCTGGGTCGGTGGATCAGGTCCTGCCTCAAGTGGAGTATTTTAAGTACCTCAGGGTCTTATTTACGAGTGAGGGAGTGATGGAACGCAAAATGGACAGGCGGATTGGTGCGCCGTCTGCAGTGATGCGGACTCTGCACCGGTCTGTCGTGGTGAAAAGAGAGCTGACCCGAAAGGCAAAGCTCTCGATTTACCGGTCGATCTACGTTCTTACCCTCACCTATGGTCATGGGCTTTGGGTAGTGACCGAAAGGACAAGATCGGGGGTACAAGCGGCCGAAATGCGTTTTCTCCGCAGGATGGCTGGGCTCTCCCTTAGAGATAGGGTGAGAAGCACTGTCATCCGGGAGAGACTCAAAGTAGAACCGCTGCTCCTCCGCATTGAAAGGAGCCAGATGAGGTGGCTCGGGCATTTGGTTAGGATGCCCCCCGGACGCCCCCGGAGGTGTTCAGACAATGTCCAACCGGTAGGAGGCCTGTGGGAAGACCCAGGACACGCTGGAGAGACTATGTCTCTCAGCTGGCCTGGGAACGCCTTGGCATCCGCCAGGAGAAGCTGGACGAAGTGGCCGGGGAGAGGGACGTCTGGGCCTCCCTCCTTAGGCTGCTCCAGACCCGACCTCGGATAAGCGGTACAAAATGGATGGATGGATGGAGACTGGTATCATGTGACAAATACATTTTTTCCCCCTGTCTTATGTGTTTTAAGAGCAACGGATTAATAAAGATAGAGCGTAATTAAAACAACAAATTGTAGGTTAGCATCTTCTAGCGCTGTATTTTGCAGTGGTGTCAAAGTAAAAAGTCAAATATTTTCCCGTGCGACAAGAATAACATGAAAAACAGCTGTGCCTAATGTTGTGGTTGATGACAGTACATAGCAGTAAATTGGTATCCTACTACAGAAATATATACCAGGCACGTTCAGTTGCGTTCCAATGCAGTCATGTTTGATAAGCGTGTTTTCTTTTTGCAGAGTTTGTGCGGATGATGTCTCGCTGAACACGAACACCATCGCTGCCCTAAAGGAGGCTGCACGACATCTTGTAATTCTTCTTGATACACACACTTCCTTTTGTTCATCCTTCCATGTGTGTTACCATCATGTGAATTCTAACTGTGCTACTGTGGTAACATAAAATGGCTGGACAGAGCTTTGGGTTGGGCTTAGGGGTAGAATTTGTTTGTATTTTATTGGCCTCCGTCACACCAATGGCATTTGAATACTTAGAATAGATTTCAAACCGGTCTCAAATCGTTCTTGCACATTCATCTCAAATGTGCACACACAGTAGGAACACAAGAGGAATACTATGAATACTGTGAGAATGTAGTCAGAATATTTAAAATGCACTTCAAATGCCGTACAATTACCATTTCATTGCTGCCAAACGTCTGGTCAGAAGGTGCAGCATCGTCAAGAATGGGAGCTGAATCTTTATGGGCTTCTTTATGAGCAGTTGGCTCCTTTTTTCCTTGGTGGTATGAAGTTTCATAGTGATGTTTCAGTGGCAGCTGGCTGTTTTTAATGCAATCACAATGTTTGCAATGCTGTTGGAATACCGTACAAATATTTATATAATGCGGTCAGAGTGCGTTTGGAATACCTTTTCAATGCCGTTCGATTTTTTTCCACTTCAAATCCACCTCAAAAGTTTCATTCACACATAACATCTGAGCTGGCCACAAGAATGGGCCCTAATATTTAGATTGCATTAGGAATGCAGTTAAAACTTTTACAATGCACTTTGAAAATGCAGGAATAAACCAGGAATTTTCATTCTCACAGCATTTCGGCTTATTCCACTCATTCCAGTGATTTTTTTCATGCAATATTACATACCCGAGTGTTTTTCCACCAAGTAGTTATTCTTCATAGGCATTTTAATATAATCTTCAGTTCTACTGTGTAAAACTTAATTTTCATACAAAGTAAATCCCACTCTTGAATCAATGTAAGTGCTACACTTATATGAATAAAATATATATGTTTTCTTGCTCAGGCAAGAATGTACACAGATGGTTTCAAATAAAAATATATATGAATTGTTTCAGGACATAAATCTGATATTTTTACATTTTGTGAATCACTGTAGTATAATAGGCACTGTAAATAAAACCATTAAATCCCAGTAAAATGCTGTGATGTCCAACTGATCACGTGGGACACATTGATGCCCGTTCATCACTCATTTGCTTGTGTCGGTGAATGACCCTCGTCCATGTCCCTGAACCATTTAAAAGCTATGAACATATGGTGGCATCACAGGTGGGACTGCTTTGCCGTGGTTATCATCACTCCACTGTATCTGTAGAACCACTGACTTCAAAGGCCTCTTATGAAATTGAAAGTGGCAATGGTTACTTTCCTTCGCTTTGGTTTAAAATACAGCTTTCACCAGTACCTCTGGCAGCCCCAGGTCAGGACGCTACCACAACCATCCTTGATAGCTGCTACAGTGTTATTCTCCAAACACATTATGGCCAAATTAGGTAAATGTATTTGCGCCAAATCACAACGGCAGTCATCTCATGGCACTTTATACACAAAGGTCATAGAGAGCCAGCCGAAACCCCACATGAGCAAGCATTTAGCAAAGGAGGCAAGGAAAAACTCCTTCTGAGGAAGAACCCAGGCTCGGTGGGGCAGCCGTCTGTCTCGACCAGTTGGGCTGAGATATAAAAGTAGAGGCATACATGGTAGATCAAGTTAGAAGTCCTAGACCAGGGTGGTCAAATGTACAGCCCACTGGACGGATCAGGCCCACAAATGTGTTTAATCTGGGCTGGGAAAGGATTTTGTAAAGTACAGTGTAAAAATGAGCTGCAATTTTTCAATAAATAAACTGCTGTTGTGTCCACTGGATGGTACAAAACCAGTTCCGGATGAGCTACTTATCATTCACTCTATTTTATACAGCTTGGCTTTTAACATTGTGTGCTTTGGCACCCTCATTGCCTCAATATGCCTCTGTCAGTGGACGCAAAGTCCAGGGTTCCACAAAAAATGGTCAGCAGAGTCTTACATTACAATATGGTACACAAAAACCTGGTAGCTACTGAAGAACTAATGAGAAACTAATGAGTAGTGGTTGGGGTTAGGTAGGTTCGTTCCTCATTACCTACTATGATTTTGTGTACCTTATTGTAGTAGCACAGATCTGAATCGTCGAATGGACTGGGTAGAACTAGAGTTTAGCTGATAAAGAGTCTTGCTGACCAAGCCTCTGAGGATAGGACCAAAAGGTCCGCGACTCTTCTACCCGGTCCAGTCGATGATTCGGATCACTACGGATAACACCCGAGAGCCTCCACATGACTTTATTGTAGTATTACCGACAGAGGAGAACGGAAGGCGAATGAACTTTTGGTGGGGCGGGTCTGAAGAAACAGTAGTCTGTATTTACTCCCAGCCGACACACATACTGTATATTTATTAGGTGAAGGGACTAACCCGTCTAGCTCTAGTCGCTTCTGGTTGCAGGGAATTCAGGCAATAACGCGCTCCATTAAGATTTTGTCCAGACAGGTATGGTTGAAGTAAATGTTTTGTTTATCGGGCATGACAATTCCTCTGTGCAGAATGGGAAATGTTAAGGTAGGCTGAATCGTCCATGGGCGTGAAAGTTGGCGTGTGAGCGGTAAAAACCGTGTGACCTCTGTCACCCTAATTTCATGTCACTTCTGCACCTTCGTATGCCACACCTCCATACAGACACCAGTGTTCAACCAATAACGACTCTCCAACTACCCCAAAACAAACCAACTTGATTAAAAACAAACAAAACATAAATGGCTCCTGCACTAAGGCTGTCAAAATTAACAACGCGTTAACGGACGAGTCCTTTTTTTTCTGATGCGCGATTAACGTACCCACATCCTGTTTGACCTTCGGCTTCTGCATAGTTTCATATGGCGACACAATCAACATTGTTGCATTGATCAACATTGTGTAACACTGATTATTATGTTAACTATACCTTACTAGTCTTATCATTGATCAATCAATGTTTATTTTTAGAGCCCTTTACAACAGCCCCCCTTTTTTTTAAATCTTGGAAAATACAAATTCTTGTTTCCAAATGCTGTACCTCGTTGTGTTGAGTGTTTTGTAGAAATGTGTTTTTTCTTCGTACGTTTTTTTTCCTTGTTTAAAAAAACAAGTGTTGTATTGCAGTTGATTGGTGATTGTAATAAAAGAATACTAAGGGTTCTGAGTACTCTCAAAAGGACTCTGCTGTGACTTATACTGTATGTCTGCTAACATTGGCCTAATCATCATTTCATAAGTTTTCATATGCATATGTACTGTATCCCTCCACTGAAAATCTATCTCGCTTTTAGATATTATCAGCGAATGCAAAACAACAACAAAAAAATCCATGTCTCCTCCTTGTGGAACTGTGTTTTTCAGCTGGAGACACAGGAAACCGGAGACCGGGAAAGCGCAACCCAGTGGCCAATGACTGCAAGGCGCAACAAAACACAAATTCTTAATAGTGATATTGTACAATTATAAAGTGTACTTAATACTTACCACACAGCATTTTACAAAGAAGACTGATTAGGCTCGAGGAGAGGCATTTTATGAATGAACCTCGTATAGACGCTTACTCACCAGGGTTGTGCGTAAAGGCAAAGGCATGTGACAGGTAGTAGCGGCGCATACGTCCAATTCAAACCTCACAGACAAGGGGCTCTAACGCCAATTAAAGATTGTCAAACGACTTTCTTAGGATGCTGTTGGTGGTACAAACCCCAGAATAAGTGGCTCCGATTGGAGGGCGATACACCGGAACGCCATAGGTAATTGATTGGCCAGAGGGAGAAGTGTGCCACAACATTCTGCACCCCCTACTTAGATCGTCGACCCGATGTCTGAAAAAAGGCATTAACAGAATTTTGATGATGCACCGATCTTGGCAAGTTATGTGGATTTGAATGACAACCAGTGGTGGAATGTGACGACTTTCTCACATTGGTCCCGGTTGATTCCCCAGTTAAAGATGGTCCAGTACCCGGGGCCTCAAATTCAACAATAGAGGCACGACCTGGTAAAGAAAGTTGTGAACCGACGGACTGCCCAAAGACAGACTCCAACTGGAGAGGTGGTTCAGAGGCCATGTACCACATATCATTACACGATGACTCACTGGATGGACTGAGATGAGATACGATGCAGGGACCATTGTCTTGAGCTACCTCAGGTGCGACCACACCAACTAAAGCTTTTACTAGAGAACACTTTTCTGGTCCTGTACAGGAGCAATCGTGTAAACTGACCCTCCCTCTATAGGGTCCCTAAAAACAATGTGTGGCACAGAGGACCACAAGTCATAGGTTTTACAACGGCACTTCAACCCTGTGTTGTGCACTAGGACCAGTTGTCCTTCCCTTAAAGGGTCACCACGCACATGTTGATCATGTTGGGTCTTCCGGCGCTGGGCAGCTGCCCTCAAACGCTCTTTTGATCCTTCAAAAGCCAGCTGAAAACAAGTTTGATGCTCTAAGATCCACTCATGGGGATCACAAGCAACAGGATCTGTCACCTGACCCAAAAGGAAATCAAACAGCAGCCGACGTTCTTGGCCGAAGAGTAAATAAATTGGCAATTCTCCAGTCGACTGGTGAAGCATTGTGTTATAAGCATACAGGATTTGCTGTAGACAAGAGCACCAGTCACGCTTCCGGCACTCTGGCAAGGTGCGAAGTAAGTTGTGCAATATGCAATTAAATTGCTCACACTGGCCATTCCCAGTTGGACGGAAGGGTGTTGTCTGCAATTTTGTAACCCCATAAAGTTCACAAAGCTGTTGCATCAGCAAGCTCTCAAAACTTCGGCCTTAATCTGAATGTATCCGCGCTGGGATTCCAAACTTTTAAAAACCACTCGGACACCCACACCCGTGCCACAGTCAGAGTCCGTTGATCTCTCGTTGAAACAACAAGATTATACTTACTGAAGACATCTGTGATATGAGCACATTTTACAATCCGTTTTGTGATGGTTCCAGCAAAGTGAAATCCAAGGCTATGATCTCATTTGGATGTGAAGCCAGAAGATGACCCACTGGCGCTCATGCTGCTGTATGAGTGTCCTTGGCAACTTGACAGCATTCACACTTACGGCACCATTCACTCACCATCTTAGACATCCCCGGCCAGTAACAACGGGTCCTCAGCAAGACCAGGGTTCTGTCCACAGTCTGGTGGCCATGTTGCTGATGCACTTGATTTAATACTTTATCAGTCATTGCCAAGTGAAGCAAAAGCTGGAAAATAGCTTCACCACCATCCGGATGAAACACCTTACAACAAGTGATCCCACTGCTGGAGCAAGACCAAAGCAGAATGGGAAAGGTGGGTCTTTTCCTCAGCATTGGGCCATACTTTTGCTCTCCAAAAGGTCATTATTTCCTAGGTAACTGTATTACTTGCCTGGAAGCCACAAATGTCAAAAGCAGAGTGGCCAGGCAGAGCAGACACAGTGGCTTGAGAGACCTCAACCTGGTCTTGGTCACTGAGTCTCTGCAAAAGAGGAAAAATAAGTGTGCCTTGAAGTGCTTCAGCAAGCTCCTGTGAACTAAAACCAGGTTGACGGGACAACGCATCCTCATTTCGGTTACTATTACCAGACCTGTACTTTATCTCAAAATCAAAAGATGCGAGCTTTGCAGCCCAACGCTGCTCGACAGCTCCAAGCGTTGCTGTCACCAGATGACAAAGCGGATTATTGTTGGTGTACACGACGCACTTATGGGCCAACAAATACTCTCGGAATTTCTCAGCCATTGCCCACTTAAGGGCAAGCAGCTCGAGCTTCATTGAGCTATAGTGCGACATGTTACACTCTGCAGGCCGCAACCCCCGACTCGTATATGCAATCGGCCTAACTCTTCCCTCCTGTTCTTGGGAGAGCACAGCTCCCAGACCACTGTGGCTTGCGTCAACCTCCAAAATGAACGGGCGTGAGAAATCAGTGTACGCGAGCACTGGCGTACTGGTTAATTTTGCTTTCAGACCATTGAAACTTTCTGGGCACTCTTCAGTCCATATCTCATCGTCACACTTCCCTCCTTTCTTTCTCGATTGGCCTGTCAACGCTGCCACTCTATGATGCAGTGGTGTTGCCAACCTTGCAAAACCCTCAACAAAATGAGGATAATAGCTGGCAAAACCAAGGAAGGAACACAACTCTGTTTCTGTGGTGGGCGTCGACCAATTTGCCACACAATGCTGCTGTACATCAGAAGAAAAGATGATAATATCGTCTAAGTACAACAGCAAGGACTGTCCCTGCTGATCTCCAGAAATACGCTGCAGAAGGCGCTGGAAAGTCTGGAGCGTTACAAAGGCCGAAGGGCATCCGATTCCATTTGAACAACCCAAATGGAGTACAGAATGCCGTCTTGGATCTATCATTCTCTGCAACTGGCACTTGATTGTATCCAGATGCAAGAGCCATGGTTGAAAACCAGCACGCTCCTGTCATGGCTTTTTACCAGCAAGTACAATAATCATGGTGTAAGGATTTTAACTTTGCGTATAACCTGCGCCTGGAGCAGCTGGTTAATATGCTCTTTGACTACATTGTATTCAGATTGTGAAATTCAACGGTGGCGATTGTCTTACAATTGTCTTAAATGTCACACGCACACCTTTCACACAAAAAAAGAAAAAAACAAGAAAAGACCCGCAGCAGCAGACCTATTTATCCAGCAGTGCAACAGCGTGGGGATCCCAGAAGGAGACACTTGTCGCCAGGGGCGCTTCAGCTGGAGACGCGGGAAACAGGAAACCGGGCATGCACAACCCAGCGCAGCATTTTAAACACTTGGCAACAGCCAGGGCGGTGCGTGAAGGCAAACGCATCTGACAGGTAGTGGCAGTGCATACGTCGTTGTTGATCGTGTGATTTGGGTATGAAGAACAAGTCATGCATCCATTGTACACCACATAGACATTCCTAAACTTTTGCTTGGACTGCTCCTACTTAGTGGTCATCAGTGCAAGATAGTTTCACGTATGACTTTGTGTTAACAGCATGCGGAATGCCGTTGTCTCTTCTCATTGTGCCTGCAGGCTTGCCCTACATCCAAACACTTGACAAGGCCCCCGATAATTCTGGCTGATATTATTTTTTGCTGTGA
Organism: Oostethus manadensis; assembly: GCA_024372805.1. Lineage (NCBI taxonomy): Eukaryota > Metazoa > Chordata > Actinopteri > Syngnathiformes > Syngnathidae > Oostethus > Oostethus manadensis. Next base: position 4,223,741 of record QODF01000031.1, on the reverse strand, counting down.
AGATAGTATAGAAGAAGTATACTGTATAAACACACATGTTGTATTGACACATATATTTATGTATGTACTGTATTTTATAAATATATACTTAATATACTTTTTATTCACTTTTGAGCAATATTTGTCCTATTCTGAGCAATTTTTTTCTGTCACTGTCAGAATCACTCTTAGTCTAAGACTAAGAGTGACACTCTCAGACTAAGAGTGATTCAGAAGACCCCTATGAGAAACAACAAAAGGAGTGACCGCACCTCGCCCGGATGTGGGATACCGGGGCCTCACCCTAGAGCCAGGCCTGGGGGAGGGGCTCGCAGGAAAGCGCCTGGTGGCCAGGGGTTCACCCGTGGGGCCTGGCCGGGTCTAGCCCAAAGAAGCCACATGGGAACTCCCCCCCGCAGACCCACCACCTGCAGGGGCAAGTATAAGGGTCCGGTGCTTTGTGATTTGGGCAGTGGTCGAGGGCGGGTGTCCAAGCGACGCGGTCTTCGGCTGCCAAATCTGGTTCTTGGGACATGGAATGTCACTTCTCTGGTGGGGAAGGAGCCCGAGCTTGTGGACGAGGCGGAGAGATTCTGACTAAATATAGTCGGTCTCACCTCAACCCACAGTTTGGGCTCTGGAACCAAATTCCTTGAGAGGGGCTGGACCTTGTTCTTCTCTGGAGTTGCTGCAGGGGAGAGGCGGCAAGCTGGTGTGGGCTTATTGTTAACCCCCCGGCTTGGTGCCTCTGTGCTGGAGTCATTCCTAGTAAACAAGAGGGTTATTTCCCTACGCCTTAGGGCTGGGGAAAGGGTCCCGACTGTGGTTTGTGCGTGTGCACCAAACAGCAGTTCAGATTACCCAGCCTACTGGAGTCTATCAGAGGGATTCTGGAGAGCACCCCAGATGGTGACTCCATAGTTCTACTGGGAGACTTCAACTCCCATGTGGGCAATGACAGTGTGACTTGGAGGGGCGTGGTTAGAATGAACGGCCTCCCTGACCTGAACCCGTGCGGTGTGTTGTTGCTGGACTTCTGTGCGAATTACAGTTTGTCCATAAAAAACACCATGTTCGAACATAAGGATGTCCATAAGTGCACTTGGCACCAGGACACCCTAGGTCGCAGGTCTATGATCGACTTTGTGGTCGTATCATCAGACCTGCGTCCGTATGTTCTGGACACGCGGGTGAAGAGAGGGGCTGAGCTGTCAACTGACCACCACCTGGTGATGAGTTGGATTAGATGGCGGGGAAGGATGCCGGACAGACCTGGCAGACCCAAACGCGTAGTGAGGGTGTGCTGGGAACGTCTGGCAGAATCTCCCGTTCGTCGAGTCTTCAACTCTCATCTCCGGCAGAGCTTCGCCTGCATTTCGAGGGAGGACCGGGATATTGAGTCCGAATGGGCCGTATTCCGTGCCTCTATTGCTGAGGCAGCCAGTTGTAGTTGCGGCCGCAAGGTGGTCGGTGCCAGTCGTGGTGGCAAGCCCCGAACCCGATGGTGGACACCAGGGGTTAGTGCTGCTGTCAAGCTGAAAAAGGAGTCCTATCGAGCATGGATGGCTTGCGGGACTCCCGAAGCAGCTGACCGGTACCGGCAGGCCAAGCGGCACGCGGCTTCAGCGGTGGTCGAGGCTTGGGTGTGGGAGGAGTTCGTTGAGGTTATGGAGTACGACTTTCGACTGGCCTCTAAGAGGTACTGGCAAACCATCCGACACCCCTCACAAAGGGGAAGCAGACCCCAGTTCACACTGTTTACAGTGCGGACGGGGGCTTGCTGACCTCGACTGTGGGTATAGTTGGTAGGTGGAAGGAATACTTTGAGGCCCTTCTCAATCCCACTCACATGCCTTCCGTAGAGGAAGCAGAGTCCGAGGTCACGTACGTGGACAGTTCTATCACCGTGGCTGAGGTAATTGGGGTAGTTAAATCACTCCCCAGTGGCACGGCTCCGGGGGTAGACGAGTTCCGCTCGCAATTCCTGAAGGCTCAGGACTGACAGACCGGGGTGGTGGTCCCCATTTTTAAAAAGGGTGACCGGAGGGTGTGTTCAAACTACAGGGGGATCACACTCCTCAGCCTCTTTGGGAAAGTCTACTCCAGGGTGCTGGAGAGAAGGGCACGACCGTTAGTCGAACCTTGGTTACAGTAGCTGCAATCTGGTTTTTGTCCCGGTCGCGGAACACTCGACCAGCTCTACACCCTTGAAAGGGTGTAGAGCTGTGTGGGTATGTGGGTATGTGGGAGTTTTCCTAACCGGTCTACATGTGCTTTGTAGACCTGGAAAAGGCATTCGACCGTGTCCCTCGTGGTGTCCTGTGGAGGGTGCTCTGGGAGTACGGGATTGGTGGCCTGCTACTACGTGCCATTGGGTCCTTCTACAATCGAAGCACAAGATTGGTTCGCATTGCCAGCAGTAAGTCGAGCTTGTTTCCGGTGAACGTTGGCCTCCATTAAGGCTGCCCTTTGTCACCGATTCTGTTCATAATCTTCATGGACAGAATTTCTAGGCGCAGTCAAGGAGTTGAGGGAGTCCAGCTTGGTGACCTTAGGATCTCGTCTCTGCTATTTACAGACGATGTGGTCCTTATGGCCTCATCAGGCTGTGACCTTCAGCGTTTACTGGAGCGGTTTGCAGCTGAGTGTGAAGCTTCTGGGATGAGACTCAGCACCTCTAAATCCGAGGCCATGGTTCTCAGTCGGACACGGGTAGATTGTACCCTCCGGGTTGGTAGTGAGGTCTTTCCTTAGGTGGAGGAGTTCAAGTATCTCGGGTTCTTGTTCACGAGTGAGGGAAGGTTGGAGCGTGAGATTGACAGACGGATCGGTGCAGCAGTAATGTGGTCGCTGTACCGGACCTTCGTGGTGAAGAGAGAGCTGAGCCGGAAGGCAAAGCTCTCTGTTTACTAATTGATCTATGTTCTCACCCTCACCTATGGTCATGAGTTATGGGTCATGACCGAAAGAACGAGATGGCGGATACGAGCGGCGGAAATGAGTTTCTTTCGTAGGGTGGCTGGACTCACCCTAAGAGATAGGGTTAGGAGCTCAGCCATCCGGGAGGAGCTCAGAGTAGAGCCGCTGCTCCTTTACATCGAGAGGAGCCAGCTGAGGTGGCTCGGGCATCTAGTCTGGATGCCTCCCGGGCGCCTCCCTGGTGAGGTGTTTTGGGCGTGCCCAGTCAGGACTTCCCTACTGAAGCTGCTGCCCCCGTGACCCGGACCCGGATAAGCGGAGGAAAATGGATGGATGGATGGATTGTAATGGTATTGGTTTAATTTTATTAGAACATGCATGGAAATGGCATTGGAATACATCACTTAGTACAACGGACAGTTCCACATGTCCAAAAGGAGCAGGAAGAAGCCAAGCTTATTAGGATCTCCCCTATTTCCATACATTTGTACACTTCCTGCACTTCCTAAGTTTGAATGCATAAGTGAGGTCATGTGACATGTGTTACATAGTAGTCCTTGTCATGGTAAATCAATTATATCGCCGTCCTGATGAATGATATTCATAATAAATAATAATAGTGATGAGTGGTATACAAACAATTATAACACAACGTTGTTGTAGTACAGACAATGATCTCACTAGGATGAAAAGTTCCTAGTACAAGTACAAGGTGATAGTACCAAACATAGCACTGAACATGTACTCTCCAAGGAATGAAGTAATACGGCCTTGGATGTACACAATATTTCCTTGTATTTTGTAAACATCAATGTTTCATTGTAGAGCGTCCTTTTACTTCTTTACTTCATCCCTGCCAGAGTTTGATTCCACATACCAAGTACTAAAGGTTTTTAGTGTTCTTCTTGCATATTTGTGTTTTAGGTTTACTTTATTCCCAAGATCATATTTCTGCTTGTTGTTTGCTTTATGCATCATTTTAGCGCTTTGAAGGTTCACCAGATCAGCAAATTTGAATAATTGTGATTTTTGAAACAGTGGATGTGTGTGTTCTCTATACGCCGCGTTATGGATTATCCTAATTGATCTTTTTTGCAGTACATCAAGCGAGTGAAGTGTACTTTTCCAGTATTTCCCATATCTCCACACAATAAGGTAGATAAGGTAACACCAGAGAACAATAGAGAGTTTGGAGGGATTTTTGATTCAGGACAAATTTGATTTGATTCAGTATTGAAGTTTTTCTTGCTACTTTATGTTTATGTTTTTGATGTGAGGTTTCCAACTCATTCCGTCATCCATTATGACGCCCAAAAACTTATGTTCATTCACCCTTTCAATTTCCTCCCCGTCAATTTGTATTTCTTCACAAGTATCTCTTCTGCTTGCAGATGTCGTTAATGTATAGGTTAAATAATTTTGGTCCCAGTACGGACCCTTGTGGTACGCCACATAATATCTCTGAATTTGTAGATGCATGTTCTCCTAGCGTCACGTATCGTTTCCTGTTTGCAAGGTAGCTTTTAACCCAGTTCAGAACTAACCCTCTGATTCCAAACCTTTCCAGTTTTGTAGTTAGGATGTTGGGATTGATTGGATCAAAAGCTTTCCTTAAATCCACGAATACTGAGGCTGCACACTTTCTATGGTCTATAGCATCCGGAATTTCCTCTGTGATTTCAATCAGTGCCATAGAAGTGGGAATATTAGCTTTGTATCCGCATTGGCTGTCCGCCAGGATGACATTCCCATTGAGGAATTTGTCCAACCTATGCTTGAATAACTTTTCCATGATTTTGGAAAATTGAGGTTATAATGAAATTGGTCGGTAGTTTGTGAAATTAAGTTCATCTCCATTTTTGAAGATTGGAACTACTTCAGCTGTCTTTATTTTGCATGGGAATTTGCCCGTCTGGAATGATAGATTGCTGATCTCATTGATAACCTTTTTTATCGTTTCCATTCCAATTCCATTCCAATCAGTTGATGTTTTTGCTTTCCATTTATGTACAACGTCAATGATTTCCTCTTTGCTCACATCAGTGATAAACATGGAGTTTGGGTCCCTGTCTATAGTCTCCTTCTCTTCCTCCACTGACCTCCTCTTCCAGCTTTGGTCCAATATTTCCAAAGTAGTTATTCAACTTCTCAGCTACGTCCCTCATATCATCATATTAACATTATTCCGTGCATACTGTACATATATTATGAAGTATACTGTACATGTGTTCTAGTGATGTGCACTGTAAATGTGTTATATGCATGTATATACTGTAAATGTGTTATAATGTACACTGTACATATGGACGTGCTCACATTCAGTACACAGCAGCTCCATCCATTTTCTATGCCGCTTATCTTAACTAGGGTCGCGGGTATGCTGGAGCCTATCCCCACGTCTAGAAGAAATAGTGAACGTGCTAGGGTCAGTAGGGGGCAGTGTTGCACCACAGCAATAACTTGAGTCACTGAAAACACATATTGTGAACACACACCCCCATGCAAACATCCATACTTTGTAGTAGAAATAAACCCATTAAGACACCAAGGAACTATTTCTTCATAGTTTTTATTTCCCGATACTTTGTGAGGGCAAAAAGATGTTTAGTGTCATTCATGGCATGCATTATTTCATCATGTGGGCATATTTTTATTGATACTAAGTGAAGAAACATTTCTTTATTATTTATTAAATATCATATTACCTAATGATACGTTGTGAGGACACATTGTTTCATAGTTAATGTGCAATGTTTCTTCGTGGGTGTTATCCAATCACACTCTTGCCTGTTTCTCCCCCTTTCAGCGTGTCTTTGCTTTGGAAGGAAGAGGACTTTGCTTTGTGTGTGTTTTTTTTGTGCAAAGTGACTCACTCGAGGCAAAAAAAATCAGTATTTCCCAACATGCTTGGCCTGACAAGAAGTGACTTTCCTGAGTCGGGTTGCAATGAAGGCTTTCACTTGGACTGGATCTTTTCCTTTTGCATGCATGGCAGACAAGTACAGATACAACATAGTGCAAACTACATGCGTACAATACGTGTGTGCGTGTAGGTGGGGCGGGGAACCTGTTCAGCCAAAAGAGCCATGAAAACCATAAACATATTCTGTATTTACATGAGAGTCATATCCATGTTTTAACTAAATGCTTAGACCAGCAATTTTAGAATATAGTAATTTCTGCAAATATTCTTTTGAATAACACTGTTACACTCAAACTATCCAAAAATAAATAAATGTTACCTTCACAATGTACGAAAATTAAAAGAAAAAATGACTGAGAAATTTGACTTTTTATCCAATCATTCATTTATTTATTCATTCTCTATGCCGCTTATCCTCATTGGGGTCGTGGGTTTATCCAAACAATCAAAAAAAAACAAAGATTAGCATTGCAGCAAAAAAACATTTGCGTGCAAAAAAAAACATTTGAAACGAAAAACCTTTCACTGCATTAGACTGCCAAAGCCAACCTGGCTGAGGACTTTGGTAACACACCCAAGGAACCCAGCCATCGGTTCTGGAGGCGACAGGTGGGGTTCTTTTCAGGACTGCATCTGACTCTCAGACCTTTCACCTTTTTTGCTTGCATTTTGATTTTGGCGTCATTCCCTTTCCCGGGATAATCCTGCCGTTCCTATCAGGACTAACTGCTGACGGAACAAAATCCATCAGATGCCGTCCTGCAATGTACTGAGGGACAGACTGAGGTTGGGGATGGAAGGAGGATTAGCTGAGTCACATTTCTTCCTTTAGCCCAAGCCTGAAATCAAAAAGCAAAGAATGAAAATATGCAGGAAACTGAGAGAAAAAGCATTTTCTGGAAGCTGAAAAGAAAAGTATGCAGGGATGTTCCATGTGTCTGGTGAGGAGCTTTGCTTAGCAGCATCAAATGAAGCAAACCCCAAACAGGGATTGCTGTGGAGAAACGTATAATCGTTTCATACCATTCTTCATCTGCTCCGGTGCAGCGCCAGGTCTCTAAAGTGAAGCTCATCCCTTCGGACAGTGAGGTGCTTTGCCTCCTTCCCTCTTGGAGGCGCTCTTGACATTGCAAGAGAAAAGGAAGCTTCCTTCCAGCAGACTGGCTGAATGAAATAGCCTATCCATAAAATGTACATACATCCACAGGCCTTATCTTCATTCCAACCTTTTGTTAGGATACATTTGTCATCAGCATCATCTAAAAATGTGCTTTCAGGAAATTAGATTTTGTGTGATGGCTCTCACTGCCAGGGATGATGCCAATGCATGTCCATTGGACTCTTCCTACTGTTCCATGACCACACGATCTTTATTTTAACATCTCTTCTTTTCTCTCTTTGCTTCTATCCCAAATTTCCAACCAAAATGAAAACAGCCATGGTGGTTCCATTTTTAAAAACTGGGACAAACATCAACTCACAAACCATTGGCCAGTGTCGTTATTGCCACAATTTTCCAAAATCATTGAAAAGCTGTTGAACGGGTTTGTTAATGACATTCTTCTGTCACGTGGACTCGAGGTATGGTCGGTGTTGGAATTTGGAGATCAATAAATAGTTAGTGGTTTACTTAAAACAGACTGAATTAAAAGGATGAAAGAGAGCAACTGTTAAAAGCCAATAAGAAGATAAGTGACAATATTTTAGTACGACATATAAAATGGTACCAGCGATTAACAAACGATTGAAAATTATTTTTTAAAAAAAATAGAACGCAGCAGTCTAAGTCCCTGACTGCTCCTCTTGGCTAGGCGGTCCGGTTCACAGCGCAGGCGGAGTTTCCGACTCCACCGCTGCTTGTCTATCACCATTCCCTTCTTGACTGGGTCCAGTCGCTTTTTGTCCCCGTCCTCTCTCGTCGGCCACTCATCTCTCCGCCGTCCGATCCGTCCAAACGGCAGAGATAAAATGCAATATGCACACTAAAATAAAATTACAATACAATCTCATATTGTGCCGGATCACACCCCCCTCCCACACTTTGTAGTTGTCAGTCTCTACAACGCACAGTCTTTTCTCGATAGCAAGCAGTCTTTTGATCGATGTTTGTCGGCTAGACCGCCTGGGCAACTCTTGGTCACCCTCGGCGTGCATCTGGGGCTCAGGCAAAAATCCATAAAAAACTGGAATTTCAGGGGTACAAGTCTCCGTAGATATTTCTATGCCAAGCGGGTGAGGACCAGCAGTGGCCACAGTACAAACTGAGAGTTCCTGTGAATGGTTTGCTCCCTGCCACCCCTCTCTGACTCTATAAACCACCGCAGTATCTCCCACTATGTCCAGGACCACGTAAGGTTCAGGATCCCACCAGGTACTCAGTTTTCTCCTACCCTGTCTGCCTGTTCCGTACCCAAACACGCTCTCCAGGCACCAAAGGTAAGGCGCGAGCCCTTTTATCAAATTGCCGCTTGTGTTGGGAGGCTACATTGGGTGCTTTTTGTTGAGCAAGGCGATAAGCAAAAGCCAGTCTGGTTTGGTGATCCTTTACCCACCCAGGGATGTCAAACTGGGCCTGTTATGGATTTACACCCAAACCCACATCAACCGGGAGCCTCAAGTGTCTGCCAAACATAAGAAAAGAATAGGCATAACTTGTGGCACTGTGCACTGTATTGTTATATGCATGGACAAGATCGGGTAAGTACTCTGGCCAGCGGTTTTGTTTCTCCTGTTCTAGGGAACAAAGCATATTTAGTAGCGTCTGATTAAAACGCTTTACAATACCGGTGCCGGCAGTGTGGTAAAGTGTTGTACGGCTCTTAGCTATGCCATACATATCGCAAAGCTGCTGCATCAAGTCAGATTCTAGGTTAGGCCACGATCTGAATGAAACCGAGCGGGACAACCAAACTGTTGAATTATGGTTTTACAGAGAGTTCGGACAGTGGTCTGTGCAGTCTGTTCACGCGTGGGCCCAAGCAAACAGGATAAATAAGTCTGTGGCTACTAAAATATTTTGCCAGGAGGATGTAGGGTGACCCAGGGATGGAAAATCAAGTCCAATTATCTCTAGTGGGAAGGTGGCAGGAAAAGGATTAGTGCAGCATTGGGCTTGATGCAGCTCTTCTGCAAACTACACAGAAGACAACTCTGATGGAATTGATGTACACCCCCATCCATACCAGGCCAATAAAACTGTTGTTGGATCCGGGCCAAGGCTACCTCTGGCCCAAAGCGGCCGCAGGCCTCATGGGTCTTCCTCCAGACTTCCTCACGCTTCCGGGTAGGGCACACAATCTGGGGGTACTCCTACAGGGTATCTCCATTAGTAACAACCCGCAACAGCACCTCATCTCGCACCACCAACTTCTTCCAATGTTGCAGTAGCTTCTGGCTGAGACAGATACAGGAGCTCTATATGTTTAGGGAACCTTTTCCATTCCACATACTTCCTCACGGTTTGGAGATCCAGGTCAAGTGCTTGAGCTTCCTTCTACTCTCCCCCACTGGGGGTCACACCTACAACATGCAGAAGTTGGCTCAGGGCGGACTGGCCCACAGTGACCCTCTGTAGGAATAGGGAACCGGGAGAGCACGTCTCTATTGACATTAGTCCTTCCAGAGCGGTACTTAACTGTGTAGTTAAAGGATGCGAGCTGGGCCACCCAATGTTGCTCTACAGCTCCCAGATTTGCAGACTGTAGGTGGGCCAGAGGATTAGTATCAGTATAAATGGTCAAATTGGCACCTGTCAAATATTCTTTAAATTTTTCAGTCACAGCCCATTTGAGGGCTAGAAGTTAAAGTTTGAAAGAACTATAATTGGCATTATTCTGCTCAGTGGGGTGCAAGATTATAGTGGCATAAGCTATGACACGGAGCTATGACACGGAGGTGGTCGGTGCCAGTCGTGGTGGCAAGCCCCGAACCTGATGGTGGACACCGGTGGTTAGGGCTGCTGTTAAGGAGTCCTATCAAGCATGAATGGCTTGCGGGACTCCCGAAGCAGATGACAGGTACCGGCAGGCCAAGCCACACGCACCTTCAGCGGTGGTCGAGGCAAAAACTCGGGTGTGGGAGGAGTTCGGTGAGGTTATGGAGCACGACTTCCTGTCGGCCTCGAAGAGGTTCTGGCAAACCGTCCATTACCTCAGAAAGGGGAAGCAGCCCCCAGTTCACACTGTTTACAGTGCGGATGGTGGCTCGCTGACCTCGACTGTGGATATAGTTGGTCGGTGGAAGGAACACTTCGAGGCCCTTCTCAATCCCACTGACATGCCTTCCGTAGAGGAAGCAGAGTCTGAGGATAGGTACGTGGACAGTTCTATCACTGTGGCTGAGGTAATTGGGGTAGTTAAATCACTCCCCAATGGCAAGGCTCCGGGGGTAGACGAGTTCCGCTCGGAATTCCTCAAGGCTCTAGATGTTGGAGGACTGTGTTGGATGACACGCCTCTCCAACATTGCATGGAAGTCAGGAACAGTACCTCCGGACTGGCAGACCGGGGTGGCGGTCCCCATTTTTAAAAAGGGTGACCAGAGGGTGTGTTCCAACTATAGGCGGATCACGCTCCTCAGCCTTCCTGGGAAAGTCTACTCCAGGGTGCTGGAGAGAAGGGCACGACCGTTAGTAGAACCTTGTTTACTGGAGCTGCAATGTGGTTTTCGTCCTGGTCGCGGACCACTGGACCAGCTCTACACCCTTGCAAGGGTACTCGATGGTATGTGGGAGTTGCCAAACCGGTCTACATGTGGTTTGTAGACCTGGAAAAGGCATTCGACCGTGTCCCTAGGTGTCCTGTGGGGGTGCTTGGGTAGTACTGGTTTGGTGGCCCGCTACTACGTGCCATTCGGTCCTTGTACAATCGAAGCAGGAGCCTGGTTCGCATTGCCAGCAGTAAGTCGAGCTTGTTTATGGTGAACGTTGGCCTCCGCCAAGGCTGCCCTTTGTCACCGATCCTGTTCATAATCTTCATGGACAGAATTTCTAGGCTCAGTCAAGGTGTTGAGGGAGTCCAGCTTGGTGACCTTAGGATCTAGTCTCTGCTATTTGCAGACAATGTGGTCCTTATGGCCTCATCAGGCTGTGACTTTCAGCGTTTACTGGAGCGATTTGCAGCTGAGTGGGAAGCTTCTAGGATGAGACTCAGCACCTCCAAATCCGAGGCCATGGTTCTCAGTCGGAAACGGGTGGACTGTACCCTCCGGGTGGGGAGTGCGTCTTGCCTCAGGTGGAGGAATTCAAGTATCTCCGGTTCTTGTTCATGAGTGAGGGAAGGTTGGATCGTGAGATCGACAGACGGATCGGTGCAGCATCTGCAGTAATGCGGTCGCTGTACCGGACCGTCGTGGTGAAGAGAGAGCTGAGCCGGAAGGCAAAGCTCTCTGTTTACCGATCGATCTACGTTCCCACTCTAACCTATGGTCATGAGTTATGGGTCATGACCGAAAGAATGAGATCACGGATACAAGCGGCGGAAATGAGTTTCCTTTGTAGGGTGGCTGGACTCACCCTAAGAAATAGGGTGAGGAGCTCGGCCATCCGGGAGGATTTCAGAGTAGAGGTGCTGCTCCTTCACATCGAGAGGAGCCAGTTGAGGTGGCTCGGGCATCTAGTCCGGATGCCTCCCGGGCGCCTTCCTGTTGCGGTGTTTTGGTAATGCCCAGTCGGGAGAAGGCCCCCGGGAAGACCTAGGACACGCCGGAGGGACTATGTCTCACAGCTGGCCTGGGAACGCCTTGGTGCCCTCCCGATGGAGCTGGAAGAGGTCGCCGGGGACGGGGAAGTCTGGACTTCCCTACTGAAGCTGCTGCCCCCGCAACCTGGACCCGGATAAGCGGAGGACAATGGATGGATGGATGGATATTAAACTTTGTTATTTTCTACACTGTTTTAGTATTCCTTCTTAAAAAAAAACCATCAAACTTGTGTGCCTCTCTAACAAACTTGTATGGTGTTTTTCTTTTCCTGGAAGCACAGATGATTATCAGCAGGACCACGTTGTCCCCAGAAAGATGCCAGATGAGGAAAAGTCTCTGCAGCCATGAAATGATAAATCATCTGTTTACATCTGTATATGCTGTGTCATAGGAAATTCTTATCCAGTTATTTGTTTTCACAATCATGAAAGGAGTCTCCATATTAGCAGCTTGAAGGGTATTGATTGCACAAGATTTTTCTTTTTGCTTGTTGCTGTCACATACTTCTGACTTTGTTCTGAAAGGAGTAGCACACAACACAGCGCGACATCATTTTCTGGCAAAAATAACCTGACAGCTATCATGAATTCCTTTTAATGGCCATTTTCACACTTCATCACATTCTCAAACATTGACGTTCCTGCTCCTCAACGTGTCGTTGTGAGGCCAATTTTATATGATGTGCTGTTGTGATTACACAAGGTTTGGCAAACAAGCTATAACATACTGCAAGACTATTTGGATAGAAAAATAACCCTTTTTAATAGCAGAATTCTAACCCTGTAAGGTTGTGATTGATGCAGACCCCATGCTGGGCTTCAGATGCAGGGGGCATTGTTGTGGTTGGCTCTACTACTCTTTGACTGTCCACTAAAAAAACTATGTGACACAAGGAGGTCTGCTAACAAAGAAAATACAACTCCTTGTGAAGGAAAGGTAATTCCCAGAGAATATATGTTTTTTGGTAAAATCTTGTTGGTAAAATTACATTTATTTCAAACACATTTTCCTATAGACTATAATAGACAAAAGGTGTCCATTAAAGCACAATACAGTGGGAGCTCTTTTTATTAAATCACAAATCCCTTTCAAAGTCCGTCTGAGACAGTAAGACCATGTCCAATGCCAAGTCATTAGTAGGAGATAGAAATTCATATTAGATTAGAAACTCATAATCATGTGAGAGAAGAGTCATAACTATCAGATTAAAAACTCTGAAATAATATACAAAAAGTCAAAATTAAGGGATAAAAAGTCATTATTGGGTGAAAGTCTGCATTATAAGATATTATTATTATATTTTGAATTATGAAGTCGTAATGTCTTAATTTAGAGAGAAAAACTCAAGAAAATTGATCATTGTGATATAAAAAGTTGATAAACGGTCAAATGCCTTTTCCAAGTCTACAAAGCACATGTAGAATGGTTGGGCAAACTCCCACATACCCTCCAGTACCATTGCAAGGGTGTAGAGCTGGTCCAGTGTTCCGGGACCGGGACGGAAACCACATTGCAACTCCTGTAACCGAGGTTCCACTAACGGTTGTACCCTTATATCCGGCACCCTGGAATAGACTTTCCCAGGGAGGCTGAGGAGTGTGATCTCTCTATAGTTGGAACACACCCTCCGGTCACCCTTTTTTAAAATGGGGACCACCACCCCGGTCTGCCAGTCCAGAGGTACTGTTACCCACTTCCATGCAATGTTGAAGAAGCACGTCAACCAAGGCAGTCCTCCAAAATCCAGAGCCTTGAGGAATTCAGGGCAAAACTCATGCACTCCCGGAGCCTTGCCTTTGGGGAGTGTTTTAACTACCCCAAATACCTCAGCAACGATGATAGAACTGTCCGCGTACGTGTCCTCAGACTTTGCTTCCTGTACGGAAGGTATGTCAGTGGGATTGAGAAGGGCCTCAAAGAATTCCCTTACACCGACCGACTATATCCTCAGTCGAGGTCAGCAAGCCCATGTTCGCACTGTAAACAGTGTGATTTGGGGACCGCTTCCCCTTTCTAAGGCCAGAACCTAGAGATTGACCGAAAGTCATGCTCCGTAGCCTCACCAAACGCTTCCCACAACCGGGTTTTTTCCTCGACCAACGGAGTCCAGCAAGCCATCCATGCTGATAGGACTCATCTTGACGGCAGCTCTAACACCTGGTGTCCACCTTCGGGTTCGGGTCGTGCCCCNGCTCTGGATGTTGGAGGACTGTGTTGGTTGACACGCCTCTACAACATTGCATGGAAGTCAGGAACAGTACCTCTGGACTGGCAGACCGGGGTGGTGGTCCCCATTTTTAAAAAGGGTGACCGGAGGGTGTGTTCCAACTATAGGGGGATCACACTCCTCAGCCTTCCTGGGAAAGTCTACTCCAGGGTGCTGGAGAGAAGGGTACGACCGTTAGTCGAACCTCGGTTAGAGGAGCTGCAATGTGGTTTTCGTCCCGGTCGCGGAACACTGGACCAGCTCTACACCCTTGCAAGGGTACTCGAGGGTATGTGGGAGTTTGCCCAACCAGTCTACATGTGCTTTGTAGACCTGGAAAAGGCATTCGACCGTGTCCCTCGTGGTGTCCTGTGGGGGGTGCTCCGGGAGTACGGGATTGATGGTCCGCTTCTACGTGCCATTCGGTCCTTGTACAATCGAAGCAGGAGCCTGGTTCGCATTGCCAGCAGTAAGTCGAGCTTGTTTCCGGTGAACGTTGGCCTCCGCCAAGGCTGCCCTTTGTCACCGATTCTGTTCATAATCTTCATGGACAGAATTTCTAGGCGCAGTCAAGGTGTTGAGGGAGTCCAGCTTGGTGACCTTAGGATCTCGTCTCTGCTATTTGCAGACGATGTGGTCCTTATGGCCTCATCAGGCTGTGACCTTCAGCGTTTACTGGAGCGGTTTGCAGCTGAGTGTGAAGCTTCTGGGATGAGACTCAGCACCTCCAAATCCGAGGCCATGGTTCTCAGTCGGAAATGGGTGGACTGTACCCTCTGGGTTGGGAGCGAGGTCTTGCCTTAGGTGAAGGAGTTCGAGTATCTAGGGTTCTTGTTCATGAGTGAGGGAAGGTTTGAGCGTAAGATCGACAGACAGATCGGTGCACTGTCCGCAGTAATACGGTCGCTGTACCGGACCGTCGTGGTGAAGAGAAAGCTGAGCCGGAAGGCAACGCTGTCTGTTTACCTATCTACGTTCCCACCCTCACCTATGGTCATGAGTTATGGGTCATGACCGAAAGAACGAGAACGCGGATACAAGTGGCGGAAATGAGTTTTCTCCTTAGGGTGGCTGGACTCACCCTAAGAGATATGGTGAGGAGTTGTGCCATCCTGGAAGAGCTCAGAGTAGAGCCGCTGTTCCTTCACTTCAAGAGGAGCCAGTTGAGGTGGCTCGGGCATCTAGTCCGAATGCTTCCCGGGTGCCTCCCTGGTGAGGTTTTTCGGGCATGCCCAGTCCGGAGAAGGCCCCGGGAAGACCTAAGACACGCTAGAGGGACTATGTCACACAGCTGGCCTGGGAATGCCTTGGTGTCCTCCCGGTGGAGGTGGAAGAGGTCGCCGGGGACCGGGAAGTCTGGACTGCCCTTTGAAACTGCTGCCCTCGCGACCCGGACCCGGGTAATCGGAGGAAAATGGAATGGAGTCGGGACATGCCCAATGTTTAGGGGTAACACTGGACTAAACATTAATGAGTGGTGGGAGGAAATTGAGGCATGTTTGCACTTACGCTACTGCTCTCTGGCAGAGAAAGCTTTGTTTATGTATGACCATTTAGAAGGGGAAGCACGAGAAGAAATTAAATATCGCTTACTAGAAGAGCGTGAGGACCCCAATACAGTCTTTGCCATTTTTCAGGAATTGTATGGCTGCACAAAGTCATATGAGTGTTTGCAGGAAGAATTCTTTTGTAGAAAAAACTGGATCTTTTCAGATTCAGGTCATCAGCTTTGTCACAGAACAGAACTGGGTTTCGTTGGAGGTGTTTGACGGAGGAGATAACACTGACACCATGCTTGGAAGTTTCTCAGGTATTGTAATGATGTCTCACTGTCTGCTTGTTCCATATACTCTATACAGTAAGTTGTAATCTAGGTGTCAACAGCATTTGTGCTCTACCTGACTGCTGTATTCTCCTCACAAACGTCTACTGTCTGCTGTGCTAATTTGTGTTAATAGTATCTTTGTTCATCTCCCTTTTATAGCAAGAGGGAATCATGGTTTTTTCTAGAACCAAACCAAATGCAAATGCTCTGAAGCAAGCCTTTTAGCTATTTGTCAGTAGCTCACACAGTTTGTCATGGTCAGCCAATGCCAGAGATAGCATCACTAAACGCTACTATTAATCTTTTCAACTAAGGCACCACAGTTCCAGCTCTCCTCAACAGTACTTCCAACCAACTCTACCCACACTTTTTCCCCGATATTAGCGTGTCGGCTGCTGGATTCAGACTTGAATACAAAAGTAAGTTTAAATAATAATAATGATTTATGAAACTCTCCAACACCCTAAAGACAAATGTGAATTTTTTGTGCATTACTTTATGAACATTTTTTATCCCTTCAGTCGTGTCTCTTACCAACTGTCCTGAACCTGTCATTCTTATGACTGCTACCTGCATGCAGGATAGGATTAATGCAATTGACCTTTCAAAACTTGCAGGTCCAGAACAGTGTCGTGTCAGGGCCTTGCTCCACAAGTACAGTGATGTGTTTACTCAGCATAAGGGAGATTTAGGCTGTACTATCCTTATTTCCCATGATATTCCTCTTTTTGATGAGGTACCTGTAAAGCAGCTTTACCGACAAATACCCCCATCCGATTATGAGGCTGCCAAAGCACACATCAGACAGCTCCTGGAGGCACAGGTAATTCGGGGAAAGTAGTAGTCCCTTGGCATCTCCAATTGTGCTGGTTAAAAAGAAAGATGGCAGCCTTCGCTTGTGTGTCGATTACCGGCTCCTCAACAGTAAAACTCGCAAGGATGCTTTTCCTTTACCCCGAATAAAGGAGTTGCTCGATGCCCTCTCCGGAGCACAATGGTTCTCAACGCTTGATCTGGCTGCAGGCTATAATCAGTTCCAGTAACTGAAAAGGATAAAATGAAAACTACATTCTGCCCTCCCTTTGGATTGTTTTGAGTGGAACAGGATGCCATTTTAGCTGTGCAATGTGCAATCCACATTCCAAAGACTCATGGAAAGGATCTTTTGTGATCAGAACGGTCAATCCCTGTTACTGTATCTGGATGATGTTGTGATCTTCTTCGCCACAGCTGAGGAACATGTTTAACGGCTGGATGCAGTACTTGGACACCTGCAGAAAGAAGGAATCAAGGCCAAGTTGGAAAAATGTTCCTTTTTCAAGACTGAGGTGGGCTACTTGGGCCATGTCATTTCTCGTGAGGGTGTTTCAACTGACCCCAGTAAAATTGAGGCAGTGTCAAAGTGGCCTCTGCCTAAAAATGTTCCTTAGCTCCGGGCTTTTCTAGGATTTACCAGCTATTATCGCAGGTTCATTGAAGGATTTGCCAAGCTTGCATCCTCCTTGCATCGTCTTGTGGCACAGCTTTCTGGGACAAAGACAAGAAGGCCTTCAAAGGTGTTGTTTTCCACTGGTTGGACCCACGAATGTGAGAGAAGTTTCAATGAACTCAAATACAGGTTGGTGTCAGCACCTGTTCTGGCTTATGCTAACTTCTCTTTACTGTATAGTTTTGAAATTGATGCCAGCTACAATGTGTTGCTACAATGCGCGGTCCTCTCACAGGAACAGGATGGAAAGACTAGACTTGTGGCTTATGCAAGCCGTGGCCTTCGCCCTACTGAGCAAAACATGAACAATTATAGTTCAATGAAACTTGAGTTACTTGCCCTTAAATAGGCAATGACTGAAAAATTCAGATTATTATTCAGACTATCTTATTGGCCAAAAATGTATGCTGTTTACAGACAATAATCCCCTCAGCCATCTGGCAACAGCTAAACTCGGTGCATTGGAACAGCGCTGGGCTTCTCAGTTAGCCGATTTTGATTTCACCATCAGATATAGGCCATGGCAAACAAATAAGAATGCTGGTGCACTTTCTCACAAACATCCTGTGAACAGTAATGATTTGGTTCCTGTGTCCCTAGGCCTACCAGTACCCGAGCCCCTGCAACAAGCCATTACAGCTGAGCAACCAGAGCATGCATCCTCAAATCTAGTCTGGGCCTTACCTGGACACTCGGTAGCTGATCTGCGTGCCTTTCAGGAAGCAGATGGCATGATTGGAGAGGTCCTAAGGTTCTGGAAGCAAGGGAGGCGTCCTGATGCAGCAGAGCGACGTAAGCTCTCCAAGGACACTCTGACACTAATTCAACAGTGGTCTCGTCACAAGGGATGGCGGTCTTTTTCGCAGAATTATACTCAAGGGAGAGGAGGCCCTTCAGCTGGTTCAGCCAAGTGTCCTCAAAGAACTAGTGCTTACGCAACTCCGTCAAGAACATGGATATCAAGGTATTGAGAGGAAATTTTAACTAGTCAACCAACGGTGTTACTGGCCCAGGATGTATGCAGAGATCCAGAGATGGTGTCAAGAGTGCGGAAGATGCCGAATAGCCAAAGGGGATAGAACCACTGCTTGGTCATATATGGGACACCTATTGGCCTCCCGCCCTAACCAGATAATGGCCATTGATTTTATAGTTCTCAAGCCATCCCAGAATGGAATGGAAAATGTAATCGTCTTAACAGATGTTTTCTCAAAGTACACACAGGCAGTTCCCACTCGTGACCAGAGGACATCTACTGTTGACAGGGTCCTTGTGATGGAATGGTTTTATAGGTTTGGCGTACCAGCTCGCATTCACTCTGATCAATGAAGAAATTTCAAGAGCGCCCTGATCCAGCAGCTTTGTCAAATGTACAATGTTCAGAAGACGCACACCACGCCCTAACATCCGGCAGGAAACGGCCAGTGCAAGAGGTTTAACTGCACTCCGCATAATCTCCTCCGCACTCTGCCCACCACCAAGAAGAGGGACTGGTCCAGCTATTTGCCCCAAGTGACCTTTGCTTATAACACCACACCAAATCAGTCCACAGGTGAGACACCATTCTTTCTAATGTTTGGCCAAGATCCACAGTTGCCTACTGACTTTCTTCTAGGAAGAACTGAGGAGACAGCTGCAGGCACTATTCAAGATTGGATTTTAGAGCACCGGATGCGTTTTTAAACATGCCTTTGAGGAAGTAAAGAGGCACCTGGAAGCAGCAGCTGCACATGGGAAGGTGCATCGTGACTCTCAGGTACATGATTAACCACTGCAACAAGGTCAATTGGTGTACTTGAAAAATGTTGGAATTTGAGGTCGCCATAAAGTGCAAGATACTTGGAGCTCTGTGGTGTACAAGGTTGTGACTGCACCCAAGCCAGGAGGTTGTGTATACCCCATTGCTCCTGTTGGCAACCCTGACCAAGTAAAACATGTTCATCCTTCCCTGCTCAAAGATAAAATTGGACAAATGGAGACCCCTCAAAGTGAACCCGTCCCAAAAGAACAGCGCCTAATAACTGAAGAGCCTGTGGCAGAAGGAGAATGGTTCCTGCGGGTTGTAGACCCCATCGTGGACCGCACCCAGACCCCAGGTCAATCCGCTCATCTACCAACCCAGTTGATTAACATTTAACCGAACCAGGGCCACCACAAAGTGAAGATGTTCAGCCAAGGAGGACCACTCAAACCACCGCTGGTAAACATCCAAACCCCCACCATTTATCCCAGTGAGTGGGGAGTAGTGCAATGCGGGCTACAAACTTTGTTACCTGTGCCTATAGCCAGTACTGTTTTTCGACCATGGCAGTAAGTAATCGTCGGGGCGACAATTAAATATTGGGGGGGATGGAATATAGTGGGGTGGCCTGTTTCCCTGCTGCCTCTGAAGCACCTGTGTGGAATGTGCCCTGTGGTCCCACTCCATTATTAGGCAGCCTATTTAAGCCACCCGGCCACACTTAAGTCTTTTTTCTGCTGCTGTGGAGTTGGTCTGCTGCTGGTGCCTTTCTGCCATGCTCGTGTTTTAATTGAGGGCTCGCCTGTGAAATGGTCTGCTGAACTGTTTTTTCTTTTTTACTTCCTGCTAAGGGTGGTTAAACCTGCGTGCTGTTTTGCTCCAGTTTTGCGTGCTGTTTTGCTCTTGTTTTGCTCTTTTGCTCTAGTTTTTTACATGCTGTTTTTGGTAATACATATATATATTCCCCTCCCTGAGTCACCACCTAGGGGAGGAACCAGACAAAGAGTGGCTCAAAAGACCCTAATGATAAAATAATACAATTGAACTTCATTTTCCTTCGCCCGGACGCGGGCCACCGAGGCCCCCCACTGGAGCCAGGCCCGGAGGCGTGGAACGTTGGAGAGCGTCTGGTGGCTGGGCCTGCACCCATGGGGCCCGGTCGGGTACAGCCCGAAAAGGTAACGTGGGTCCCCCCTCCCACGAGTGGTGAGCTCATGGGGTTGGCCAAAGGGGTCGGGTCCAAAGAGAGCTGGGTGGCGGCCGGAGGCAGAGGCCTTGGCGGTTCGATACTCGGCTACAGAAGCTAGTTGTCGGTACGCGGAATGTCACCTCTCTGGCGGGGAAGGAGCCTGAGCTGGTGCGTGAGATGGAGAAACTCCGGCTAGATATAGTCGGACTCACCTCAACGCACGGCAAGGTGCGTAAGGTGGTCGGTGCCTGTCGTGGCGGTAATTCCAGAACCCGTTGGTGGACACCAGTGGTGAGGGATGCCGTCAAGCTGAAGAAAGAGGCCGTCTTCGCCCATGGGACTCTGGAGGCAGCTGAAAGGTACTGGAAGGCCAAGCGGTCTGCAGCTCTGGCGGTCGCTGACGCAAAAACCCGGACCTGGGAGGAGTTCGGAGAGGCAAAGGAAAATGACTTCTAGATGGCTTCAAAGAGATTCTGGGCCACCATTCGCCATCTCCGGCGGTGGAAGCAGTGCACAGTCAACATTGAGTATGGTGGGGACGGTGTGCTGCTAAACTCGACTCGAGATGTTGAGGACCGGTGGAGGGAATACTTTGAAGACCTCCTCAATCCCACCGACACCCCTTCCAACATGGAAGCAGTGCCTGGGGACTCTGAGTCGGGTTCGCTTATCTCTGGGGCTGAGGTTACTGAGGTGGTCAAAAAGCTCCTTGGTGGCAAGGCCCCGGGGGGTGGATGAGATCCGCCCGGAGTTCCTTAAGACCCTGGATGCTGTGGGCGTGTCTTGGTTGACACGACTCTGCAGCATTGCGTGGACGTCGGGGTCGGTGCCCCTGGAATGGCAGACCGGGTGGTGGTCCCGCTTTTCAAGAAGGGGGACCGGAGGGTGTGTTTTAACTATCGTGGGACCACACTCCTCAGCCTTCTAGATAAGGTATATTCAGGGGTTCTGGAGAGGAGGATCCGCCGGATAGTCGAATCTCGGATTCAGGAGGAGCAGTGTGGTTTTCATCCTGATCGTGGAACTGTGGACCAACTCTATACTCTCGGCAGAGTCCTTGAGGGTGCATGGGAGTTGGCCCAACGAGTCTACATGTGTTTTGTGGATTTGGAGAAGGCATTGGGGAGTGCTCTGGGAATATGGGTTATCGGACCATCTAATCCAGGCGGTTCGTTTCCTGTATGACCGGTGTCATAGTTTGGTTCGCATTGCCGGCAATAAATCGGACCTGTTTCCAGTGAGGGTTGGACTACGCCAGGGCTGCCTTTTGTCACCGATTCTGTTCACTACTTTCATGGACAGAATTTCTAGGCGCAGCCAGGGCGTTGAGGGGTTTCAGTTCGGTGGCCGCAGGATTCGGTCTCTGCTTTTTGCAGGTGATGTGGTCCTGTTGGCTTCATCGAGCAGTGACCTTCAACTCTCACTGGATCGGTTCGCAGCTGAGTGTGAAGCGGCTGAAATGAGAATCACCACCTCCAAGTCCGAGTCTATGGTTCTCGCCCGGGAAAGGGTGGAGTCCCATCTCGGTGAAAAGAGAGCTGAGCCAAAAGGCAAAGCTCTCGATTTACCGGTCGATCTACGTTACTACCTTCACCTATGGTCATGAGCTTTGGGTAGTGACTGAAAGGACAAGATCGCGGGTACAAGCGGCCAAAATGAGTTTTCTCCGCAGGGTGGATGGGCTCTCCCTTAGAGATAGGGTGAGAAGCTCTGTCATCCGAAGAGACTCGGAGTAGAACCGCTGCTCCTCCGCATTGAGAGGAGTCAGATGAGATACCTCGGGCATCTAGTTAGGATGCCTCCCGAACGCCTTCCTGGGGAGGTGTTCAGGGCACGTGAAACCTGTAGGAGGCCTCGGGGAAGACCCAGGACACGTTGGAGAAACTATGTCTCTCTCTGGCCTGGGAACGCCTCGGCATCCGCTGGGAAGAGCTGGACGAAGTGGCCGGGGAGATGGACCTCCGGGCTTCCCTACTTAGGTTGCTGCCCCCGCGACCCGACCTTGGATAAGTGAAAGAAAATGGATGGATATATATATTTTTGGTTTTGAATTAACATAATTTTATTTTTTTGTTGACTTAAGTAGTTTTGTTAAAATTTACTTCTGTTTTCAGTGTGTCAATATAATTTGTTGTTCTGTTTTAGAGACGCTTGTCGCTTCTGGCGGTTGGTTTAGGCGTGCTGGTGAGGTTCCCCAGCCCCGCATGTGGTGGCGTGCACTGGGATCACACATGTAGTATTTTTTGCACTTTTTATTTGCTGTGTCGTCAGCTGCGTCCACCCAGGTGAGTATGAGGGTAGCACCCCTTGGGCACACCCCAAGTAGTCTGCCCACCACTAGTGGCCCCGGGTAATTTTTTTTGGTTTATTAGTTTCTGCTTTGTTGTTTCCGTATTTTAAACCTAGCAGGCCTCTTTTAGATTGTTTCTTTTACACTTTTAGAATGTAATCAACTTGGTTTTGAAGGGAAAAGCCTCTACATGTAGAAATAAACACTTTCCTCCAAAATTTAGGTTGTCTCAGTTAATCTTTTAGCATCACGGCCTTCATCTACTTTTTAATTGTTAATAAATCATTTTTAATCATTTATTGTCTCTTCTATTATTTTCTGAAGTTTACCTGTGTGTCTTTAAGGTAAATTTGTTTGACTTTTGGGGTAACAAGCCCCCTCCTTCCACCTAAAAAGTGTACCACAAAAGCAAGAACCAACAACGGCAATGTTTTGAAAACCTCTTTAAAAAATCGAGGTGGGAGTGGGTCATGAGAATGTAAGTTTGTCTCCTTTCATTCTTCTTTTCCTTTGGGCTTATCCCTTCAGGGGTCGCCACAGCGAATCATTTGCCTCCATCTAACTCTGTCTTCTGTATCCTCTTCTCTTGCGCCAACTACCTTCATGTCCTCTTTCACTACATCCATAAACCTCCTCTTTGCTCTTCCTCTAGGCCTCCTGCCTGGCAATTCAAAACTCAGCATCCTTCTACCAATATATTCACTATCTCTCCTCTGGACATGTCCCAACCATCTCAGTCTGGCCTCTCTGACTTTATCTCCAAAACCTCTAACATGTGCTCTCCCTCTGATGTGCTCATTCCTGATCCTGTCCATCCTGGTCACACCCAAAGAGAACCTCAGCATCTTCATCTCTGCTACCTCCAGCTCTGCCTCCTGTCTTTTCCTCAGCGGCACTGTCTCTAAACCAAACAACATCGCTGGTCTCACCACAGTTTTGTACACCTTTCCTTTCATTTTAGCTGAAACTCTTCTATCACACATCACACCCGACACTTTTCTCCACCCATTCCAGCCTGCCTGCACACGCTTCTTCACCTCTTTTCCACACTCTCCATTGCTCTGGACTGTTGACCCTAAGTACTTAAAATCCTCCACCTTCTTTATCTCTTCTCCCTGTAACCTCACTCTTCCACTTGGGTCCCTCTCATTTACACACATGTACTCCGTCTTGATTCCTCTCCTTTCCAGGGCAAACCTCCACCCCTCAAGCTTCTCCTCCACCTGTTCCCTGCTCTCACTACATATCACAATGTCATCTGCAAACATCATAGTCCATGGAGATTCCTGTCTAACCTCGTCCGTCAGCCTGTCCATCACCATAGCAAACAAGAAGGGGCTCAGAGCTGATCCCTGATGGAGTCCCACCTTCACTCGGAACTCCTCTGTCACACCTGCAGCACACCTCACTACTGTCTTACAGTCCTCGTACATGTCCTGCACCGCTCTAACATACTTCTCTGCCACTCCAGACTTCCTCATACAATACCACAGTTCCTCTCTGGGCACCCTGTCATAAGCTTTCTCCAGATCTACAAAAACACAATGCAGCTCCCTCTGACCTTCCCTGTACTTCTCAATCAACATCCTCAAAGCAAATACTGCATCTGTTGTACTCTTTTTTGGCATAAAACCGTACTGCTGCTCACAAATGCTCACGTTTGCCCTTAGTCTAGCTTCAACTACTCTTTCCCATAACTTCATTGTATGGCTCATCAGCTTTATTCCTCTGTAGTTGCCACAACTCTGCACATCTCCCTTGTTCTTAAAAATGGGCACCAGCACACTTCTCCTCCATTCCTCAGGCATCTTCTCATTATCTAAGATCTTGTTAAACAACCCGGTCAGGAACTCTATTGCCACCTCTCCTAGACACTTCCATACCTCCACAGGTATATCATCAGGACCGAGTGCCTTTCCATTCTTCATCCTCTTCAATGCCCTCCTCACTTCTTCCTTACTAATCTTTGCTACTTCCTGGTCCACAACAGTCACCTCTTCTACTCTTTGTTCTCTTTCATTTTCCTCATTCATCAACTCTTCAAAGTACTCTTTCCATCTTCCCATGACACTACTGGCACCTGTCAATACCCTTCCATCCCTATCCTTCATCACCCTAACCTGCTGCACGTCCTTCCCATCTCTGTCCCTCTGCCTTGCCAACCTGTATAGATCTTTCTCTCCCTCCTTGCTGTCCAACCTAGCATACAAGTCATCATAAGCCCCTTGTTTGGCCTTTGCCACCTTTACTTTCACCTTACGCTGCATCTCTCTGTACTCCTGTCTACTCTCTTCAGTCCTCTCAGTGTCCCACTTCTTCTTAGCTAACCTCTTACTCTGTATACACTCCTGCACCTCCTCATTCCACCACCAAGTCTCCTTATCTACTTTCCTTCCAGATGACACACCAAGTACTCTCCTACCTGTCTCCCTGATCACAGTAGCTGTAGTTGTCCAGTCATCTGGAAGGACTTCCTGGCCACCCATAGCCTTTTTCAACTCCTTCCTAAATGTCACGCAACACTCCTCCTTTTTCAGCTTCCACCATTTTGTCCTCTGCTCTGCCTTTACCCTCTTCATCCTTCTCACCACTAGAGTCAACCTACACACCACCATCCTATGCTGTCTGGCTACACTCTCACCTACCACTGCTTTGCAGTCACTGACCTCCTTCAGGTTACACCTTCTACACAAGATGTAGTCTACCTGTGTGCTCCTACCTCCACTCTTGTAGGTCACCCTATGTTCCTGTCTCTTCTGGAAGAAAGTATTCACTACAGCCATTTCCATCCTTTTTGCAAAGTCGACCACCATCTGTCCTTCAGCGTTCCTCTCCTGGATACCAAACTTGCCCATCACCTCCTCATCATCTCTGTTTCCTGCACCAACATGCCCATTGAAGTCCGCACCAATGACAACTCTCTCACTTCTAGGGATGTTCTGCATCACTTCATCCAGGTCTGACCAGAATTTCTCTTTCTCCTCCATCTTACATCCTACCTGTGGAGCATACCCACTAACCACATTGAACATCACACCTTCGATTTCTAGCTTCAGGCTCATCACTCTATCTGACACTCTTTTTACCTCCAGGACGTTGCTAGCAAACTCCTCCTTCAAAATCACCCCTACTCCATTTCTCTTCCTATCTACACCATGATAGAACAGCTTGAACCCTGCTCCTAAGCTTCTAGCCTTGCTACCGTTCCACCTGGTCTCCTGGACACACAATATGTCTACCTTCCTTCTCTGCATCATGTCAACTAATTCTCTACCTTTTCCTGTCATAGTTCCAACATTCAAAGTCCCAACTCTTAGTTCTAGACTCTTAGCATTCCTCTTCTCTCTCCTCCTACGGACACACCTTCCTCCTCTCCTTCTTCGGCCAACAGTAATCCAGTTTCCACCGGCACCCTGTCGGTGAACAGCACCGGTGGCGGGCGTTGTTAACCCGGGCCACGTCCGATCCGGTATGGAAGTCATTTGTTTGATTCGCATGTTCTGGTTTGGCAAAGTTTTACGTCGGATGCCCTTCCTGACACAACCCTCTGTATTTATCCGGGCTTGGGACCGGCACAATAAGACACTGGCTTGTGCCCCGTTGCGGCTACATTTAGGCGAGAATTAAAACAATGACAGTAATTCTCCTCACTGCATTATTTTGTGTCACTTTTATTTTATGTGGATACATTTATGCACTCTTATCTTAACATAGACATAGATACGGTATGCCTTGGTAATATATTACCGATTGTAATTATTTGTTCTTGCAGAAACCATAGTTGCCTTATACAGTCCTCTGGAGGTCACAAGTTTGGACAATATATCAACACCTCTTTTACAGTCACCTTGCAGACTTGTGCATTGACTAAGGACCGTCAATAAATCACCATTGCTTTGTAGAGAGTTTGTCGAAACTAAGTCATATATTTTACATAAATCACACCCAAATGGATGTATAAGTATGGCAAATAGTTAGTTCTACCCTAAAAGTATTGAATACGTCCACTTCAAGATGGCTGTAATTCAGTTGCCCATCTATTTGCCTAGTCCTCGAGCAGACTCCACGTCCTGGTTTCTTATTCTACACACTTGACTCCAAACGCTTGTTCTTACTAGCATGCTGAACATGACTGCCCTCTACGGCCCGCACACTGAACAGCAGCCTGGATCAACACAATAAACCCACCTAAAGTATTCACGCACATTTTATATTGTATTGGATGGACTTTTCTTTTAATTAGGGACCTGATTCACCATGTTAGGTTTGTTACGAAAGGCAAACAATATTGTTGCTCATGCTGTGTAATAAAAAAGTCAATTCAGCAATACTTGCTTAATTGTTACTGTCCTGTACTGAGTCACAAGTTGACAGGCAGAAGTTGGGCGGATGTCATTTTCAGAAGTATTGACTTTAATTAGAAATCAAATCATATTTGTCCCCATAATAAGCATGAGTGCTAGTAAATGTTGAAGAACTTTTATTTTTTCCATTTTCTTCTGCTTATCCGGGTCTGTGTCACGAAGGCAGCAGTTTCAGTTCAGACAACAGTTAACTTAAAAACGTGCAAAAATAAAATATATGCACACAGGAAGAAATAAGCAATTAAAATCACCCCAATACATGCAACAATAAAATGCAATTTGCACGCACTAAAATAAAATTACAAGAAAATTCCACACTGTGCCGGATCACAATTAAAAGGCCAGACAGATTTAAAAATATTGATTTTTGCCTCCAGAAGATGATTTCATTTCGTAATGTTCATGAAAATGCTGACGGCTCCATATATTTATATTTTGTATGCCCGCCTTTTGCACCAGTAACAGCAGCATGTCTCCAGCATGGTGTCAATACACTTCCTGACAACATCAGCTCTTCTCCATGCCAGACTACTGAACTATGGCGGCTCACTGCTTCCATCTTCTCCACTAGTCTTTGGTCATTTGTGCCTTATATTGTATTATTATTATTATATTGCTTATTATAAATATACATGTCATGATATCTTCTCATTTCTATTTCTGATCATTTATCAATTAGTATCCACTTATGCTGAATGAGATTTGTTTTCTGCAGAAAAAAAAACCTTCATTATATTATTTGGCAAAAGAGAATGCATAGATGTTTCTTTCACTACAGGAGTTTTATTTAAGATTCAAGTGGATTCTCCCAGGTCCTGTGCGTTGTACTTGCTGTGTATTCTTTACATAAACTGAAGTATTCGTGTTAGTTTGAGAGGAAAAGGAAGAGCGTGTGTTTCCTTCCAGGCAGATGTTCATCAGAATGCCGCAGTGAAGCCATTAGACAACATTATCAAGCTCTAGCAAATCACGGAGGTGCATGGGGAGCTGAGCGGTACGCACGCACTCACACAGCCCAAACCACCACCTGCATCCCAATGCCGTGACATGGAAATAGCACTATTTCCATGAGGTAAAGTTCCACAAAGCGGCATTCCTGGTCGACCTACAGGTCGATGTATGAGCAAACAAGCTCGCTGAAATCCGCTTTGACCCCAAATCGATGCTTTCAAATACGTCTGCTTCAGTGTCCGTTGGGATCTTTCGCCCCAAGACGCTGTCACAAAGAGTTTACCGACCAACCTCTACTTGTCTCCCGAGGGCTCGTCCTGACCTTCAGCATCACCCCAATTAGGAGGAAAAAACTCTCACATCTTACTCGGTGAAAAGTCATTTGCAGAGCAGCCGAGTGTTGTTTCTGTCCGGTGCTGTTCCGAAATACATCCTTGGACCCTCCATGGCTACAAGAGACCTACAAGAGCATACAGGTGGTCTATTGTTTACCACCTTTTGTGCTTTCCAAAATGCATTAAACATATCCTTTTGGTGCTGTGCTTCACTTGAACAATATACAACACATGCTTGGTTTTAATTATTGATCAATACGTATTGCATTTGCAGGAACACTTAGGATAAAGCACACATTTAAATGACTAAACATTCACTCGTTCATTTTCTATGCCACTCATAAGTGTTGCTCCGCTGCATCGGGAGGAGCCAGATGAGGTTGGAAGCCTCGTGGAAGACCCGGGACTAGTCTCTCAACTACTGTGGGAACACCTCAGGAAGCTCCGGGAGCGGCTGGATTAGGTAGCCAGGGAAAGGGATGAGCAGCAGAAGAAGGATGCATGGATTACACAATAAACATAACAAGCAAAAGAGTGTTTGTTGACGATTCTTGATGTTTCATCAACAGCCATATTCCTATTAGTCGCTGTCAAACAAATCCAGCTGCATCGGAACCCCTCTTTAGAGCATTCTTTGCATCAGTCCTGGGAAAATAGATTTGTAACCCGAACGTGTGCAAATGTGGAATCAGTTAGATTGGATCTGCCAACGAGACACTGAAATAGAAAACATAGCAACAGCGGCAGAGACAAAGTCAACCTTAGGTATCACAGCAAATGATGGCATTCCCAAAACAGCAGGGTTATATGAGGACTACACAAACACACCACAGCTAATGAACTGCACTCTGGTACATGCCGGTTAGGAACAAAACCCAATAGAAAAAGAAAGTAAAGTGCTGAAATGTGATGGTGGAGGATGAAAACAGAGCAAACAGCATAAAAAAGGATGTATTTAAATATAAAAGACTTGTAAAAAATGCAAATATTATATACAATATGTATCTAAACACTTATTCTCAAGAGGAGAGAAAGAGTGTGTGTGTGTGACAAGGAGAGAGGGAGCGAGAGAGAGTGGAGGAGAGATTGGTAGATAACACTTGCAAAAAAAACAAGCATTGCATCACTCACTCTTCACCTCGCTGGTTGAGATGTGTCACTGTTGTCCCACCAGCGCTGAGGGGTGTCTCCTCTTTAATTTAAGGTACAGTAAGATAAGCGTGGATGGCAATATGCTTGATGCAGCTCATCCATGTCTTTCCGAGGCATTAGTAGTTTAAATGGAAGGCTGAGTGCTTTGGTGCACTCGGGGTTTGCAGCTGAGTGTGTAGCTTCTGGGATGAGACTCAGCACCTCCGAATCCGAGGCCGTGGTTCTCTGTCGGAAACGGGTGGACTGTACCCTCCGGGTCGGGAGTGAGGTCTTGCCTCAGGTGGAGGAGTTCAAGTATCTCGGGTTCTTGTTCACGAGTGAGGGAAGGTTGGAGCGTGAGATCGACAGGCGGATTGGTGCAGCGTCTGCAGTAATGCGGTCGCTGTACCGGACCGTCGTGGTGAAGAGAGAGCTGAGCCGGAAGGCAAAGCTCTCTGTTTACCGATCGATCTACGTTCCCACCCTCACCTATGGTCATGAGTTATGGGTCATGACCGAAAGAATGAGATCGCGGATACAAGCGGCGGAAATGAGTTTCCTTCGTAGGGTGGCTGGACTCACCCTAAGAGATAGGGTGAGGAGCTCGGCCATCCGGGAGGAGCTCAGAGTAGAGCCGCTGCTCCTTCACATCGAGAGGAGCCAGTTGAGGTGGCTCGGGCATCTAGTCCGGATGCCTCCCGGGCGCCTCCCTGGTGAGGTGTTTCGGGCATGCCCAGTCGGGAGAAGGCCCCCGGGAAGACCTAGGACACGCTGGAGGGACTATGTCTCACAGCTGGCCTGGGAACGCCTTGGTGTCCTCCCGATGGAGCTGGAAGAGGTCGCTGGGGACCGGGAAGTCTGGACTTCCCTACTGAAGCTGCTTCCCCCGCGACCCGGACCCGGATAAGCGGTGGAAAATGGATGGATGGATGGATGGATGGATAGTATTTTAAATGCTTCATAGGAACTCCATCATGAATGCAAACCAAACGTGAACATGAAATGTAAAATGCCAACTTTGGCTGCTAGAGATAGTGTATTGCACAACTATGAATAATACCAGAAATCATCTTCTTTGGAGAGCAAACCAGTTGTAATCAATCCTGGTGGAGGCGTACCAGCATCTCTGCAATAGACTCAATATCCAATCCATTCCATTTGTCTTCGCTTATCTGGGTCCGGGTTGTGGGGGTTGCAGTCTCAGTAGGGAAGTCCAGACTTCTCGGTCCCTGGCCACCTCTTCCAGCTCCAACGGGAGGGCACCAATTTGTTCCCAGGCCAGCTGTGAGATTTAATCCCTCCAGCATGTCCTAGGTCTGTCCTAGGTCCTAGACTGGACATGCCCGGAACACCTCACTAGAAAGGCGTATGGGAGGCATCCGGACTAGATGCCCGAGCCACTTCAACTTGCTCCTCTCGATGTGAAGGAGCAGCGGTTCTACTCTGAGCTCCTCCCGGATGGCCGAGCTCCTCACCCTATCTCTTAGGGTGAGTCCAGCCACCCTACGGAGGAAACTCATTTCCGCCGCTTGTATCCGCCATCTCGTTCTTTCGGTCATGACCCATAACTCATGACCATAGGTGAGGGTGGGAACAAAGAAAGCCCTGGAATGGTCCAACCGTGCCTCACTCGTGAACAAGACCCCAAAGTACTAAAAATCCTCCACTTGGGTCAAGACGTTATTCCCAACCCGGACTACTCTAATAATGTAAATGAAAGTTAAAAAAAACCCAAAATCCAAAAACTACATAACAACAATAGAAAATGGACAAAACAATATGTAAGCATGCATAGTCCAAGAGGACGTGTTCTCAATGCGACGTCACTTCTTTCTTCTTCTCCAGGCCTCGTCATTGGTGGAAATTGTAAAAGGGGAAAATTTGTCAACATTCGGGCATACAGCTAACACAAACAATATGCCTTTCAATGTTATTTCACACTCACACAATAATACAAAAATTAACCCCAGTTTTGGTGTCATGATCACCAATGGGACATCATTGGAGGTTAAAACAGTATTTTAGCTTATTTTCTGTAAAATCTTCACAGTTTCCACCATTTCATATTAAAAGTAAATGATCCGGTGTTTTTCCACACTTATTGCCCAGAAAACATTGGAGGACAAGCAAACAAGCACCAGGAGAAGAGGCCAGAGACAAAGCATCTCCAGGGAAAAGATTGCTTGAGAAATACAATTTTTGGTTCCATTGTCACATGTCCAAACATTTTTCAGCCTGTGAAATTGGACATATTCCATGAAGTGTTTTATTCCCGAAGGGTTTTACAGCTAGTATGATATGTGCCTCATTATAAGGAACTACATGAGTCTCAACTTTTTGCAGAACTGAACAAAAATCGACCATAGGAGTTTTTCTGCTGGTTTTTCTGTGGGCTCCCGATTGTTGGAGGCAGATCAAACCTTCCAAAGAAATGCTGCACTTATCGTGCAGTCACAGGATGCCATTTTCTTTCCATTGCTCACAGAGAAAATAAGGTCCAAATATTTCAGCTCTACTCAGAGTAAAGTGGATTAGCTAAAAAATTGCATCTAAATAAAAACAAAAGGAATGGAGACAAATTTATTTTGGGTTGCAAAATGTTGCTATAGCTTCAGATGGAATGTTAACATCTCTCCTTGTAAATTTTAAGTGTGGAATTTCTATGCCCAGGCAGGAGTTGAAGGGTTTGATGGCTGCAGGTGTGAGTCTGTGCTTTTTGCAGATGGTCCTGCTTTCTTCACGGTGCCGTGATCTTTAGTTCTCGGATGGTTTCACGGGCGAGTGTGAAGCAGCCAGGATGGGTGTTGGAGTCCATGGTTCCCGCCCAGAAAAGGGCGCCGTCCCTGATGAGATCTTGCCCCAAGTAGGGGAATTCAAGGACCTTGTTCACAAGTGAGAGAAGGATGGATCGAGACGCTGCGACTCACACGGTCTTGTGGACTGTAGTGACGAGGGAACTGACCTGAAAGGTCTCGATTTAAGAGTCGGTCTACGTTGGGGACTTTGGTAGTGAGCAAAAGGACAAGATCGCCGAATGAGAAATGAGTTCCCTCCAAAGGGTGGATGGGCTCTATAAGATGAGAAGCTCCATTAGCCAGGAGGAGCTTGGAGCAAAACCACTTCTCCTCCGGATCGAGAGGAACCAGATGAGGTTGGCCAGGATGTCGTCAGGGCACATCCCACCTGTAGGAACACTAAGGACACTTTGATGATTCTGTCTCTGGTCTGGCAATGCCTCGGGATCTCCAAGAGGAGCGGCAGAGACTTACCAGGGAGAAGCAGTTCTGGGTTTATCTGCTAAGGCTTTTGCCCCTGCAAGACAACACCGGAAGACGTTAGGTAGATGGACGGACTTTCAGAAATCAAAAACCATGTACACCATGATAACTTTTATGTATGTGTTTGCTAAAATGATTGTATAAAAATAAACGATTATTCAAGAAAACTGCGCGGGAACAAGCTCTCGTCATGCCAACCGTGTAACCTTTCACTTTGTAAATGGACCAGAACAGTTCAGTTATGGCTCCCTCGTTCTATCACAGTTTGTGGCTAATTGCAGTGTGGTGTAAACAATGGATAATAGGAGTGGGAATGTTATAAAATGGGGTTCTATGCTCTAAAAAGATCAAATGTATTAACATTGAATCCTATATTGCAGAAGTGAATTGATCACAGTCGACCAAAAACGACCGTATAAACAAGGAACGGCTAAATATTAAGACGTTCTGTTGGTTTTTCAACCTTTAACAGAGCGCATTCTGTTAATTAATTTTATAGATAGAAATTGTAGGCGTAGCCAGGGCATTGAAGGGTTCTGGTTTGGTGGCCACAGGATTGGGTCTTGGGCTTTTTTGCGGATGATGTGGTCCTGTTGGCTTCAGCCCTGACCTTCAACTATCGCTGGATCAGTTTGCAGCCGAGTGTGAAGCAGCCGGGAAGAGAGTCGGTACCTCCAATTCCGAGTCCATAGTTCTCTCTGGGTCAGGGGTGGGAAACTGCCTGAAGTGGTGGAGTTGCAGTACCTCGGGATCTTGTTTGAGGGAAGGATGGAATGCGAGATGGACAGGCGGATGCGGTGATGAGGACTCGGCGTTTGTCCGTTGCGGTGAAGAAAGAACTGAGCCCAAAGACAAAGCTCTCAATTTACCGGTCGATCTACGTTTCTACCCTCAACTACTGTATGGTCATGAGCTTTGGGTAGTGACTCAAAGGACAAGATCGTGGGTACAAGATTTTCCTCCGCAGGGTGGCTGGGCGCCCCCATAGAGATAGGGTGAGTAGCTGTCATCCAGGAGAGACTCTGAGTGGAACCGCTGCTCCTTCACATTGAGAGGAGCCAAATGAGATAGCTCGGGCATCAGGTTAGGATGCCCCCTGGACGCCTCGCCGGGGACAATCCGACAATGGCCCGACCTCGGATAAGCAAAAATTGGACGGATCGATGGATGAATAACATGGAAGGTGCAGCTGGCAACAGGATTTGTAATGCTATGTTTGGGCTTGACTCCGGAAATGATTGCAATGGTTTCTGACGGTAATCATTGGCTTATCATGTCAAAGCAGCTCCAAGAAGAGGAGGTTTTCATCCAAAGCTTTGTGTACAGAGCAGCTGGAGGCTATGTGATGGAAAGAGTCAGATGAGGCGAGCATTGCATAAAAAAGTTTTGCAGATAAATTCTATTTTGTATTTTATGGCACTTTTTGCTGTGTTTTCGGCAACATTTTCCAACCCAGTCTTGCGCGAAAAAAACGTACAAAACAAAAGTCCTCCTAAACATGAGCATTGCAGTTTCAGCTAACACACCCTTGTCTTACTTTTTCCTACCTGTTTGACTTCTTCCGTTTTAAATTGTAATGATGTTCCTGGATGAATGTCCTGCATAAGAATAGCTCACCTGGTTGGTGGTTAGTGGCTATTCTTCTTGTGTAATCAGACAATCTTTGGAGAAGACATGTCAGGACATTGTTGTAAGGATATTTAATATTGTTGACTATGTAAAGAGATGTAAAATTACACCATTACCAGTCTTACCTATCTGTTATATGCAGAAAATTATTAGGGCCCCGTAGACATGAAATAATACCACTATAGTCACTCCTATCATTCACTGTTTACACCTCATT
Source organism: Oostethus manadensis (assembly GCA_024372805.1). NCBI lineage: Eukaryota > Metazoa > Chordata > Actinopteri > Syngnathiformes > Syngnathidae > Oostethus > Oostethus manadensis. The sequence continues at coordinate 4,189,576 of QODF01000031.1, read as the reverse complement.
GCACAACTTTTATACTGTAGGGACTCGACATGGCTGATAGCTAGCAAGCTAGCAAACTAACCCGTTTTCATCTAAACTTAAGAAAGGGTTTCAGTGGAGGGGGAAGAAGGACAAAGTAAGAAGGCAAAACATACCACTTCCACATGGAATGGGAGGAATCTTAATCCATGGCTGGCTACATGGAGTGTAGCGTAGGGTAATGTATTAACACGGATGTCTCATCCATGTAACTACACTGTCATCTAGTGACCAGAATAACAGACCATCATCTACCAGCAAACAGCCATCATTCTGCTGTCATGGAACGGCATGGCACAGGTGGTAAGAGTAGTCGTCTCCCAACCTGATGGTTGCTGGTTCGATCATCCGTCTTGTTGAAGTATCTTTGGGCAATATACTGAACCCCCAGTTGTTGCGTCATCGGTAGGTAAATGTGCAAACAGCGTCAAAGCGCTTTGAGTGCCTTAAAGGTGGAAAAGCGCTTTACAAGTGAGAGAAAGTTTATCATCATTAATCAAGAAATTAATTTGTTGAAACTGAAAATCAAACAGACGACTCACAAAAAGAAAAACACTTTTTGTGTTACCAATTTTAGCTTTCTCCATCCAACCATTAGGTCGCGGGGGCAGCAACCTATGCAGGGAAGCCCTGACCCGGGTCATACAGCGAACAAACCGCCTGGATTAGGTGATCCTTGGAGAAGGACCAAATGCTCTCTCCAAGTAAACAAAACACATGTAGACTGGTTGGGCAAACTCCCATGCACACTCAAGGACCCTGCCAAGAGTATAGAGTTGGTCCACAGTTCCACGTACAGGACAAAAACCACACTGCTCCTCCTGAATCCGAGATTCGACTATCCGGCGGATCCTCGTCTCCAGAACCCCTGAAGAGAACTTATCGGGAAGGCTGAGGAGTGTGGTCCCACGATAGTTAGAATACACCCTCCTTCTTCAAAAGCGGGACCACCACCCCCGTCTGCCAGTCCAAGGGCACCGACCCCGACGTCCACCAAATGCTGCAGAGTCGTGTCAAAGAAGACACGCCCCGGTGACCTCAGCCCCAGAGATAGGCGAACCCGGCTCCGAGTCCCCAGGCACTGCTTCCATGTTGGAAGGTGTCTCAATGGGATTGAGGAGGTCTTCAAAGTATTCCCTCCACCAGTCCACAACATCTCGAGTCGAGTTCAGCAGTACACCGTCCCCACCATACACAGTGTTGACTGTGCACTGCTTCCCCCTCCCGAGACGGCGGATGGTGGACCAGAATCTCTTTGAAGCCATCCGGAAGTCGTTTTCCATGGCCTTTGCGAACTCCTCCTTCCGACAGGGGACTCTACCAGATGTTCCCAGCAGACCCTCACAATGCGTTTGGGTCTCCCAGGTCTGACCGGCATCCTCCCCCATCAGAAGCAAATCACTACCAGGTGGTCATCAGTTGACAGCTCTGCCCCTCTCCTCACCCAAGTGTCCAAAACATGTGGCTGCAAGTTCAACGACACAACCACAAAGTCAATCATCGAACTGCGGCCCATGGTGTCCTGGTGCCAAGTGCACATGTGGACACCCTTATGCTTGAACATGGTGTTCGTTATAGACAATCTGTGACGAGCACAGAAGTCCAATAACAAGACACTGCTCGGGTTAAAATCAGTGGGGCCGCTCCTCCCAATCACACGTCACTGTCGTCGCCAACATGAGCGTTGAAGTCCCCCAGCAGAACAAGGGAATCACCCAAGGTAGCCCTCTCTAGTACTTCCTCTGAGAACTCCAAAAAGGGCGGCTATTCTGAACTGCTGTTTAGCGCATAAGCGCAAACAACAGTCAGGACCCGTCCCCCCACCCAAAAGAGTAGGGAAACTACCCTCTCGTTTACCGGGTTAAACTTTTTGGCTTTCTGGAAGGTATTAATTGGATTTGCATTATTTCTTACAGGAAAATTTGGATTTGGTTAGCATCCTTCGGGAAGGAATTGATGTGTCTAACCAAGGTTGCATGTGCATGCGTTGGATTTGTTGGATGTTTGTTGGATGCGTGTTTCAGCTAACTCATTGTTACAGTTATACATTTATATTTATTATATATTTTGACTTTAGCTTTCCTACATAACTTCCCCGTTAGGAAATCCTTTGAAAAAGATGAATAATATCATCATGTGTATATTGAAATATATATTATACATATATTATTATATTATATGTATATATATATATATGAGGGTGTGCTGGGAACATCTGGCAGAGTCTCCCGTTTGTCGAGTCTTCAACTGTCATCTCCGGCAGAGCGTCGCCTGCATCTCGAGGGTAGACCAGATATTGAGTCCGAATGGGGCGTCTTCCGTGCCTCCATTGCTGAGGCAGCCAGTCGTAGCTGCGGCCGCAAGATGGTCGGTGCCAGTCGTGGTGGCAAGACCCGAACCCAATGGTGGACACTGGGGGTTAGGGCAGCCGTCAAGCTGAAGAAGGAGCCCTATCAAGCATGGATCGCTTGCGGGACTCCCAAAGCTGCTGACAGGTACCGGCAGGCAAAGAGGCATGTGGCTTCGGCGGTGGTCGAGGCAAAAACCCAGGTGTGGGAGGTGTTTGGTGAGGAACACGACTTTCGGTTGGCCTGAAAGAGGTCCTGGCAAACCGTCCGACAACTCAGAAAGAGGAAGCGGTTTCCAGTTCACACTGTTTAAACGGCGGACGAGGAAGCACATTCTCAGGACACATACGCGGACAGTTCTATCACCGTGGCTGAGGTATTTGGGGTAGTTAAAACACTCCCCAATGGCAAGGCTCCGGGGGTAGAAGAGTTTCGCCCTAAATTCCTCAAGGATCTGGATGTTGGAGGACTGTCTTAGTTAAAATGCCTCTTCAACATCACATGGAAGTCGGGATCAGTACCTCTGGACTGGCAGACCGGGGTGGTGGTCCCCATTTTTTAAAAGGGTGACCGGAGGGTGTGTTGCAACTATAGGGGGATCACACTCCTCAGCCTCCCTGGAAAGTCTACTCCAGGGTGCTGGAGAGAAGGGTAGGACCATTAGTCTAACCTCGGTTACAAGAGTTGCATTGTGGTTTTTGTCCCGGTCGCGGAACACTGGAGCAGCTCTACACCCTTGGAAGGGTACTGGAGGGTATGTGGGAGTTTGCCCAACCGGTCTACGTGTGCTTTGTAGACTTGGAAAAGGAATTCGACCGCTTCCCTCGTGTTGTTCTGTGGGGACAGCTCCGGGAGTACGGGATTGGTGGTCCGCTACTACGTGCCATTCGGTCCTTGTACAATCGAAGCAGGAGCCTGATTCGCATTGCCAGCGGTAAGTCGAGCTTGTTTAAAGTGAGCGCTTACACTGAGTTCATCTGAGTTTGAGAGGCTTTGATAAAGCTCATAACCAATGTAATTCATTCATTCATTATTATTATTATGAGACTCAGCAACTCCAAATCCAACACCCTGGTTCTCAGTCGGAAATGGGTGTACTCTCCCTTCCTGGTTGGGAGTGAGGTCTTGCCTCAGGTGCAGAAGTTCAAGTATCTCGGGTTCTTGTTCACGAGTGAGGGACGGTTGGAGCGTGAGGTCGACAGACGGATCGGTGCAGCATCTGCAGTAATGCGGTCGCTGTACCGGACCGTCGTGGTGAAGAGAGAGCTGAGCCGGAAGGCAAAGCTCTCTGTTTACCGATCGATCTACGTTCCCACCCTCACCTATGGTCATGAGTTATGGGTCATGACCGAAAGAACGAGATCGCGGATACAAGCGGCGGAAATGTTTTTTCTCCGCAGGGTGGCTGGACCAACCCTAAGAGATAGGGTGAGGAGCTCGACCATCCGGGAGGATTTCAGAGTAGAGGTGCTGCTCCTTCACATTGAGAGGAGCCGGTTGAGGTGGCTCGGGCATCTAGTCCGGATGCCTCCCGGGCGCCTCCCTGGTGAGGTGTTTCGAGCATGCCCAGTCGGGAGAAGGCCCTGGGAAAGACCTAGGACACGCTGGTGGGACTATGTCTCACAGCTGGCCTGGGAACGCCTTGGTGTCCTCCCGATGGAGCTGGAAGAGGTCGCTGGGGACCGGGAAGTCTGGACGTCCCTACTGAGACTGCTGCCCCCGGATAAGCGGAAGAAAATGGAACGGAAAATGGAATGTACAGTATATACATTTCTTGAAAGCTAGCATTAGAAAAGAAGCCTGCAATGATCTTTGGAGCCAGTCTAACAGCAAACGTCTGAGTGTGATCTGCGAGAACGTCTATAAATGTTTATTTCTTCTGACTCGTTGCGAGCTCCCATCTACCAAGCTCACAGCACTGTGGTGTTCAAAACCTTCCAAAAGTAAACCTCGCCTCGTGTATGCAGCTTGGACTGTCCCTGCTGGTGATTGATCTGTTCTCCAACAATCCAGAAGGCAAAAGCAGACATGAAAGGTTTTTTTTCGAAACAAGCCCCATGCTTGCATGTCACTGAACTTTCAGAGACAGGGCCATGTGGGAACATCTGTTTATTATTTTCCCCTTTTTTGCTCCTTATTTCAGTTGGAAAAACACAATTAATGGCCATCCTTTGACATAATCAGACAGAATACATCAAAAAATAAAATCCCTCACAGTACAGCAAAGTTTTGGATCAATGACTATACTCATTACGGTGAAAAAATGAAAATATGTTTAATTTGCTCATAGCAGGTTGGTGGGAAGACCAGGACGTGAAGATAGTAGTAAAAGGGAAAAGATACCATAAGGAACAACCAAGGAGGCAGGAAGGAAGAGTACAATCTCAATTGTGACACAAAATGCTGTGTGAATGGTGCATCATGAATAATCAAATAATCATAATAATCATAACTAATTATGATGTGTTTGTGTGGCAAGCAGGGCAGGACAAATAAACAATCTCAATATCAATGTTAAATGCACAGACATTGTTAGAAGCTAAATGATTATTAAATGGGCCTCATACATTTATTCCAGGGGTGTCCAAACTTTTTCCAATGATGGCTACAGTGAAAAATGAAAGGATGCAACTTTGCCACTTTGCTGTTTTCAATTTATTTGAAAGCAACACATATTAGCTGTGCTAAGAAGCTGTTGGAAGTTTTTTCCTTTGTGATGTACGGAACATAACAGCATGAAAATAATAGATGAATCACTGTTATTAGTAAGCAAGTTACCAGTGGGTGCAGTAGATTCTCAGAAAACAAGACCCATCATTCATGAAATGCACTCGCTTAAGGCTGTGGGATTGGGCAATTGAAAGGGGGGGTGAACAAAAAATAGCAGTGTCAGCCATTGATTTTACAAGCTCCAAACTATTTCGTGCAAACTTTTTTGTTTCTAGCATTTGGCAATCCTGTGAACCCCAAAAACCAGCAGTGCGCCCCTTTTGGAGATATAATTATTTTCAGCACCCAACCCCCCCACCTCCCTCTTTTTTTAATTAAAGTTCGAATATTCCTCCCTCATGGCTGAAGACCGACAAGCCTTGGAAAAAAAGGTTCTCCTCTCATTTTGTGTGGAAGTGGTACGTTTTTTGCTTCTTTGTCCTTCTTCCCCACTTGTTTGAAAACACTTTCTTAAAATGCAGAGGCTAACTAGTAAGCTCGCTAACCTGATATGCTAGCGGCGTCTGTCTCTTATGTCCCGGAAGTGATCCTGTGGCCTCTACAATGTGATGTAAACAAAGAATTTTGGATTTTTAAGTTGGTTAGCTTGCTAGCTAGTGGCCATCTTGAGTCCCTGCACATAAGAGTTGCAATGCAAATTAAATAATGAATCCTCGGACCGTAAAAGTGATTATAGGGGTGTTGTCTAGAGGTCTCTCATGTTAAAATGTGTGTTTAATAATAACGCCTTCCACGTGTTATGCGCTTTACAAAGCCTCTCAAAGCGCTTACACCGAGGTCATTATTCATTCGCTCCACACTTGGTGATGGTAAGCCACAGCTGCCCTGGGGCAGACTGGCGGAAGCGAGGCTGCCAGTGGGCGCCATCGGGCCCTCCGACCACCACCGACACACACACCACTTTCATACTAGGCAATGTGGGTGAAGTGCCTTGCCTAAGGGCACAAGGAAAGCTTATTTCCTCTCACCGTGGCACCTGGTGTTCCTCTGAGGTCTCCCATCCGAGTACCGACCAGGCCCTGCCCTGCTTGGCTTCTGAGATCTGACGGGATCAGGCTTTGACAGGCAAGTTTGGCCACAGGTGCGCTTGATTTGCTTACCTGCACACTGCTGGCGAACGGAGCTTTGAAAACATTTTTTGGGGGGTTATCGGACCTATTTAATTGTCGGTCTGATAATTACAGCGTGCACCCCTAATCAGCCTTGTCCTGTTGGAGGTGAGTAACTTCGGGTTTGAACGCTTCATTGGCCTCGCCATCTTCCACGCCTGTGGATAAATGTACGCTCAAGGAAGTGAAAGCAAGCTGCTCAAAGGACACCTTCTAGACACGACACTCAAGTAGCACAATCAGACTTGTGCAGCACCTCCATATGACAAAAAAAAAAACAACCGCACCGGCTGCGACCGACTCTACTGCTCTTATTTTGAAAAACCTTTGAAACCGAGTAGCTGTCCTATTGCAATGTGGTCAAACAACACGGAAGAAGAGCTAAAGACAAGAAATGCCTTTTACAGAAAATAGTGCAAAAACAACGTGAACGACATTCCAGGGTGTGCTACATCACAGGTCAGTTCAAAGGCAGAGAGTGAAGACAGAAGCAAAGAAGAAGAAGAAGCAGTGAGCGAAGTCTGCCTCTGGTCTGGCCGACTTAAGGTAGATAGCTGATGGAGATTGATGGAGGTGTCTGGAGATGGTGGAGGTGTGTGAGTGAGTGCTCTGGAATGACGGTGGGGGCGTAAACTGGACACGTGGCCAACGGAGGAATGGAAGGTGCAGGGAACTGTGACAGAAGGTGAGAGAAGGAGCAGTTGGGGGCACGAGGGAGAGCTGTAAAGTTCTGTGATCCACAGCCGGCCAGGCCATGGTTGAGGGCTGGAGGTGGGACGGGTGGTTCACAGATTGATAGCAGAAATGAGGTGGAAAGTAAGAAGGGATGTGGATCGCCAATGAATGCAACACAGACATTTAAAGCGGCCCTGACATGATGATTTACCATGATACTCAGGTAAACAAACATGGCGGTGTACGAGACAGAGCATGTTTACAGTGATTGCAGCCAAGATGTCAGCCACGTGTCAATAGTTTTTAAGGAGAAAAAGGGTAAAAACATACTTGGAATTATGATTGGGGGGACTGTGAACATCCAGCAGCAACACAATATTTAGAAATAACTACTATTTTGATCAAATTTGATAAAAATAAAGGTGCTCAGGATGCTCTCGATGGTCCCTCTGTAGAAGGTCGTGAGGATGTGTGGCGGAAGTTGCCCATTCCAAAGCTTCCTCAAGAAGTAGAAACCGTGCTGTGCCTTTCTCGTTATGGGGCTGGTGTTGGCAAAGCTGTTTTGCTCAGCACTTAAAGGCAGCTTGACTCCGTTTCCGCTGTTATGATGCTGGACAAGACACACCCAACACCAAAAAAATCGATCAATAAATTACAGAACATTTCTGTACATTTCCACCATCTACCTCCAGCGGGCTTTGTTTATTCCGCTTCAGCACTTCTGGAAATGCGATTGAGCATTTCAATTCTGGCGACCAGTCCAGGGTGTACCCCGCCTCTCGCCCTAAGCCAGCTGGGATAGGCTCCAGCATCCCCGCCACCCTATTGAGGATAAGCGGTACGGAAAATGAATGAATGAATTTCCTGCAGCAAAAATGTTCACCAAACCCGATTCTACCGGATTTACAATTCAAAACATTTGTGTGGTGAAAATCGCAAAAGAATTCCAAAGAAAAGACACACACGCACACGCACACACGTGCACATGCACGCACACACCGCAGAGATAAGCCAATAATAAGCTACACACGTTTCCCGTTCCTGCAGCTCCTTCATTGCCACTTTCTGTCCACCATCTTATCGTCTGGCTGCCACCTCTGTTCCGCTTTTTCTCAGATGTTCTCACCTCTGCCTTACTTCCCTTTGCTCCTTTTCTCCTTGGCAAACTTTGAGCTTTGGCATGTGCTCATTTCCCTGCCAGCTTTATCCGCGGTCCCTTTTCTTCAGCTCATCGCATCATCTAAAACAGTGAGTCCAAAGTGAGGCCATTTGGAACCTGCTGATGTTGGTTTAGTGTAAAATTGACCCCCAGTGGTTGCCTTTGCAGGTTGGGACAGAAGGTACATGACAGCTGGTGAAAGTGTTTTTTGTGGACGTACATTTTTTCAAACTTCCCTTGGGTGGATGGGCATTTTTTATGGCATTTTCATTCATTCTACTCCCCGACAGTCTAGGACTATACGACTGCGGTTGTTTCGGTGTAGTTGTCGGCTTCCATAAAGTCATTGTTGATAGACCACCTCCTACTCTTACTCTCAATGTCTTGGCAAAGGCGACACTATTTTATGTCAACACAAAAACATCACAGCCCGTGAAATCACTGATCCATGTAGGGGTGCCACCCCACCCAAGGCAAACCCGCTGACTTCCTGGGCCTTAAACTCTACGCTGGACAGCCTGAAGCCCCAGCGCTGAGCTTTCTCCCTGACAGTTGCTTCACTAGGGATTAAAATATCCCAGCAATGTTCTCCGTAAACAAACGATGCTTTTACTTTCATTTAGTTTTGATTTGAAGACATATCACGAAGACTCATCAAGCGTGCAACTCACCCGGCACACAAAAGAAAAGTACCGGTACCAGCTGCTGAGCTCAGTCCAACGAGAAGACAGCTTCTAATTATGGAAGTTGGATGATACCAAAGGCAAGGTACATAGACAAGGTCACAATAAGTATTTACGTATGACTGACAGCAAGGTTATTCGAATAGCGTACTTCAGGTTGGCAAAGCAAACGTTTTGCAAAGGGCTAGGCTGGGTCTGCATTTGAATTAGGACCCCAAAATTCCAAGATGCAATTCACAGGAACGGAACTCGCTTACTTAAAGTACATACAAAACATACATGATGTTGAGGATTTACAGAAGCTGCTGCCCCCGCGACCCGGACCCGGATAAGCGGTGGAAAATGGATGGATGGATAAACAAAACACGCTAACAAGGGCAAACTTTGCGTTGGTGTACACATTGTCCCCTCCCACTGGCGTCGTGGTCTTCGCTTGCCAGTTGGGTTTCGTTCGGAGTGCCGCCCCGACACTCCACGGAAACGAACCGGATGATCGGTTTGTAATACTTCACTTTAACCAACTTTTTGCAAAATCAGCAAAATGAGAATCATACAATGTATACCGAACTGTATTGCAGGCCAAGACTGCATACGCGCGTAATATATTAGACTGGTTTTCCCAATCACTCTTGGTTGTTTTAGTCCCTAGTGGTGCGTTCAGTACCTACGGCTTGTCTGCATACGTACATTGTACTAAACACTGTACATGAAAAGAAAAGCATTTGGCATCACAGTCGAATAGTAAGCCACCCTTTCCGGTGTTCCCTTATCATTTGATGTATAGTAGAGTGGAGGATTTTACGTTTGACTTCATGTGAGTACCGGTTTTCGGACCTACTGCTTCACACAGCTGCTTTATTGAAGGGACCTTCACGCTTGCAGTGAGCACTGTCCCAAGTGCCGTCTCTTCTACCTGGTGACCTGTTTCAAAAGGGAAACCTCTCGGGTCTGTGGCGGATCCCCTGATGGCAGTTCATGCACTTAGAGTGCTAATGGGAGAAGATTTAAAAACCATCGTAATCCTTTTGGGAAAAAAAAGAGCAGACCATTGACTCCCCCAAAAAACTGCGGCGTTATTCTACCTGCCAGGCCGTTTACGAGAGGTGCGTCTCCCAAATGGACCCGAGAAAAAGCATCACGGTGAGCTAGAAGCGGCAGGGAGAAGCAAAAGCACCAACAGATAAATAGGATGATTTCTTGCCCGATGGAGTACCGCCAGTCAATTTAAACCCCCTTTCACCGGCTGCTGTGCAAGAAAGCGACAGAAAAAGAAAGAAGTCACAGAGACAGACATGAAAGAGCAAAGGAGGCGTTAGAAGGAGGCCACCGAGGAGACAAAAGCTTTTTGGAAACAGCACAAAAGCCGACATGTTAGTTGTCATTCGACTTGGGGGAGTTTTACAAATGACAAGCCGGCCCCGAGTTGAAAGAGAAGCATAAACAGGAGCGGGGGCTACGGTGGGCGGCGAGGGAGCTCTGAAATATTTTGGGTGCACAGAAGCGTAGAGGGCTGAGGGGTGTGTGTGTACAAGCAGCCGTGCAACTCCACCCATGTCGCCAGAACAACGGTTGTCATGGGAACAAGCTGTCAGAGGAAAAGGCATATTTCCATCACAGAGGCTTGTTTTTTGGGCATGTAACCCGATATGTCTAAAATGTTTATTCTTTTATAGTTACACATTTTAGGTCGTCTTTGCATACTTTTCATGTTTTTCTCCACCTGTACTTTTCGTGACTTTTATCGTTGTTACTCCTTTACTCTCCTACTACGCAACAAGGTACACGCCATTTTATTTAGAAATATTGGACATAAATAAGACCTAATAGAGTCACACATGTTAGCATTGGGTACTCCCTGCAGTGGCTGTTTTCTAATCAATCACTTCAAATTACAGTGTAGACATATCATACTACAGCTGCCAATATGAACACAATATTAATATTATATAAAATATACACTATACTCATGTCCTGTCAAGTCACGACCGAAAGAACCAGATGGCGGGTACAAGCGGCGGAAATGAGTTTCCTCCGTAGGGGGGCTGGACTCACCCTAAGAGATAGGGTGAGGAGCTCGGCCATCCGGGAGGAGCTCAGAGTAGAGCTGCTTCTCCTTCACATAGAGAGGAGCCGGTTGAGGTGGCTCGGGCATCTAGTCCGGATTCCTCCCCGGCGAGGTGTTTCGGGCATGCCCAGTCGGGGGAAGGCCTCCGGGAAGACCTAGGACACGCTGGAGGGACTATGTCTCACAGCTCAGAGTAGAGCCGCTGCTCCTTCACATCGAGAGGAGCCGGTTGAGGTGGCTCGGGCATCTAGTCCGGATGCCTCCCGGGCGCCTCCCCGGTGAGGTGTTTCCATCCGGAAGAAGGCCCCCGGCAAGACCTAGGACACGCTGGAGGGACTATGTCTCACAGCAGGCTTTGGAGGTGCCTCGGCGTCCTCCCGGTGGAGCTGGAAGAGGTTGCCGGGGACCGGGAAGTCTGGACTACCCTACTAAAGCTGCTGCCCCCGCGACCCGGACCCGGATAAGCGGAAGAAAATGGAATGGAATGGAATACACTATACTGTAATTATGTATCATAATATAATTCCCCACAGTTTGAATAGACGCAGCAGTGTTGCGGGGGGTGTTGAGCGGGAACAAGTATTGAGCAGAACTGGAGAAAGAAAAGGGAATCTCGAATTGTTCTTTCCACAAGATGACTGTAAAGTTGTCGCTGTGGGTTTAGTTTCCAGCGACTATGTCGAGTTTGCTTTCAACTACGAGCTAAAGTTTGGGTTAGGAGCTGCAAGCTACCAGCAGGTCACCGATGGACAATTTAGAGTCACCAATGAACCTAACATGCATGTTTTGGAATGTGGGAGGAAACCGGAGTACCCGGAGAAAACCCACACACGCACGGGCAAAAACATGCAAACTCCACACAGAGATACCGAACGGAGATTTGAACCCAGGTTTTCCAGATCTCCTGACTGTGTGGCCAATGTGCTAACCACTCAACCACTCAAATTGTCCATCGGTAAGAATGTGAGTGTGAATGTTTGTTTGTCTATATCTGCCCTGCAATTGACTGGCGACCGGTCCAGGGTGTACCCCGCCTTCAGCCCAAAGTCAGCTGGGATAGGCTCCAGCATACCCGCGACCCTAATGAGGACAAGCGCCGTAGAAAATGAATGAATGAATGTTAATTCCGCGCACCTGTTCCTTGTTTACGTCACGCCATTTACGTTCAGGCGTTTGTCGGCTCGTTGCCATTGTTAGGTGTTACGTTCTCGTCGGCCTTCGTGACCCTCTGTTCTGTTCTGTTCTCGCTGCTCTGCAGCATTACTCTTTATTAGAGTAAGAACTTCCATACCTGCTTGGCGTCCAGCTCTCTGCATCCTTGGGGTCGTACGCCATGCCAGGGACGGAGAACATAACCGTGTCGGTCAACCGTGAAACAGCCATTACATATTCTTGTATTTAGCAAAAAATGTGATATAGTGAAGAAGGGAAACCGGAAGTGTGACGACGGGGGGCAAAAAATTGGTATCTTTTCTCTTTTGAGGGTATTGGTGTCACGGCCAGTCTGATGAGGTGTGGTCCCAAGATGCAGACACAGGAAGAGGTTGAGAGCCAAGTGAATTGAATCCAAAAAAAGGAGTGCATGAGGGATACCAAACAGGAACTGAAGGTGCTACAAGGTGCACCGCGAGGCAACATAGTGCTGGCTCGGCAAACACAGCGGGAAGATATTCCCACCTGAGCTGGACGGGCTACCGGAGTGTTGAACGACTGGAAAGGTTAATTTAGCTCGGCAGGCTGCAGCTGACCTGGAGGAAAAGGAGAGTGGTAACAAGGTATACGAGAGCACGTGAACTGACGGGCAACAATGGCAATAATCCAGCGCACCGCTCGGGTTAAGGTCAGGGGGGCCGTTCCTCCCAATCACACCTCTCCAGGTCTCACTGTTGCAGCCAACATGAGCGTTGAAGTCACCCAGCAGAACAAGGGAATCCCCCGAGTGAGCACTCTCTAGTTCTTCCTCTAAGGACTCCCAAAAGGGTGGGTATTCTGACTTGCTGTTTGGTGCATAAGCACAAACAACAGTCAGGACCCGCCCCCCCACCCAACGGCGTAGGGAAACTACCCTCTCGTTTACCGGGTTTAACTCCAATGTGCAGGCTTGGGGCCAGGGGACAACAAGAATTGCCACCCCTGCTCGTCGCCTCTCGTTGCCGGCAACACCAGAGTGGAATGAAGTCCAGCCCCTCTCGAGAGGACTGGTTCCAGAGCCCTTGCTGTGGGTTGAGGGGAGTCCGACTATATCTAGCTGGAATTTTCTACACCTCACGCACCCGCTCAGGCTCCTTCCCCGCCAGAGAGGTGACATTCCACGTACCAACAACTAGCTTCTGTAGCCGAGGATCGAACCGCCAAGGCCTCCGCTTCCGGCCGCCACCCAGCTCACTTAGCACCCGACCCTTTTGGCCCCGCCTACGAGTGGTGAGCTCATGGGAGAGGGGACCCGACCGGGCTGTGCCCGACCGGGCCCCATGGGTCCAGGCCTGGACTTCCCTACTGAAGCTGCTGCCCCCGCGACCCGGACCCGGATAAGCGGTGGAAAATGGATGGATGGATGGATGGAACAGTGCAGATTTTCACGCTGATGTATCGAAGTGTGGAGATCGATAGGAAAGAGCAGGTGTTGCTTGAAAATTGGCAGAAAAGGAAATAATGCATTTGCTGTTGTTGAAGATAATTAATTCATTACCTGTGGCCGCCACTTGTAGTGTAAACACACAAAGAAAACAGATTGTACCATCATGGCAAGACAGATTCAGATTCCCTGCACACTGGGGACTACAATGGTTGTTCAGCTTTAACACAAACACACGACAATTCCAACGTGATTATGAGTCTTCTCACCCTTACTGCTAGTTTCTTTCAAGTACAATCCCGCCCTTTACAATTCCTGCCGTTCCCTTGCACCCTTGCTCAAATTTTGGCTATAATGACTGTAAGCATCCTGTGTCTCGCACACGGCCATGTTTGTTTACCTGAGTAAGAAATTCCATTGGCGTCACTTCCGGAAATGCGACTCAACCGTGGGAGCTGGTGCGTCATGCGTCATGAACTAGACGGTTTTTCAAAGTTGGCTTTGAAAAATGGAACAATGTAGAACATAATTACAAACAATATACAACATATTTAAGCAAAAATGACCGAGAGTTTAGACTTCCAATAAGCTTGTCTCTCACTTCCTTGCAAGGTCCCTTCTAGAGTTCTGATGAAAGATAAAAGTCACTTCTTTTGATCATCCATTCTTGCATTTACTCTTTACTGTGTTTTACATGTACTTTTGTGTTCTTTTGACAGTGTTCCTTTCCCACTACTAGTTACTTCATCAAGTACTTCATCTTTACCATTTTGTAGGCCTTTTGTCATAGAACAGAAAGATATGCTTGTGTAGGATTACTTTTGTACAGCGTGTTGCTGTTCCTATTTTTGGGGGTTAGGGTTTGATCTTTAATGAAAAAGTTTTCAGTTTTCTGTCTGTCAGCATGTTATGCAGACGGATGTGGTACCGCTTAGAAATGTGTGGGAACCTCTTGCCGGTGTGGCCCCTCCTGTTGGGGGGGAGACAAAGCTCAGTGACGAGCACAGAGGTCAGCATTTTCTATTCCTGTGACTCCACTTGCAGGAATAACACCGTGTCTGCACATTCACACGCACGCATGCACACACACACGCATGCTAAAGAGAAAAACGTGGGTTCTTGTCCCATTTCATTTCCTGCCCTTTCACTATTATGCTGCCGTTGACAGTAATATGGCTCCTATTTGATATTTCATTCATGATGACTCAACATTTCTGAAGATGACTGGCAGGTAAAATAACATCACTTGATGACTCAAGCAGGACTTTCTGTTTGCCAAGCCAGACACAAAACCAAACCAAAGCGACTGCAACAGACAGCGGTCTGGTGCAATCGCAAGGATGTACCGTGGACCTTCTTCCGCGGACAACACCTTTATTCTCAGAGATGATGAGAAATGCATGGAAAAGTGAGGTTAAAACACGAGACCCGAGAACAACGTTTCACCTTTTATTTCCAGGCGTTCACATCCGGATCGCACGCACAACTCGGAAGACAGAAACTTTGTTTGAACCCGCAAACCCCCAAAAACCATTCGAACACATCCACAGCAGTGCAATTCCAACACCCCACATGTGTGTCCCGTGTCACAAACAACTCTCTCTAGTCCGTTCCAGCCTCGGAGATGGACCTCCTCGTTGTCGTTTCAGGGACACTTTGAACATCAACAACAACCACCTCATTATTATGTGTGGTCTAAATAAACAGAAAGACAAAGAAAAGAATACATGGATATTCTTGTCACTCATTTTGTAACTTTCAATGTACAATTTGCAGAAGGAAATCCCAGAAAATAAAGTCAAAACGTGAATTCAACTCAAGTTGCGTGGTGTCTTTGAAAGCAACCCCTCATCGCCCCTAAAAACACGGTTAAAGTGCAATTCAAATGTTATTCTACTATTAAAGTAAGTAGTTTGTTAGCACAATACATGCCAATTCTGTCAGTTAATACATACAAATACATACTGTGTAATCCTGTTCTCTACTGCAATACTTCTTTATATGCCCATATTTCACAAGTATTTGCAAATGGTGATTAACCATGACTACTTCACTTCACAAAAACTGCGATTAATCTAACTAAACCGTTTAATCACTTGACAGCCAAATATTAAAAAAAATAATGTTTGGGCTGTTTGTCTTCTTTTGACCATTTTTTGTAGTATTTGACACAAACCAGAATTTAGTTTGATTCCTGTTTTGGAGTAATACCAATACATTTATTTTTTAGTTGACAATAACTAAATGAGGGGGAAAAATACTGGCAATAAATATGTTTATGAAATAGAACGGTTCAAAGAGAATAAGTTGAGTGTTCGGGTGCTGGTGAGTCTTTCATCACTGTTGGAGCTTGTCCTTTATGTACGACTGGCAACATTGCACATTTTCCTTACCACACACACCTCCTCTCAAACTGTGTGGCCATGGTTTTTTTTTTGCTATTTTGTGCTCTGAAACAAAGTCTGAAATTTCAAAAAAACGACTCTAAGAGTCGTAGCAAATGTTCTTTGAGCCTTTGTTGAGCTACTCAAATTCCGCTTGCGAGCTAGGAGAGCCCTGTGATCGTATCACAACGATATGTCTTCGTCTCTTTTGTCCATGTTGATTAAAAAAAACACACACTGATAGTTTTTGGCCGACGAGACATCGTTAGCACCACGACCAGACAGCAAAATTCTTCCTTAACACTTGAAACAGTTAGCACTTTTCCCATTTACATGATATCCACTTCCCTGTGGGACAGAAAGGAGCTCCTAACTAACCGCATTGCTTGTTTTGTTTTAAAAACAATACATCAAAAAAGTCCCCTTTTGGAGTCCGGAGTCCGAAGACCAGAAGCTAGGTAGATAACGCTAGTTAGCTGAGTTGTTGCTGGTACTTTAAGAGGAGCGTTTGACATGCTCAAGGATACTGTAGCAACCTAGCAGTCATGTCTAGTCTTGTCATCCTTGCAACGTCCAGGGAGACGTCTTTCTCCTTAAGCATGGTGAGGACAGTCCCTTGTTTTGACCAAAAGAGCAGCTGACATTGGTAGGCGTGTCTCCTCTCTCGGAGTTCATTTTGGTGGCTCTACCTTTATTTGGTGCACTTCACTCTTGGGAAACTTATTGAAGACATGTTGAAGTGAGAAATGTGATGTTATCCTTCCTCCGGCCGCACGTTGGCCGAGTGGGTAGCACATTGGCCTCACAGTCAGGAGGTTCAGGGTTTGAATCTCCGTCGGACATCTCTGCGTGGAGTTTGCATGTTCTCCCCGTGGGTTTTCTCCGGGTACTCCGCTTTCCTCCCACATTCCAAAAACATGCATGTTAGCTTCATTGGCCGCTCTAAATTGTCCATTAGAGTGTGAATGTTTGTTTGTCTATATGTGCCCTGCCATTGGCTGGCGACCAGTCCAGGGTGTCAGGGTGACCAGTCCCATCCTTCCCACAGACCCCTCAGCACTCAAGCCCTTCACTTGGGCAAGCATCTAATCCTCGACCCTGCGATGGCACTCCACCCTTTTCGGGCTGAAAACCATGAACTGTGACCTGGAGGTACGGCTCCTCATCCCAATCACTTCATCCAGTGAAAGCTGAAGGCCCCAATGAAGTCAGCAGGACCACGTCATCTGCAAAAAAATCTGTACCGTGTCATAAAAGTGTACGTGTTGTAGTGCCCTTTTGTTGTAGCCAGCCTAGGGCACACCTGTGCAATGCTAAAGACAAACATTGCCAGGAGGCTGCAGCTTCAACTGTCAGCGTGAACTGTGGAGTTATGATGCTCGTCACATTCCTGGCGAATGTGTTTGGGCTTGATAGATGATGGCGTGAAAGAGGCAAGGAGACAAACCCAATGAGCTTTGTTTGTGTTCTGGTGAAGTCAAATCCATCTTCCTCCAGCTTGAGAAGCTTCCCAAACCTCGGAATCATTCAAAAGCTTGATATTCTTAAAGAAGGGCTTAATCGATACCTCCCGGCAAAGACAACCCCCTGAGTTTGTTTTGAAGAGCATCTCATTTGCTACAGTGGAGATAAGAAAGGCCCTCGGTGGAGTTTTGTTCTGCCTTTTTATGCACACATTAACCTTGGTGGGGATTTTCAGGTGATGATGCCCAATGGAAAAGTACAAAACAATCACGGATTAGAAAAATCGTCATGGATGTGGACAGGATATGCAACGAATGAACGGATGTGGTGGACCTCGCACCTCCTCCTAGTACAGTACGTGTTTTTTGGTTGACAATGAACAAAACTTTTGCGTACAACTTTTTTACTACACTGCAAAAGGGAAAGGCGATGGTGGCAGAAGTGCACCCTATGAGGGTGGGTTGCAAGATTAGGAGCAGTTCCGATGAAGAGGCTGGAGGGCGGAGTCCACTGGGCATACCGTGAGTGCAAGAAAGTCCAGTTTCCCCAAACTCTAGCTGGAAAAATGGCAGAGGGCTTGAGCAGCCACAAGTCGGCACCAAGCGTTTTATCCCCAAGGAAGTGTGCAGCCTGCTGTGGAGACAAGGAGGAATTCACCAGCACCTGTCAACTGTAGAAATGGAGCTAAAGAGGCTGCTGGTGCAATTGCCTACAGGTGTGCCTGGTGGTTTTCCATATATTCTATATATTTCTTATCCTCAGTAGGGTGGCGGGGATGCTGGAGCCTATCCCAGCTGACTCTGAGCGGGAGGCAGGGCACACCCTGGACTGGTTGCCAGTCAATCGCGGGGAACGTAGAGACAAACAAAGACATACAACCAGTCACACAATTTCAGAGCGGCCAATGAAGCTTACGTGCATGTTTTTGGAACGTGGGAGGAAAGCGGAGGACCCGGAGAAACCATCATGGTATACATCCATCGTTCAACGAGGACTTGAATAAAATGAATTGCTCCCGCCAACAGCATGGTCATCGGATGAGTCCAAAGATGAACAAAACAATACCAGTAAAAAGTCGCAAATGACTGTGGGGATGGATCCAAAGGTCTGAATTACGACATCATGTAAAAGAATGGGAGTGATGATGGCAAAGACAGAAAGGGAAGCGGAAAAAAAAGGGTTGGGCTGAGAAACACTTATAACTCAGCAGCATAGATTATGACAGTCCAATCTTCTGGGCTGCTGCCTGAAAAATAAGCACAGACGTGCACACACCGGGAGAGGAAAGAGGGAGACGGCTATGAGGAAATGATGAAAGGAGAAGGTGGGATGTAACTGAAAGGAAATGAGGACGGGTGAATGAAGCAAAAAGGAATTGTCAGTACAAACTGCATGGATGACAGAATAAAGAGTGCAGGGATTTGGGTTATTCTAGGGGAGTTTGTAGAAGTAGCGCGCAAAAACAGCGGTGGAAAACACTTGGAGGTGCAGAGCAGGAAACAAACAGGAGTGTTAGTTTGCGTTGGAAGCAGAGGTGGGACTAAACTCAACTATTGAATCACGAGTCAATGCACAAGACTTGGTCCACGAGAAGGAGAAGACATTTTTATCATGACATTTTAGAAAATGGCATTGAAAAATATGACCGGACTTTTGAAATTACACAATGCGGGTGCATTTTGAAGCGTGCATTCTCAGGCCCTTCGATGGATCCCAACTAGGCTGATCAGCAGAGGTGGGCGGAAGTCCCTCGCGTACAATCACAAGTGAGCACCTTCCAGTTCCGAGCACGTCCGGGTCAATCTTAATGAGAACCAAGCGAGTCAAGTCGAGTGGCTGCTTGTCGTCTGCGAGTTTTGTCAAGTCATGTTCTGTCGTCTTTTCCTCTCTTCTCATCCATGTTGTGTTCTGCCAAAGTGAGCGCATGAGTAGAATAAATGGAAATAGGGGAGAGCCTAATAAGCTTTGCTTCTTCCTGCTCCTTTTGGACAAGTGGAACTGTCCGTTGTACTAAGTGATGTATTCCAATGCCATTTCCATGCATGTTCCAATCCAGTTCAACCATTACCATTACCATTCCGTTCCATTGCCAGAGCTCAAGTATGAGTTAAGTCTCAAGTTAAGAACATCAAGTCAAAGTCAAGTCAAATCTGTCTGTGTCTTCGTTTCCTTCCGGCTTATCCATATTGTGTTTTGCCAGATCACGCCAAAGTGCATCAAATAAAGGAGCCGAAAGCCAGCTTCTCAAAATACAACAATATTTGCAATACAATACAATATTTGAAAAATACAACAAAGGATTAAACAAAAACAAGTCATTTCAAGTCAATTAGCTCTAAAGTCTAAAATCAAGAACATCAAGTGGAAGTCAAATCGAATCTTTTTTTTACATTTGTCAAGCGAGTCACAAGTCCTAAAAATTGCGACTCGAGTCGCAGTTTTTTTTTTTGCCTCTCATCCGAGCGGGCTTCATCACTTGATGCTCAAAGACTAGGTAGGACACACACCAGTCAGACTAGATAGGGCGCCTCTGCTCTAGTTCAGGCTGTAAGACTTGGTGGGACACACACCAGTCAGGCTAGATAGGACGCCTCTATTCTAGTCCAGGCTGTAAGATTTTGTGGGACACACCAGTCAGACTAGATAGGACGCCTCTACTCTAGTTCAGGCTGTAAGACTTGGTGGAACACACACCAGTCAGACTAGATAGAACAGCTCTAGTCTAGTTCATGCTCAAAGACTAGTTGGGACACACACCAGTCAGACTAGATAGGATGTCTATCGTCTAGTTCAGGCTGTAAGACTTGGTTTGACACACACCAGTCAGACTAGATAGGACGCCTCTATTCTAGTTCAGGCTGTAAGACTTGGTGGGACACACACCAGTATGACTAGATAGGACGCCTCTACTCTAGTTCAGGCTGTAAGACTTGGTGGGACACACACCAGTCAGACTAGATAGGACGCCTCTACTCTAGTTCAGGCTGTAAGACTTGGTGGGACACACACCAGTATGACTAGATAGGACGCCTCTACTCTAGTTCAGGCTGTAAGACTAGTTGGGACACACACCAGTCAGACTGGTGCAAGATCCAATCTATCTAACCTCTAAAGTAGGAGGCAGGTCCAAACAGGAATGGTTGGCCCTTTGGTGGTGTCAAACAACAGTTGTTAGGATACAATGGCGTGGGGCCTTGATGGCCTTGGGCGGTCTTGTCACACCCCAGAATGTTAACAGATTTTTTAATAACAAAATGTGCATTCTTGTTAGCATCCCATTACATAGCGAAAACAGATGGCAATATCATATAAACCAGATAATACACATATAAAAGGTGATTGAGAAGCAGTTACTTTATTGACACAAGCAACCATAGTTGCATATCTTTGTTGGCTTTGACCGTTGGCCCCTTATGTGATTTTTGTGTTGTTTTTTTACGTTCATGCTGGATTTACAGTATCCTTATCTCGCAAAGTAACCAACGCTGACACCTTTACAGTATTGCCTTTTTGTTCCGACATTCTTCCGAATATGATTTTAGCGGATGTTTTCTTGGCAGTGTAACCGACATAAAAGCCAGTACCTACTGTGCATAACAAATTTCCCTTTGCTCTCAAACAACCAGAAAGGTGGTCATTGTCAATCACTGCGCCATTCCTGGGTGAGGAACAGATTTGAACGGTCATGAATGAAGTGAAAATGGAATATATAGTATAAAAATACTATATATTACAAGCAGATTGTGCATATACAGTATGCATGATGCTGCTGAAAGGTGTACCAGAATGAGGGGCATGATGCAGAGACTACAGTGATGACCATACGCAAATACATCAAATAAACAGTGTTGCATACATTCTTTGTGTATGTTATGTATAAAACTCAATTTAATGTCAATTTCAGTCTGTTGAAGTTTTGCGATACGCCAAAAGTTTGTCACAAAGACAATGAAATGCTAATAATAAAATATATGAAACTGTGAAAGTACTCAAAAGACTTTTTTGATTAACAAGACGAATTGCTTGCTTACAGTAGCTCATTTGTACACTCTCAGATTAAAAAAAAAAAGTCATGCAATATGAATAAAATAACATATCATATTTATATTTTGTACCTGATTATAATATACCAGTATAATAAAATCAAATAGCAATAGAGAATATAATAAACAATATTATCCATCCATCCATCCATTTTCCTCCGCTTATCCGTGTCCGGGTCACGGGGGCTCCCGGACACGGAAGTCCAGACTTCCTGGTCTCCGGCGAGCTCTTCCAGCTCCACCGGGAGGACACCAAGGCGTTCCCAGGCCAGCTGTGAGACATAGTCCCTCCAGCGTGTCCTAGGTCTTCCCCGGGGCCTTCTCCCAATTGGGCATGCCCGAAACACCTCACCCGGGAGGCATCCGGACTAGATGCCCGAGCCACCTCAACTTGCTCCTCTCGATGCGAAGGAGCAGCGGCTCTACTCGGAGCTCCTCCCGGATGGCCGAGCTCCTCGCCCTATCTCTTAGGGTGAGTCCAGCCACCCTACGGAGGAAACTCGTTTCCGCCGCTTGTATCCGCCATCTCCTTCTTTCGCTCATGAATGGGTGGTGCCATCAACTCTAAATGTCAGTTTTGCAAACAGATAGTTCACTTTCAGGAATGGAACAATGTCGAACATTACAAACAACATATTGCATATTCAAGCAAAGTTGATCGGTCATGTCGGGGACCCTTTAACTGCAAGCATTGTGTTCCTCACAGAGTGGGATGGCAGCACTTGCCTGGTGAGTGAGAATAATAGGCGGGAGAAGACAGGAAGAGTGTCTCCTCACCTCTCCGAGCCCCGGTGGCAAAATCTTCCGCCTCCTGCCATGTCCTGTATTAACACAAGTCGGGGGAGTTGCGGTGCACAGAGGAAGTCGGGGAGACGAGGCTGTGTCTGCGTGGGAGAAAATGGATGAACAGATTGTGGAAATAAAATGTCTGAAATCCCTTCCCCAAAAGATTGTCTCATTCCACTGCAAGGGTGGCTCTAACAACCTACTCTTACACAGGGGCGGTCTTTCAGCAGCCATGTTGGGCAATAACGATAAGAAAAAAGGGACACACCCACCAGAGACACCCAACTTAAGCTATTTGGAGTAAAGGTGACACGTCTTCAAACAAGAGTCCAGTTGCCTCCATGCAACCTTTGCACGTTACCAATACACACGAACGCGCCTGCCAGCTTGAAATTGACATTTCTCCCCTATTTAGGATTAACATTTGCAATAAGAGTGACTGTTGTAATTATGAGATCAGATTCATCTCCATGATCTAATCTGAACAGTAAGCAGTCCCTTGTTCATCGCAGTTAATGGGCTCCAGACCCAACCGTGATAAGCCCTTTTCTGCAAAGTAGGATTCCTCAGTCAGAAATGGAATATTTTTGTAGTCCGAGTTTACAACCTTCACATTACAGGTTTTAAAATGAATAGAGCTGCATTATTAGAGATGTTGGGGGGGGTAAGCGGTAAAGATTGAATGGATGGATTTTCCTCTTTCACTTTTCCAGTTTGTTGTGATAAAACACGTTGAAGAGATGCGCTATCTTCCCCCAGTGAGAGAGACTGGATGGCCGCAGATCAGGAGCCCCCATAGATGGCAGTGTAACACCGCAGAAGGAAAGCCACTCCGTAGAGTTCCAAGCTGATGGCACAGACCCGGATATTGCATAGCATCCGTGCATGTCAAGTCCACACGGACGCTTCCCTGCTCAAGCGGCTTGTGGCAGTTGCGTCTTTGATTGGGTGCGTGCACGACATTTCTCGGGGCAGAACCGCTGAGAGGAAGTCGACGAGTCCTGCATGCTTGCTCCTTGACACTTTCCCAATGTCACGTCAACACACTGTGTGAATGCCTTGCTTACCTGCTCTCCTTCTTGCTGACAGGGCGGATTCACACACACACACACACCATCCACTGTTCTCATGTGAAACGATACCACAAGTGTCACTTTTGAGGTTTTTTCTAAAGACAGGAAGACCTAAGAAGACCCTTGCGCAAAAGGCCAACAACAACAAAGGCCAACTGGTGGTTGTTGCATCGCTAACAAAATATCCGTCACACTCTCGTACGCTGACGCACACGCTTTCTCTCCGGCCTTCTGTTGCACAGGCACATCCACACTCCATGCGTCCCGACACATGCTGAACAACAAGGTCTGCCCTCCCCGAGCCGGCAGCGGCAACCTCGGGAGCGGATGCAACCTCAGCACTTCTGTAACGGTTTCTGGCCCAGTAATGCTAAGAATATATCTGCAGGGTAAGCGTGCGTGTTTTGGTGTATGTCTCTTCCATCTTGAAGAACTTGGGGGTATGGCAATGGTGATGATGATGACAGGCGTTAGAATGGATCACCTTCCATGGTCCCAACCTGACTGGAACACTGGCTTATTAGGCTCATTTGTGAATGCATGAAACATTTTCGTTACAAATCAATATAAACATCTTCTTTTGTTGCATTTTTCTTAGCAGCCCAGCGTGTCATGATGACATTGCCACTCTGGGTGTGTTCAAGTTCTCTACTGACTTAGCGAGAGTGTTCCAGCAACACTTTTTAAGGTTCTGTGTATATCCGTGCCTGCTCAGAGTATGTTGTTCAACGCAACCTTAGCCTTAGGTATTGGTAACATTGCCAGAGCCCCGTTTGTCATAAAACAACTATTTTGAGTATTGTTGTCCCCCTTCTTGAAAAATGGGAACACCACCCCAGTCTGCCAATCCAGGTGCACCGACTCCGATGTCCACATGACGTTACAGAGTTGTGTCAACCAACACTGCCCACAGCATCCAAAGACTTAAGGAACCCCGAGCGTATCTCATCCACCCACGGGGCCTTGCCACCAAGGATCTTTTTCTCCCTAGGCACTGCTTCCTTGTTGGAAGATGTGTTGGTGGGATTGAGGAGGTCTTCAATTTATACCTTCCATTTGAGCACAACATCTTGAGTCAAAGTCAGTAACGCACCACAATCCCCACCATACACGGTGTTGACTGTAGACTGCTTCACCAAAATCTCTTAGAAGCAACCCAGAAGTCGTTTTCCATGGCCTTTCCGAACTCCTTCCATGTCCGAGTTTTTGCCTCAGTGACCGCCAGAGCCACAGATCGCTTGGTCTGCCAGTACCTGTCAGCTCCCTCCAAAATCCCATGTGTCAAAAGGGCCTGACAGGATTATTTGTTAAGCTTTACGGCATCCCTTACCACTGGTGTACACCAACGGGTTCTGGGATTACTGCCACTACAGGCACCACCCACCTTACGGCCTGCCAGGTATGACCGGCATCCTCCCCCAACAACGGAACCAACTCACCACCAGGTGGTGATCGGTTGACAGTTCCACCCCCTTTTCACCTGAGTGTCCAAAACATGTGGCAGCAAGTGTGACGACACAACCACAAAGTCAATCATTGACCATCCGAACATGTGGACACCCTTATGCTTGAACATGGCGTTTGTTATAGACAATTTGTGACCGGCACAGAAGTCCAATAACAAAACACCACTTGGGTTAAGATCAGGGGGATGTTCCTCCCAATCACACCTTCTCAGGTCTCCCTGTCGCTGCCAACATTAGCGTTGATCTCACCCAGAAGAACAAGGGAATCCCCCAAGGAAGCACTCTCTCTAAGGACGCCAAAAAGGGCGGCTGTTCTGAACTGTTATTTGGCGCATAAACGCAAACAAGAGTCAGGACCGTCCCCCCCTGTAGCTGAGGATCGGACTGTCGAGGCCTTCGCCCTCGGTCACCACCCAGCTCACTTTGCACCCGACCCCTTTGGCCCCTGCCACCAGTGGTGAGCTCATGGGAGGGGGACCCATGTTACCTTTTCGGGCTGTGGCCGACCGGACACAGATGTGGACGTGGCTTCAGTCGCCGTTGTTCACTACTTGTTCATTTTGACCTTCCAAATTCAAGGCTTCTTTCTATTATGTTTTTTCAAGAATATATATCTAAATAAATCATCACTGTTTTGTGGTTGAATACAGCCTATTATTTGTAAAACAAAACAAAAAAAAGTCCAGGTCCGGAACCACTTAACGGGGAAAAGTGTGAAGCTAAATAGCAAAAGTTCACTCTCAGGAAAGGTGTTTTAACATGTGAAACCACAATGCAGTTTTAAAACCATCATGTCTCCAAGCAGAGGATGGCTGACAGGTGTTGTCATGTTACACCATCCCACCTTCCACAAAGCGTCTCTGATTCAGAGGGTGGTGCTTCTGTCGGCCGAGATAGGCTCCATCACTCTTCACATTGAAGGATCATACCCGTCCATCCTCCTGTTTTTCCTCATGGGGGGCGCCATGAACGACCACCATGAACTATGCAATCCAACAATGCCAACAGTTAATATTATTGAAATATAAAATAGACTGAGTTGACATTAATTGTCTCCTTGACAAACCACCTCAGCCCTGTTTGTATGTTCCTCCAAACTTTTTCCCTCAATCTCATTTCTTTGATTATCCAGTCGCAAGTTCTTGCTCTTCGTCCTTCTCAGTTTGTCCCTCTAGCTGTTGTTCCATCCAATTCTGCTTTTTTTAAAATCCATCGCCATGTAATTTCAATATGGCAGTCTTGGGCCGCTGAGGGATTGGAGGGACTGTCACTTTGTGGTGGAGAACTTAAAAGCCCGGCCCGCCTTATTTACAGTAATAACTTGGGATAGGTCCAGAAATACCATTATTGAGGTTGCCTTTCACTCAGTCACCAGTACACACGCACACACAAACACACAAAGAGACCCCCCCCCCCCATCCGTCCTCATTAGGGTCTTGGGGGTATGCTGGAGCCTGTCCCAGCTTATTTCAGGAAAAAGAGTACACCCTGGACCGGTTCCCAGTGAATCGCAGGGCAACAAACATTTACACCTATGATCAATTTAGAGTGGTCAATGAAGCGAACGTGCATGTTTTTGGAATCTGGGGGGGAAACCGGAGTATCCGCATAAAGATGCCAAGCGGGGATTCGAACCCTGGTCTTCCCGATTTCCTGACTGTTTGGCCAACATGCTAACACCTTGCAGCCTTTGGAAATGTGTCCTGCTTAATACAAGAGCATGATGTGCATGTGCAGGTTTATGATAGAGCAGGTGAATCCAACGTGCAGCACAATTAAAAGACCAAGGTGCAGTGCTTGATGGTCAAAGCCAACGGGAAGGCTGAAGTGAAATGGTACGATCGAGACAAGCAAACCATGACACTCCACCAGCAGAAGAAGAACTACGTCCGCTTGGAGATCAATATTCTTCCGGATCAAAATAAAGGCGATGGTCTGTATTGCTTTGTCTTTGTGTGAAAAATGTGGTAAAACATCTAACGATATATTTTTTAATATATCTAACAGGCCTTTGTTACTTTGTATTTATTCCTACAAGGTTTGGAAATCATTGGTCAAAAACATGAGAAAACAGGAGAAAAAACATGGCTCTAAAATTATAAAAATATTGTAATATTTCTCTTTTTTCCACTTTTGTTGTTTTTGAGGGTTTTCTAGTTCAATTGTATTTTTCAAATGCGCTTCTAACGCTTGCTTTTTTGTTGTCTTCTTCAATTAAAAACACAGACAGTGTGAAGGCCATTTGTCTAACACTCAGAAATGGGCAGTGCACTTGAACGCCTCATCAACGCAAGGTAGCAGGAAGAATAGAGACAGACATTAATTGTATGTTTTGCGTTCTTTCTACAAACAAACCACACACACACACACACACACACAATTACAGTAGGACGGTTAAAGGATCCCCTGGCTTGAATCTGTCTATAGTGTCCCGACTCTAAAAAAAAAAAACTTCCGCCGGTATCCGCGATCTCATTCTTTCGGTCATGACCCATAACTCATGACCATAGGTGAGGGTGGGAACGTAGATCGATCGGTAAACAGAGAACTTTGCCTTCCGGCTCAGATCTCTCTTCACCACGACGGTCCGGTACAGCGACCGCATTACTGCAGATGCTGCACCGATCCGTCTGTCGATCTCACGCTCCAACCTTCCCTCACTCGTGAACAAGAACCCGAGATACTTGAACTCCTCCACCTGAGGCAAGACCTCACTCCCAACCCGGAGGGTACAGTCCACCCGTTTCCGACTGAGAACCATGGCCTCGGATTTGGAGGTGCTGAGTCTCATCCCAGAAGCTTCACACTCAGCTGCAAACCGCTCCAGTAAACGCTGAAGGTCACAGCCTGATGAGGCCATAAGGACCACATCGTCTGCAAATAGCAGAGACGAGATCCTAAGGTCACCAAGCTGGACTCCCTCAACACCTTGACTGCGCCTAGAAATTCTGTCCATGAAGATTATGAACAGAATCGGTGACAAAGGGCAGCCTTGGCGGAGGCCAACGTTCACCGGAAACAAGCTCGACTTACTGCTGGCAATGCGAACCAGGCTCCTGCTTCGATTGTACAAGGACCGAATGGCACGTAGAAGCGGACCATCAATCCCGTACTCCCGGAGCACCCCCCACAGGACACCACGAGGGACACGGTCGAATGCCTTTTCCAGGTCTACAAAGCACATGTAGACTGGTTGGGCAAACTCCCACATACCCTCGAGTACCCTTGCAAGGGTGTAGAGCTGGTCCAGTGTTCCGCGACCGGGACGAAAACCACATTGCAGCTCCTCTAACCGAGGTTCGACTAACGGTCGTACCCTTCTCTCCAGCACCCTGGAGTAGACTTTCCCAGGAAGGCTGAGGAGTGTGATCCCCCTATAGTTGGAACACACCCTCCGGTCACCCTTTTTAAAAATGGGGACCACCACCCCGGTCTGCCAGTCCAGAGGTACTGTTCCTGACTTCCATGCAATGTTGTAGAGGCGTGTCAACCAACACAGTCCTCCAACATCCAGAGCCTTGAGAAATTCTGAGCGGAACTCGTCTACCCCCGGAGCCTTGCCACTGGGGAGTGATTTGACTACCCCAATTACCTCAGCCACGGTGATAGAACTGTCCACGTACGTATCCTCAGACTCTGCTTCCTCTATGGAAGGCATGTCAGTGGGATTGAGAAGGGCCTCGAAGTATTCCTTCCACCGACCAACTATATCCACAGTCGTGGTCAGCAAGCCCCCGTCCGCACTGTAAACAGTGTGAACTGGGGGCTGCTTCCCCTTTCTGAGGTGTCGGACGGTTTGCCAGAACCTCTTCGAGGCCGACCGAAAGTCGTGCTCCATAGCCTCACCGAACTCCTCCCACACCCGAGTTTTTGCCTCGACCACCGCCGAAGCCGCGTGCCGCTTGGCCTGCCGGTACCTGTCAGCTGCTTCGGGAGTCCCGCAAGCCATCCATGCTCGATAGGACTCCTTTTTCAGCTTGACGGCAGCCCTAACCCCCGGTGTCCACCATCGGGTTCGGGGCTTGCCACCACGACTGGCACCGACCACCTTGCGGCCGCAACCACAACTGGCTGCCTCAGCAATAGAGGCACGGAATACGGCCCATTCGGACTCAATATCCCGGTCCTCCCTCGAAATGCAGGCGAAGCTCTGCCGGAGATGAGAGTTGAAGACTCGACGAACGGGAGATTCTGCCAGACGTTCCCAGCACACCCTCACTACGCGTTTGGGTCTGCCAGGTCTGTCCGGCATCCTTCCCCGCCATCTAATCCAACTCATCACCAGGTGGTGGTCAGTTGACAGCTCAGCCCCTCTCTTCACCCGCGTGTCCAGAACATACGGACGCAGGTCTGATGATACGACCACAAAGTCGATCATAGACCTGCGACCTAGGGTGTCCTGGTGCCAAGTGCACTTATGGACATCCTTATGTTCGAACATGGTGTTCGTTATGGACAAACTGTAATTCGCACAGAAGTCCAGCAACAACACACCGCACGGGTTCAGGTCAGGGAGGCCGTTCCTCCCAACCACGCCCCTCCAAGTCACACTGTCATTGCCCACATGGGCGTTGAAGTCTCCCAGTAGAACTATGGAGTCACCAGCTGGGGTGCTCTCCAGCACCCCTCTGATAGACTCCAAGAAGGCTGGGTACTCTGAACTGCCGTTCGGCGCATAGGCACAAACCACAGTCAGGACCCTTTCCCCAGCCCTAAGGCGTAGGGAAGTAACCCTCTCGTTTACTGGGGATGACTCCAACACAGAGGCACCAAGCCGGGGGGCTAACAATAAGCCCACACCAGCTCGCCGCCTCTCCCCAGCGGCAACTCCAGAGAAGAACAAGGTCCAGCCCCTCTCAAGGAGTTTGGTTCCAGAGCCTAAACTGTGGGTTGAGGTGAGTCCGACTATATCTAGTCGGAATCTCTCCGCCTCTTCCACAAGCTCGGGCTCCTTCCCCACCAGAGAAGTGACATTCCATGTCCCAAGAACCAGATTTGGCCGCCGAAGACCAGGTCGCACGGACACCCGCCCTCGACCACTGCCCAAATCACACAGCACCGGACCCTTATGCTTGCCCCTGCAGGTGGTTGGTCTGCGGGGGGAGTTCCCGTGTGGCTTCTTCAGGCTAGGCCCGGCCAGGACCCACGGGTGAAGACCTGGCCACCAGGCGCTCGCTTGCGAGCCCCTCCCCCATACCTGGCTCCAAGGTGAAGCCCCGGTATCCCACGTTCGGGCGAGGTTCGGTCACTCCTTTTGTTCTTCATTGGGGTCTTCTGAATCACTCTTCATAAACACTTCCCAAATAGTGTTTCATGGAAAAATGGAAGTCACCAATAGCCAATTGGTTTATTCACTTTGACTACCAAAGGCTGCGTGTGATCGCTTGTTTGTCAATTTGTGCCTTGTGATTGACAGTCCAGGGTGCATTCTGGTTTTCACCTAAAGTTAGCCAGGATAGGCTCCAGCTGCATGCGGCCTGAAACAGAACAAGCACCAGAAATTAGATGGATGGCGTACATGGGAATAAATTTTTCTCTTTTTCTAGGTGAAACAATGCAGGTGTCTGTTGAAGTACTCAACAGGTCAGCTCATGTGGTCAAACCCAAATTCTACCTTTGTGAGAAACAGACCTTTGTGGCTCAGTCAAAGACTATTGTGCACACCAATGATGTCCTCTTCGGGACGGGAGAGTCAGTCCAAGCTCAGACCAATTGAACCAAGGAATATTCTACGTATCCCTTCACAGCTCCCCCCTACCTTCTTCAACTGCTCTTTGATGAAGCTCGAGCACACAATCAAGGTAATCATATTCATTGCACATGAACAATTAGCTGTTTTCTTAAATGTAGAACATCAGTTCCATTGCATTTCCTTCTTTAACAGCATTGTTGCAAGTTAGGGACCTTTGAGGCTCATTAATATTAGTTTTCCATAGGAAGTCATTACATGTACAATTCTTGCACTGTATGTCCCCAAATATCAACTGATGTGGGCTTTCACAGACTCTGTATGTGCTGTGTGTTTGTGTGAGTCAGAGATGTGAGTCAGACTCGAGTAGCAATTTTTAGGACTTGTGACTTGCTTGACAAATGTTCCAAAAAGACTCGACTTAGCTTCCACTTGATGTTCTTGACTTTAGACTTTAGTGCTAATTGACTTGAAATTACTTGTTTTTGGTTTAACGCTTTGTTGTATTTTTCAAATATCCGAAATATACCTGTATGACTATTCTAAGAACCTGGCTTTCGGCTGCTTTATTTAATGCAGTTATGGCGCGACCTGGCAAAACACAACATGGATAAGCCGGAAGGAAAAGAAGACACAGAAAGATTTAGTCTTTTTCAGACTGATAGTAAGTCCAAAGTCCATGGATTTGGTCCAGCTTTTGTGTGTTTCATGTGGGTCTGGAGCTCTTGCTCTGTGTGTGTGGCAATCACTGCATCGTCGGCAAACAGCATATCCCTGATGAGAACCTCGCATAATTTGGACTTGTTCCGGAAATGAAAGAGATTGAATAGCCTTCCATCTGATCTTGTACGCAGATAGATTCCTTCAGTTGCTCTACTTAAGGCGTGCTTGAGTAGCAGGGCGAAGAAGATGCTGAAGAGTGTCGAAGCAAGGACACTTCCTTTTTTCACTCTGCTGTTAATGGTAAAGGGTTCGGAGGAGCTGCCATTGAACTTGCATTGTCCCTTTCATGTCTGCATGGGAGGACTCAATTAAACTCTGAAGTTTGGGAGAGCAGCCGATCTTGTGAATAATTTTGAATTTTGATTGATGAAGGAGATGTACAAGGGGACATGCTGTTCTCTGCATTTCTCTTAGAGTTGTCTGAGGGCGAAAACCATGTCCACGGTGGATCTTTTGGCATGGAAGCCGCACTGCGACTCTGGATAGACCCGCTCAGCCAGTTTCTGTAGGCAGATTAAAATAACCCTTGCAAAGACTTGACAAAATTGCTGAGGAGAGAGATGTCTCTGTAGGCGTTGCAGTTTCTTCTTTCTCCCTTGTTCCCATAGAGAGTGACGATCCTAGTGTCCCTCATGTCTTGCGGTACGGCCCCTTCTTTCCAGCACTAACACAAAACCTCGTGCAGTGACAGAATTAGGATAGTTTATAGTTAGATCAGGGTTGTCAATGACTGCCCTCAGAGGGCCACTTGTAACTGTCAGTATGAATGAATATGAATATCCAAGTCCACCTTTCGGTCAAAGACAGCCTTCGCGGGCAACATAAAGTGGTGTAGCGGGCCACATCACAACATCATTGTGTTTGACACCTGCGAGTTAGATAGTTTAGTGCTTGATGAGGTCAGGTGAAATTCCCACCTCGATCACGGGGGACAGTCGATTTGGCTTCAAACCAGTCGTGTAATTTTGAGGTCCTCTCCCCAAAGACTGCCAAAGCTGTGAGGTGGATGGTGTCCCGCAATGCTTCCCACTTCTCTGTAGCAGTGTCGTTTGATTGTGTGGTGATCATCATCTCTCGCTCAAAGGCATCTGTGAGCTTCTCTACGAGGTCGGGCTGGGACGATGATGCGAGGGTTTCCCTGCTTCTTAGATCGATGAAACCACGAAGGCCACGAGTCATGATCTGCACCCACTCTGGCATTGACATTATAATGACATTCTACAAAGCAGCCATCGAATCTATTTTACGAGATGGCATCTGGTTTAGTAACTTAACAGTAAAATCAAGGACTCAAATATTTAGCCTGGTCAAAAAAGCAGGAAAAATCATGGGTACTCCTGCTCTTAGCCCACAAGAGCTGTTTGAGCAGGCCGCATACAAACAAGCGAAGAATATTGCATCTGATGTGTCACTTGTACTGTACCCTGAATAACAGCTTATGAACTCGCTTATGAACTACCAAATACTACCAAACTACCAGCTTATGAACTACCAAAGAGGAGGTTTATGGATGTAGTGAAAGATGACATGAAGGTAGTTGGCGCAAGAGAAGAGGATACAGAAGACAGAGTTAGATGGAGGAAATTGATTCGCGATGGCGACCCCTGAAGGGATAAGCCCAAAGGAAAAGAAGAAGAAGAAGAACTCGGGGAGGGGAGACAGCGTCCCTCTATGCAAGCATAATAGATACAAATACTCTTTTGTTCCGCTTTCTGTGAAACTGTTAAACGACACCTAATGTACTCTTTCAACTTGCACAATGTGAAAAGGTAATGCACTTTAGGTCCTTGTACAAATCATGTGTGGTGTTTCTGTCTGTCTGTTGTATGTGATGTAGCACAGGCTCTGTCCAAGGAACATTTCTCCTCTTGGGAGACAAAGAAAGAAACTTTGAACTTTTGAAGCTGTTTCTTGCTGGGTATGCTGCTGCTGATGGATGTGAGGTTCTCATTAGAACCTTCATGTCTGGGGTAGAGGACAGTGTCGGGGCGTACACGCTGACAAGGGTGACGGGGCCTTTGCTGGTGTTGAGGGATAGAGTGAGAAGTCGTTCTGTGCCATTATTGCCTGACTCCACCATACTCTGCAGGCTGTTTCTCACTGCAAAACCAACACCATGCTCTCTCGACTCATCAGAGCCCTTCTCTGCCAGTAGAATGCGTAGTCCTTCTCTTTTAGCGTACCCCGATTCTGCTAGCCGAGTTTCCGGAAGGGTGGCGATGTCCACATTCAGTCTTTTGAGTTCTTGATTAAT
This sequence comes from Oostethus manadensis, assembly GCA_024372805.1. Classification (NCBI taxonomy): domain Eukaryota; kingdom Metazoa; phylum Chordata; class Actinopteri; order Syngnathiformes; family Syngnathidae; genus Oostethus; species Oostethus manadensis. Next base: position 4,156,332 of record QODF01000031.1, on the reverse strand, counting down.
AACAGCAGTTTTTCTTGAGTCACTGACGTCTTGGAGGTTTGCTGAGAGGTCGGTCATCATTGTACGGACATTCCAGCTGGCCAGTCTTAGAGACGGTCTCTTCTCTTTGATGTTATCTTGCCTGGTGCGGTGGTTGCGGTCTACCATTCTGATAACTCCTAATCTCCATGGACCCAAAGAGTAAGGCAGGCCGTGGTAGGACAGCACCTTACTGACTGGGGGCTGCCCAGTTTGAGGTGGGCGGTAGCTGTCCAGTGGAATGCGAAGATCCCTCTCACCGATGAGAGCAACCCCTGGCGCCTAGCTCTATACCAATTGAGCAAAGGCAAAGGTATGTGCTGCTCCTTCAGTTGTATCAAGGCTGTGAGCGAAGCTGGAGTTCCCTCTCCAGGTGTGTGGTCAGACACTAGACGGGTGGTGTATTATGGAGAAAAGACTGTTGCCCATGCAGCATATCCCCGCTCACCATGGCGCTGGTGGAGCCAAAGGTACAGCAAAGCTGTTACTGTTTGGCACCAGCGACATCGCAGGAGCAGCCGGAAAGAGGCCGTCATGCAACGACGGACTGCCGTAGGGACCCCCACTCCGGATTTGTCCTCGAGGTTTACTACTGAAGCCTTTTCTGCAAACGAATATCACCACAAGGCAAGGGAGTTTTCCTTCTCTGCATGCGGCAAGTAGTACTGGGTTACATGGTACCAGTAGCAGATATCATCTGACCTAACCTAGTGTATATGAAGTACATGCAGCCTTTCCTTTTCAAGGAAAAGTCTGATGCTTTCATGGAAGAGTCCGATCGGCAACTGGTAAGATTTGGTGTATAATTCTCCAAATTCACCAATTTTTCAAGCTTATATTAAGGAATTCATGTTTTTTGTGGTACAACACAGTACTTTCTATTATTGGTCAAAATTGAAATACAAGTGATATGTAGTATTCTGGGCACTAGGTGGCATTGCAACATTGCCTTACACAACATTACCTTGACACTGCATTACGTCAGCCATAGCAAGTCCCACATGATGGAGTGAAAAAAGTTATCATCCCATCCAGTGTAGAAGTGGTAATGTTTTGGCTTCTTATGTTTTCTGTAGCTAGCCGCCATCTTGAGGAGTTGCTCTCCTAGTACCGGATGCCGGATGAAGGCTTCATTGCCTTGTTTGAGCGGGCTTGGTATGTGGGTGTCACCTCCGCCATCAATCCATATTTGAAGCAGCAATCCTGGTAATGAAAGTCGTAGGCTCTCCCCTGTCTCTTCTTTGAGCCTTTTCTCCTTTGCAAAGAAACTTTCCAAAGATGTTGGTTTCTTACTCATTCTTCTAGTCTATGGGGCGGGTTACATTTTGGTGCTCAAGTGACCAAGGTCTCAAATTCACAAAAGTGTGAACAGTCCATATTCATTTTTAGAAATTCATGCAGTACCAGTCATACTGTGCATGCATAGAATACATACTTTATAATTGTGTCAATTATAATTAATACATTATAAAATTATGTATTTGTTACTTGAATCTCCAAGATAAATATTCCAAGAGAACAGGAGGTTTGAGTTGACTTTTAAATAAAGAGAGGGTGTCGGCCCCCCGGATTGAGTCGGGGAGATGGTTCCATAACAGAGAAACCTGCTAACTAAAGGCTCTACCTCCCATTCTACTTCTAACCATTCTGGGTTCTCCTGGGTTGGTGGTGTTCTAGGAGCTCTTTAAGATATACTGGTGCCTGATCGTGTAGCGCTCTATGTGTAAGAAGGATCATTTTATATTCAATTCTAAATTGTACTGGTAACCAGTGCAGTGAGGCTAATATGGGCAAGATATTATCTCTGCTTCTGATTCCAGTTAAGACTCGTGCGGCAGAATTTTGGACTAGCTGAAGGGTCTTTGAAGATTTCGTGGGGCAGCCTATTAACAAAGTGTTACAATAATCCAACATGGAGGTCACAAAAGCATGGCCACGTTTTTCTGCATCTGCTGTTCTTGACACTTGACACTGGAAACTAAAGGAAAGGTCCTGATGGAAGATGACACCAAGGTTTCTGACTGTACAGTATTATGTATCTTAAAATATTTTAAAATGGCCCCTAGCCACATTTTGGACATCCCTACCGTAGGTGGTTGAAGTTTATTCATTCTGAGCTACAATCTGAGCTTTACTTTGGTCTTTGGTTGCAGGTTACTCTTGGTGATCGCCTGGCTGGAGATCCAGACATCAAACTTCCTCTGGTCATCCTGTTGGCTTCATCTAAACCTTATCACAAAAAACCCAAAGACAGCCTTGGGACGCGGAAGTAAAACTGCCAGGTTAGAGCCCAAATTGGGCAACAAACTAAAGAAATCCAACTTAAGGGCTTTTATGAAAGAGGAAATGATGGGCAAAATGTATTTAAGTGCAATAAAATGTCTTGTTTTCAGCTCTATACTGGCAGCTAGTCTTTGACTTGACAATTATATTCTGGTTCTGGCTGTTCTATCAATGGGTCACATGTCCAATTGCCCAGGGCAGCAATCCTTAGGGACTTAGTACCAGTCCATGAGTGGGGAAATGATAACAAAAGGAAAAATACTTTGCTCATTTCTAATTAATTATATTGAATTTTTCACCGTGGTCAAGTGCTTAGCATGTTGGCCACACAGTCAGGTGATCTGGAAGATCAGGGTTGGAATCTCTGTTGGGCATCTCGGTTTGGAGTTTGCATGTTCTCCCTGTGCTTGTGTGGGTTCTCTCCGGTTACTCCGGTTTCCTCCCACATCCCAAAAACATGCATGTTAGGCTAAATTGTCCGTAGGAATGAATGTGAGTGTGGATGATTGTTGGTCTGCCTGTTACCACACACATCAAATAACGAGGTTATAATCTTCCCTTTTAAAAATAAACTCCAGGCTTGACCTGGTGGATGTTGGGCCAGGCGTGACACTGGAAGCTCCCGAGTGTGCAGACGTAGTGGGTCAAACCAAACTGGGAAGTGAGGGGGGAGTTCACTGCTGGACCTCAGCCCATACATTAAAAATGTCTATTACAGCGGTAATTGCTTTCCAATAAGCTGCTATTGTTATGCACTGCTATTATTGGACTTGGCAAACATTGACTTGACCTGTCACTTGAGTGGGTTCAACAGTTAAACAAAGCTAAACTGTATTATCCCAATTATATACATGCTTTATAAATAAAATGTTTTTGCAAATCCATCCATGCATCCATTTTCTATACCGCTTATCCTCATTAGGGTCGCAGGGATGCTGGAGCCTATCCCAGCTGGCTTTGGGCGGGAGGCGGGGTGCGCCCTGGACTGGTCGCCAGTCAATCACAAGGCTCTTTAAGTTTAGTAGATTTTTAAAAAAAAGTAAGTGTCCGGTTTTGGCTTCCGCCGTGGTGGCTCCACCCTGGGGATGCGGAGAGAGAGAAGCCAAGTGCAGATAAAAGTCTTTCTTGTTATGAAATGTTGCTCTGCGGCGGCAGAATCCACAACTGAGCAGTAACAATGACAACCAACAATGTTTCAACACCAAACATTGCACGTAATGGCGCCCTACCACTGCATGAATTCTATTTTCCTTCTGCAGGCCCAGAAGTCCAACTTTTTGTGGGATGGTTAGCGTCATCCTTTGCCATTCGTGCAGTAATGGTGGTAATGGTTTCGTAGACATTGTGGGTGTTGTTTGGGGATAAAACTTGCAAACATGCAGCACTTCAGAGTCACACTACTAGCGATCCAACATTTATGTGCATTTGGCAAATCCAACGCATTCTGTACTGCACAGCAAGGCAGAGAGAAGATTGACAATGGTCTGGAGCCCTGTAGCCAATCAGGACGCAGAACACAATGTGTGAGTTCTGTCTTAGCCAATCAGGACGCAGACACAAGCCTATGTGAATTTGCAGTGTCGCAAAGGTGCGGTTATCTTCTTCACTGACTTTTTGTACGTCTTTCACAACGAGAAGCATCTTTAATGGCAAAACTAATTGGAGAGGTCAAAGCAGGCAAGGCAGCTTTAATTTGGAATACATGCCGACACACACACACACACACACACACACACACTCGAATAATTAAATGATAAAAAACAAAATTAATCCTTCACATGGAAAAGGATACAAACACAAAATGCCCAAATGAGATGAGTAGGGAGTGGTAATCGCTTCCCAAAGAGTTGAGACTCAATTAAAAGTTTCTTCATTCTGCTAATGACAAATTACATCAGCGATGCCGAGTGTGATTGAAACGCAGAAAAGAAACCACAGAGTCCCTGATTGCTTTCTGAAGCAGCGCGTGATTGGAGTCACTTTGGGAAGATGGCTCCCGTCTGCACATGTGTCAGGGGACGTGCAGGTTGCAAACACTCAGGTACCCGCACTGAGTTGCCATCAGAACGCAAAGCCTACACTCCCGACACCAGCAGAGGCTGGGAAGGAATCTCACACATCCAAAGGATGCTCGCACGTGAAAGGCTCCCTGACATGACTCATCATCTTTGCTTGAATATGTTCTTTATTGTTCCCAGTTAGCTTCTACATTGTTCCATTTTTTAAACGGAACGGTGAAGCTGCAAAAATGACATTTATAGTTGATGGCTATAAGCGGTTAGTAAAACGCTGTTACGGATGCTATTGTGCTGAAAGGATGGTATGCAAGTATACATTTTGGTGGAGACGGTCACCAAATTGATGTGAAGAACATGCCACTACTTTTTACTCAAGTTCAGAGAACGTTGTGGACTGACGCAGGTTGCAACACTGAACGTCAAACTGCCGTTGTTGGAGGTTTGGGATGATACGAAACTTAGTGCATGAGTTTCATGATATCTGAACTGCTGTCCATTTTTGGGGGAGAATCAATCCTCCCGGGGAAAAGACATCAACTCATCGTGCGTCGTCTTCCTTCATTCTACACCACGGGATTTCAACTCACAACCCTGTGCGGGCTGGGGAGGGGCGACATTTCGGGGGCTCGTCCGGGATGATTTCTGTGTTCTAGAAGACAGCTAATCATCAATCAATTGAACTTGTCTTCAGTACCTGGACACCTGGTTTCTCAGAGCAAGTAGTTCTGAGTTCTTTCAGGAGCTTAGTAGTGCAAGACAACTCGACCGTGAAAGCCCACAACAATTTACGTACCTGTCGATGGGACTAAAGCACACTCTAGAACTCTAGAACAGGCATTCACACTAGCAGAAAAATCTCCAGAACCACCATGGACATTCATTCATTCATTTTCTATGCCGCTTATCCTCATTAGGGTTGCGGGCCACTACAGACGGTGAATACAGAGCAACCACCCAATTCAACAAAGTTGCGAAAATGTCAAGCATGCATAACCCAAAGACCTGATAGTTGTAACCACTGCTTTAGATGTGGCATGGAGGGGCACCGAGCTGTTGGTTCCCTGCTCAAAGGTAAACCAGCGGGAAAGGGGAAGGGGTCACTGGGGAGGGACCACCAGTGACTACATTCACGCCTGCATCCCACGGCAACGTAGTAAGCCACAAAGAAATGACTCCAACTGCACAACAACCTTGAAAAGCAACAGGCAGTGTCAGTTTGAGTGATTTGCCTGCTGGAGCGTTGAAGCTACAGAAGCATACGCCTGAGACCGCAAGGGGACATAGTCTTATTTAAACCTACCTTGAAACCAGACTTACCAGAGGGTTTGAAGGTATTTACTGCTTTAGTTAAAGCACCCAAAGGCTCATCAAAAGCAGTCTGTAATCAGAGTAAAAATGACATTTTTCTACCAACTCGCAGCATTTTCGGTCACATTGAAGAGACGACTGACTGTAGGCTTGTGAAGTTTAATCATTGTCAGCACCCTACAAAGCCAGACAAAGAAAATATTAACGTGTACTTCATTGGATGACCAAACCAACAGGGAGGAGTCAAATGCCTCTGAGAAGTGGCATCCTCCTGCTAACTTTGAACATCTTGACCCTGAACAGCAGAAGTGATTGCATAAGATGCTTTTTGAGGAGTCATATGTATTTGCAAAGGGGGAAGGAGACATAGGTTGTGTACCAAAGTTGCAGTTAAAAATCAATGTAGTTGACTGCAACCCAGTCTAGAAGTGCTACAACTCGATCCCTAAACCTCTATACAAAGAAGTCAAAGGTTATGTGCAAAACCTTTTGGACCGAGGGTGGATCCGCAAAGGAAAGCGAAGGAAGGAAGGAAGCGCTTATCACCAAGGATTTGTCAGCTAGGAATCCAGGCACCTCACAGCCTTCAGCAGACCATGGGGGCTGCATGAATGGATACGAATACCGTTAGGACTCACAAATGCACCAGCAGAGTTTTAGATGTGTACTGAGGGTGTGCTTGAGGGTATTCGAGATGAGTGCTGCGCTCCTTATCTTGATGATGTGCTGTGCTATTCCAGGACGTTTGAGGACTATGTAAACCACCTAAGACTTGTTCTAAGCCACATGAGAGAGCAAGGAATCGAGCTGAAACCTACCAAGTGTGAACTCTTCAAACTGGTTGTTTGTTTTTTCGGAAGCTTGGTGTCTGGTGGAGTAAAAATGGATCCACAGGACTTAGATGCCGTCTTGGCACTGAAAAACAGGAAGCCCCATAATGTTGGAGATGTCAAGGCACTGTTAGGCTTCCTAGGATACTATTGCTCCTTCATCCAAGATTTTTCTCGTGTGGTCAAACCGTTATTTGAACTGTTACAGAAACCAGACATTTCCCCACCGCGTTCAGCCTGGCAGTGCTGACAATGTATGTGTGTGGGTTGTTGTCTGTGCATATGCTAAATGTGAGTGCATAGAATAAGTAATATTTAAACTTATCACATATGGCCCACATTTTAATGTTAAGAACTCAAGTTTGCCTGAGTGGAGATGGTACTTCTTGAAGGGGGACCAGAGGGTGATTTCTAACTGTCGTGGGATCACACTCCTCAGCTTTCCCGGTAAGGTCTGTTCAGTGGTTCTAGAGAGGAGGCTCTGCCGGATAGTTGAATCTCGGATTCAGGAGAAGCAGTGTGGTTTTCGTCCTGGTCGTGGAACTGTGGACCAACTCTATACTCTCGACAGGGTCCTTGAGGGTGCATGGGAGTTTACAAGATTTGCTCAAGCTTACTCAACATGAAACAAATCAGGGAAAACCACAGCTGACAAAATTTTTCCCTCGCTTTGGTTACCCTGATAAGATTCATCACGACTGGGGTAAGGAATTTGACAACAGTTTATTCAGCAGGTTCGAGCAGTTGGCGGGTATTGAGCAATCCCGGCCGACGCCATACCGCCCACAGTGTAATACTGTAGAGAGACTCAATCGTACCCTACTGGCAATGGAAAAGAGGCAATGGAAAGACCATCATAGTCACGTCGTGCACGCCTATAACTGCGTATAGACTCCGAGACTACTGAACGGCAGACATATGCACAACAGTGGACCAACAGAATTTGAGCTGCATATGACATTGCTGGAAAAAACAGTGAGAAGTCATCTGCTAAAAGCAAAAGACAATATAACAAAGCTGTTAGGGGTGTAGTTCTCCAGCCAGGCGACAGGGTGTTAGTGAGGAGCATTTAAGAGCGATGTGGACCTGGCAAGCTGCGAGCATACTGGGAGCAGGTAGTACACCGTGTTAAGGACTTGTGGAGTTAATTAAAGACGGACCAGTCGACAACGTTCAACCTGAGAAAGGCCCCAAAACACTTTGGGTGCTCCATAGGGTGCACCATTTGGGTGCACCATATTTTGGTTTTATTCAGAGCTTGTTGACGGGCCGATTATGTAATAGCTCAAAACTTTAATTGTTAATATCTCAAAAGCGACAGTGTCAAACAGTGTCAGCAGTAATGCGGTCGCTGTACAGGACCGTCGTGGTGAAGAGAGAGCTGAGCCAGCAAGCAAAGCTCTCTGTTTACAGATCGATCTACATTCCCACCCTCACCTATGGTCATAAGTTATGGGTCATGACCAAAAAACCGATATGGCGGATACAAGCAGCGGAAATGAGTTTCCTCTGTAGGGTGGCTGGACTCACCCTAAGAGATAGGGTGAGGAGCTCCGCCATCCGGGAGGAGCTCAGAGTAGAGCCGCTGCTTATCCCATCAAGAGGAGCCAGTTGAGGTGGCTCGGGCATCTTGTCCGGAGTCTTGTCTGGGGGCAGATCAGAACATGGTAGTGATAAGCTAACTGGCCACTGACATTCTACACTCAAACCTGCTAACTGACATCTCAGTTACCTCCAAGGTTAGCGTCTGGCCGCCCTCCAAAGTGTGTCTGCCTGACATCTGCCATGTCTACCTGAGAGGTCCATTCTTCNAAACAGGAAGCCCCATAATGTTGGAGATGTCAAGGCACTGTTAGGCTTCCTAGGATACTATTGCTCCTTCATCCAAGATTTTTCTCGTGTGGTCAAACCGTTATTTGAACTGTTACAGAAACCAGACATTTCCCCACCGCGTTCAGCCTGGCAGTGCTGACAATGTATGTGTGTGGGTTGTTGTCTGTGCATATGGTAAATGTGAGTGCATAGAATAAGTAATATTTAAACTTATCACATATGGCCCGCATTTTAATGTTAAGAACTCAAGTTTGCCTGAGTGGAGATGGTACTTCTTGAAGGGGGACCAGAAAGTGATTTCTAACTATCGTGGGATCACACTCCTCGGTCTTTCCCGGTACGGTCTGTTCAGGGGTTCTAGAGAGGAGGATCTGCCGGATAGTTGAATCTCGGATTCAGGAGGAGCAGTGTGGTTTTCGTCCTGGTCGTGGAACTGTGGACCAACTCTATACTCTTGACAGGGTCCGTCGGTCCACCGGAACGTCGTAGTGAAGAGAGAGCTGAGCCAGCAGGCAAAGCTCTCTGTTTACAGATCGATCTACATTCCCACCCTCACCTATGATCATGAGTTATGGGTCATGACCAAAAAAGAGATGGCGGATACAAGCGGCGGAAATGAGTTTCCTCTGTAGGGTGGCTGGACTCACCCTAAGAGATAGGGTGAGGAGCTCGGCCATCGGGGAGGAGCTCAGAGTAGAGCCGCTGCTTATCCCATCGAGAGGAGCCAGTTGAGGTGGCCCGGGCATCTTGTCCGATGCCTCCCGGGCGCCTCCCTGGTGAGGTGTTTCGGGCATGCCCAGCCGGGAGAAGGCCCTGGGGAAGACCTAAGACACTTTGGAGGGACTATGTCTCATAGCTGGCCTGGGAACGCCTTGGTGTCCTCCCGGTGGAGCTGTAGAGTTCGGCGGGGAACGGGAAGTCTGGACTTCCCTACTGAGACTGCTGCCCCCGAGACCTGGACCCGGATAAGGGAAAGACAATAGAATGTGAAAAACTGCCACTTTCTAAAAAGAGGGATTTTGAGTTAAGGTCAGTGCAGTCTCAAATGTGATTTTGAGTGAGGTGGAGCGAGAAAAATGGAGAAGGTCTGGAGGTGAAGATGTTGCTGGTGTTGTGAAGAAGAGTTTTGAACGTGAGTTGAAGGACCTAAAACTGGATACGTTGGGAAACAGGGAGGCAGAAGTGGTTGTGGGATAGCAGACGTCATGCAGTTTCTTCAACCATTTCACTGCGAGCTTTGACTGTGTTGCGATGGTTTCCATCAGTGGTTTTGAAGTGACAGGCAGGAGGACACTGGGGGCAGATCAGAACGTGGTAGTGATAAGCTAACTGGCCACTGACAATCTACACTCAAACCTGCTAGCTGACATCTCAGTTACCTCCAAGGTTAGCGTCTGGCCGCCCTCCAAAGTGTGTCTGCCTGACATCTGCCATGTCTACCTGAGAGGTCCATTCTTCCTGCCCTTTCTTCAGGCCACCCACTGAAGGTACATGTTGCTCAGTGAGCTGCATAGAACTTTAGAAAAAAACTGCTGCAAGATAATTCGAGCAATAGCAGGACTCCTACACTCAATTGTATGCCAAAAAATGAAGTGCAGTCTACAGTAAAGAGCAGAGGTGGTTTTATGATTAGCGGGACTGTGTTGGTTAGCAGACAAGACCATTCTAATGAAGTACACGTAATTACTGTGGAAGTCCTGAGGTCAAACGCAGTCCAGCCTGGGAAGGATTTCTCTTCTGCCCTTTTCACAAAGCTCACTCCTCCTGGTACTTATTGTATGGAAAATGAGCGGTGGTGTCACAAGACGAAACGATTCACAAGATTGGCTTTACAAGACAGGATTTTAACAATACCTTTGAGAAACTTAGCATCAACAATGTGACATTACTTTGAAATCCACTCATCTAATTTCTACTATTGCACTGCTTACTTTTGGCTCCTCTGTTCTCGCCCTTGTTCTACGTGAACTGAGGGCTGCTTCACCTTCTGAGGTGTCGGATGGTTTGCCAGAACATCTTCGAGGCTGACCGAAAGTCGTGCTCCCTAGCCTCACCGAACTCTTCCCACACCCGAGTTTTTGCCTCGACCACCGCCAAAGCCTCGTGCCGCTTGGCCAGCCAGTACCTGTCAACTGCTTCGGGAGTCCCGCAAGCCATCCATGCTTGATAGGACTCACTGATAACCCCCGGTGTCCACCATCGGGTTCGGGGCTTGCACCACGACTGGCACCAACCGCCTTGCGGCCCCAAATACGACTGGCTGCCTCAGCAATGGAGCCACGGAATACGGCCCATTCGGACTCAATATCCCGCTCCTCCCTCGAGATGCAGGCGAAGCTCTGCCGGAGATGAGAGTTGAAGACTCGACCAGAACCCATTGGTGGACACCAGTGGTGAGGAATGCCGTCAAGCTGAAGAAAGAGTCCTATCAGGCCGTCTTGGCCCATGGGACTCTGGGGGCAGCTGACAGGCGGTCTGCAGCTCTGGCGGTCGCTGAGGCAAAAACACGGACATGGGAGCAGTCAACACCGTGTATGGTGGAGACAGTATGCTTCTGTACTTGACTCGAGATGTTGTGGCCCGGTGGAGGGAATACTTTGAAGACCTCCTCAATCCCACCGACACGCCTTCCAACATGGATGCAGTGCCCGGGGACTCTGAGTCGGGTTCGCCTATCTCTGGGGCTGAGGTCACCGGGGTGGTCAAAAAGATCCTTGCTGGCAAGGCCCCGGGGGTGGATGAGATCCGGCCGGAGTTCCTTAAGTCCCTGGATGCCTATGCCTTTTACTTTTTAACAATGACTACACTACATTACTTACTACACTTTATTTTNACTGACATCTCAGTTACCTCCAAGGTTAGCGTCTGGCCGCCCTCCAAAGTGTGTCTGCCTGACATCTGCCATGTCTACCTGAGAGGTCCATTCTTCCTGCCCTTTCTTCAGGCCACCCACTGAAGGTACCTGTTGGTCAGTGTCCTGCATAGAACTTTTGAAAAAAACTGCTGCAAGATAATTCGTGCAATAGCAGGACTCCTACACTCAATTGTATGCCAAAAAATGAAGTGCAGTCTACAGTAAAGAGCAGAGGTGGTTTTATGATGAGCGGGACTGTGTTAGTTAGCAGACAAGATCATTCTAATGAAGTACACGTAATTACTGTGGAAGTCCTGAGGTCAAACGCAGTCCAGCCTGGGAAGGATTTGTCTTCTGCCTTTTTCACAAAGCTCACTCCTCCTGGTACTTATTGTATGGAAAATGAGCGGCGGTGTCACAAGACGAGACGATTCACAAGATTGGCTTTACAAGACAGGATTTTAACAATACCTTTGAGAAACTTAGCATCAACAATGTGACATTACTTAGAAATCCACTCATCTAATTTCTACTATTGCACTGCTTACTTTTGGCTCCTCTGTTCTCGCCCTTGTTCTACGTGAACTGAGGGCTGCTTCACCTTCTGAGGTGTCGGATGGTTTGCCAGAACATCTTTGAGGCTGACCGAAAGTCGTGCTCCCTAGCCTCACCGAACTCTTTCCACACCCGAGTTTTTGCCTCGACCACCGCCGAAGCCTCGTGCCGCTTGGCCTGCCAGTACCTGTCAGCTGCTTCGGGAGTCCCGCAAGCCATCCATGCTTGAAAGGACTCACTGATAACCCCCGGTGTCCACCATCGGGTTCGGTGCTTGCCACCACGACTGGCACCAACCACCTTACGGCCGCAAATACGACTGGGTGTCCAGAACATGCGGACGCAGGTCTGATGATACGACACAAAGTCGATCATAGACCTGCGACCTAGGGTGTCCTGGTTCCAAGTGCACTTATGGACATCTTTATGTTCAAACATGGTGTTTGTTATGGACAAACTGTGACTAGACTCCAAGAAGGCTGGGTACTCTGAACTGCCGTTCAGCGCATACGCACAAACCACTGTCAGGACCCTTTCCCCAGCCCTAAGGCGTAAGGAAATAACTCTCTCGTTTACTGGGGATTACTCAAGCACAGAGGCACCAAGCCGGGGGGCTAATAATAAGCCAACACCAGCTCGCCGCCTCTCCCCCGCAGCATCTCCAGAGAAGAACAAGGTTCAGCCCCTCTCAAGGAATTTGGTTTCAGAGCCCAAACTGATTACCACCTATCAACTGATTACCACCTGGGGGTGAGTTGGTTCCAATGGTATGGGGGGGTGCCGGTCAGACCTGGCAGACCCAAACGCAATGTGAGGGTCTGCCGGGAACATCTGGCAGAGTCCCCTGTCAGAAGGAGTTTCAACTCCCACCTACAGGAGAGCTTTGACCATGTTCCGAGGGAGGCAGCGGACATTGAATCCGAGTGGGCGATGTTTCGTGCCTCCGATCGAAGCTGTGGCCGTAAGGTGGTCGGTGCCTGTCTTGGCGGTAACCCCAGAACCCATTGGTGGACACCAGTGGTGAGGGATGTCGTCAAGCTGAAGAAAGACTCATATCAGGCCGTCTTGGCCCATGGGACTCTGGAGGCAGCTGACAGGTACCGGAAGACCAAGCGGTCTGCAGCTCTGGCGGTCGCTGAGGCAAAAACCCGGACATGGGAGCAGTCAACACCGTGTATGGTGGAGACAGTATGCTGCTGTACTTGACTCGAGATGTTGTGGCCCGGTGGAGGGAATACTTTGAAGACCTCCTCAATCCCACTGACACGCCTTCCAACATGGATGCAGTACCCGGGGACTCTGAGTCGGGTTCGCCTATCTCTGGGGCTGAGGTCACCGAGGTGGTCAAAAAGCTCCTTGCTGGCAAGGCCCCGGGGGTGGATGAGATCCGGCCGGAGTTCCTTAAGTCCCTGGATGCCTATGCCTTTTACTTTTTAACAATGACTACACTACATTACTTACTACACTTTATTTTCTTTTTAATAATCAATACACTACATTACTTACTACACTTTATTTTATTTTTAACAATCAATACACTACATTACTTACTACACTTTATTTGCATTTTTAACAATGAATACACTTCATTACATACAACACTTTCCTTTTACTTTTTAACAATAGATACACTACATTACATACTACACTTTTTTCATTATTAACAACGAATTACACTACATTACATACTACACATTGATTTTCCACTTTAAAAATGAATACACTAAATTACGTACTACACTTTTTTTCATTTTTAACAATGAATACACAACGATACATACTACACTTTATATGCATTTTAACGATCAATACAATACATTACATACTACACTTTCCTTTCAGTTTTTACAATAAATACACTACTTTACATACTACACTTTCCTTGTACTTTTTACCAACGGATACACTAAATTACATACTACACTTCATTTGCATTTTTAAAAATCATCAAACTACATTGTATACTACATTTTTCTTTTCTTCATTTTTAAGATTAAATACACAACATTACAAACTAAATTATTTGCATTTTTAAAAATCAATACACAACATTACATACTACACATTGATTTTACTTTTTAAAAATTAATACACTAAATTACATACTATACTTTATTTTCATTTTTAACAACGAATACATTACATTTTATACTACACTTTGATTTTACTTTTTAACAATGAATACACTACATTACATACTACACTTTATTTGCATTTTTAACAATAAATACACTACATTACATACTACACTTTATTTTATTTTTAACAATCAATACACTACATTACATACTACACTTTTCTTTGACTTTTTAACAATAAATAAACTACATTACATACTATACTTATTTTCACGTTTAACAATAATGGGAACTTTTCGGTACGCTGAGCAAAGGGACGCCGTGATTGGCCATCGTTAGGAGAAAGAGGATGATGGGAGATAACCAATGGGAGGGCAGCTTTTTCTTCTTCTTTGGTTTTACGGTAGTTGGCATCCATTCCTTTGGTGCATCCTGGGGCAGGGGAGGGAAGTGCAACTTGTATGACGGTGTGGTACATTCATAAAGAGCTACAGCTGTCAGGGGGCATTTTTGATTTTGGTTTTCATATTTTGAGTATTTTTTGTTAAATGGGACTAAAACTTCAAAGCCCGTTTCATATTATGCATTTTCTGTATAATGAGGTTTTTGTAAGTCTGGGTTCTACTGTATTAATAGATACTAAAAAGAAACTTTGGGGGGGAAAAAGTATTTTTGGGCCTAGTGGTTAGCATGTTGGCCACACAGTCACACTGATGATCTGGAAGATCTGAAAGAAGATCTGGGTTTGGATATCTGGGCATTTCTGTGAGGAGTTTGCATGTTCTTCCTGTTTTTCAGAACTTCTTCATGTTATCTTCTGCTATTTTCTAATTCTGCAATTATCCTACACGACATTACAGCTGATTTTATCTTCCTTATTGTTGAACCTCGGTCAGTTAGCATTGTTTGGAGTCATTTATGTCATAAGACAGTATAACATTTGATTTTTATTTGTGTTTTGTGTTTTGTACTATATAATTTTGGGGAGGTATTCACATAAGTTGCTTTTGGCTTCTATGGTCTCTTGCACAGTGATGGTAATTGTTTATAAATTGTGTTTCCTTGTTTTTCTGCTGTTTATGATGTGCAAACATAAAAAAAAATAAGTATGCATGTTAAGCGACTAAATTGGCCATAAGAATGATTGTTTGTTGATGTTTTTTGTCTCTCACCCAAAGTCTGCTGGGATAGGCTCCAGCATACCGCCATTACCCAAGCAGGATAGAAAATTCATGAGTGGAACTTTCAAAAAACATACAGAGACTTTTGTGTTTCAACCTTCAGAGTAAAAAATACTTTTGTTTTCTGCACACTCCAGACTTACATACTGTATGATGCACTCTTTGACTTTCTTTTGATGGC
Source organism: Oostethus manadensis (assembly GCA_024372805.1). Taxonomy (NCBI): domain Eukaryota; kingdom Metazoa; phylum Chordata; class Actinopteri; order Syngnathiformes; family Syngnathidae; genus Oostethus; species Oostethus manadensis. The sequence goes on along the minus strand of QODF01000031.1, from coordinate 4,141,193 downwards.
AGAAAAACTGTACAGTGGAACCTCAGCATACGAATGCCCCGAACATCCGCAATCCATTCACATATGCTGGCGTAACTCGGACCGCGCTTGACAAAAATGTTGTTTTGCAGCATATAAGTAGGATACCTAATGGAGGTACGTGTACGTTCGCTACATATGACGCAATGTTCTCTGATTGGTTTACTCCAAAAACCTGGTTCTGACCCTGCTGATCTCAATAATTTCCGTCCCATCTCAAACCTTCCTTTCATTTCCAAACTTCTTGAAAAAGCCGTTGCTGCACAACTTCACACCCACCTTTCTTCAATTAACCAGTATGAACAATTCCAAGCTGGCTTGCATCCCCTCCATAGCACTGAACCGGCCCTTCTCAAAATCCCTAATGACCTTCTCCTCTCTGCTGATTCTGGTTTGTTTTCCATTCTTGACCTCATGCAGGCTTTGACACCATCTCACACCCCATCCTGCTGGACAGACTCTCCTCCGTCGGCATCACTAACACGCCCCTCACCTGGTTCCGCTCCTACCTCTCAGACCGCACCCAGTTCATTCAACTCAAGCCTTTCACCTCACACCCCTTCCCTGTCACATCTGGTGTTCCCCAGGGTTCTGTCCTTAGCCCCCTACTGTTCATAATCTACCTGCTTCCCCTTGGTCACATTTTCAGAAAGCACTCTATACACTTCCACTGCTACGCGGATGACACCCATCTCTATATCTCCAGCAAACCCGACTCCTCTCTCCCACCCTCCTCCCTGACCAACTACCTCACTCAAATAAAATCCTGGTTCTCCTCAAACTTTCTCAAACTAAATAGCAATAAATTAGAACTTCTATTCATTGGCACTAAATCCACCCTTCATAAAATCAACAATTTATCTTTTTCACTTGACAGCTCCGCCATCTTCCCCTCTCCTCAGGTAAAGAGTCAGGGTGTCGTCCTCGACAGCACGCTCTCCTTCACATCAACAGCATCACTCGCTCCGCCTACCTTCACCTTTGGAACATCCGCCGTCTCCGTCCCTCTCTCCCCAATTTCCACACCGGGCTGTTCCACTTCTCACCTCTCTCACAGTTTAGCTTGGTCGCCAAAAGGGTTTTGATATCTCTCTACCCACTTTCTCCTTTTTCTTAAACTTTTTTTCTCACTTATTATGTCCTTGGTTTGATGCCCTGCAACTCAGGCAATATTTGAGGTAGAGAGAAACAATAACAATAGAAAACAGTCTTCAATCTGCTGTGCGTTCTTGAATGTCTTCTTGAAACTATAGTTGTCCTTGAGATAGAAGTCACCCTTTGAAATTTCAGAAACTCCATAAGCTCCTTTAAAGAAGAGACACGCTTTATAAGATAACCCGAACCCAAGCAACAAACAGATCTTGTCAAGTTTTAGTCTTTGTTTATTTGTATGGCATCTCATGGCACTTTATACGTGAAGGTCACCGAGAACCGACTGAAACGCCAAACGAGTAAGCACGGAGGCAAGGAAAAACTCCTGGGAAAGAAACCGTGGATGGAATCCAGGCTCTGCGGGGCAACCGTCTGTCTCGACCGGTTTGATTGAGATATAAAAGAATAAGGCATACATGGTAGTCCTAGACCAAGGAACATAGAGAAACGTCTTTGATACATTTTTAAATAAAGAGAAGGTGTCTGCCCCCCAGATTAAGTCAGGGAGATGGTTCCATAACAGAGGAGCCTGGTAACCCAAAGGCTCTACCTCCCATTCTACTTCTAAACATTCTAGGAGTGACAAGGACTTGTAAATGATGTTCTACTGGGTTGATCAGGTTCTAGGACCTCTTTAAGATATACTGGTGCCTAACCGTGTAGCGCTTTATTTGTAAGAAGGAGAATTCTAAATTGTACTGGCGACCAATGCAGTGAAGCCAACACGGGTGAGATATGATCAGCATAATTTTGGACTGACTGAAGGATCTTTAGAGGGATCCCAAAGGATCTTTTTAGAGCAACCCGTTGACAAAGAGCTGGAGGTCGCAGAAGCATGAACGAATTTTTCTGCCTTTGGTACTGGCAGGACTTTTATGATTTTCTTTGTTTGGTAAATTTGGAAACTAAAGGAAAGGTTCTGTTTTCTGCTAGTGTGTAATCAGATGATTTGAAGTCAAGAATGATTTAAAAAAAGGTCAGACGGTACAGGATTTGTGGAAATATTGTTTATCATCAATGCCATATGTCAGGACGAGATCAATTGTGCGATTATGGCAGTTCATCCAGTACATATAATAAACAATATATATAATATACAGACCAAGTACCAGACCAAGTTCTTTTAGAAGAATTTGTTTTCATTGCTTTAGCTGAGACGTGTCACCCCGATAATGTCACTCCCGGAATGAGGCTGAAGCCGTTGTCAGAACCTACGCTGGTGCAGTGGGACCTGGGTTCCTCCTGGTCCACGACAATGTTCGACCTCATGTGGCTAGAGTATGCAGGCAGCTCCTGGTGGATGAAGGAATTGATACCATTGACTGGCCCCCACGTTCACCTGACCTAAACCCAATAGAACACCTCTGGGACATTATGTTTAGGTCCTTAATGGTTGCTCCTCAGACTGTCCAGGAGATCAGTGATGCCCTGGTCCAGATCTGGGAGGAGATCCCCCAGGACACCATCCGTGGTCTCATTAGGGGCATGCCCCGACGTTGTAAGGCATGCGTAGAAGCACGCGGGGGCCACACAATCTACTGAGAATCATTTGGAGTTGCTACAAGGACATTTAGGCAAAACGGACCAGTCTGCTGCATCATTTTCACTTTCATTTTTGGGCTGTCTTTGATTTCTTTGACAAAATACGAGTTTCTCAGAGAAAATGGGATGATGGAAAGGTGAAGATAAGGAGGTGGAAAACCTTTCGCTAAAAAGGAAGAAGTGAGGGATGCACGTCAAGCTGCAGACTAAAACCTCACGTGGCTGCTTTATGTTGAAATGTATCTGACCTGAGAGCATGCGGGGCGGGGGTGCTCCCATTGCCCCGCATGAGGTGTGTGATGAGGTGGTGGTTACGGGGTCACAGCCAAGCTTTCAGCCCGGCCGGGGGAATGAGATGGTGATTGATGTGGGAATAGACACGGGTCGAGCCCTGCCCTTTCCATCATGAGGTCAGACTGAAAATGCGGTACAGGATAACGTACACATGCACAGGTAACAGCTCTCCTTTCCCCAAAACAAGTACACCAGGGTGGATTTTCATCCAGTTTGCAGACCCCCATTCCCTCCCAAAAATGTCCATCAATCCGCAGCTGACAGTAATAGACAGAGAAAGCCGACTCACCTCTATGGTCTCTTTCCCCTTCAGTCTGCTCTTCCTTCCATCTTACTTCACTTCCCCACTGGGTTTTCTTGCATCCTCTGCTGTCTTTATTGCCCTCAATCATCACGCTTTGCCAGCCCATGACAACCATGAGCTTATTGCATTCTCATGTCAGCAGCGGCTATTTTTGTTCCGTCACCAACTCAATTAGAAATTCTATAAAAGGACGAGCCGACAATTTCTCCATCCAAGATCTGACATGGACGTTTATTTCATTCCTTGCTTTGCTTCTTGCTCATGTATTTTTTCCCTGTGGCGTCCCGAACCTGCACATGAGCACAGTGCTGTCGGAGCTGATATCAGCATCATGAAGAGATCCAGCAGAGGAGACGGGCCTGTAAAGATGCTGCAGGGAGGTGCATGAACGATTAAGAGCCATTTTCATTGTGGCCCCACACTTCAGTTGATGGAAGCTCCTGCACATGAACACCACAAATCATAAATCTTTCTTTTTTCCCAACAATATTATCTTGCCGATTAGTGATGGCACTGTCTCGCTCCGGTTCTTTTGAGTCACTGACTCTGCGATTTTCTGAACTGCTGTTTGGTGCATAAGGAAAAACAAAGTCAGGACCCGTCCCCCCACCCGAAGGGGTAGGGAAACTACCCTCTCGTTTACTGGGTTAAACTCCAACGTGCAGGCTTAGAGCCAGGGGGGCAACAAGAATTGCCACCCCTGCCCGTCGCCTCTCATTGACGGCAACACCAGAGTGGAAGGAAGTCCAGCCCCTCTCGAGAGGACTGGTTCCAGAGCCCTTGCCGTGCTTTGAGGTGAGTCCGACTATATCTAGCCGGAATTTCTCCACCTCACGCTCCAGCTCAGGCTCCTTCCCCGCCAGGGAGGTGACATTCCACGTACTGACAACCAGCTTCTGTAGCCGAGGATTGGACCGCCAAGGCCTCTGCCTCCGGCCGCCACCCAGCTCTCTTTGCGCCCGACCCCTTTGGCCTCTCCCGCGAGTGGTGAGAGCTCATGGGAGGGGGGACCCTCGTTACCTTTTCGGGCTGTGCCCGAACGGGCCCCATGGGTGGAGGCCGGGCCACCAGATGCTCGCCATCGTGCCCCGCCTCCGGCCCTGGCTTCAGAGGGGGTCCCCCCAGCTAGCATAGCTTGAGTGTGGTCTACTCCTGGGAGGATGTTTCTCTCTCGCCACACGCATTTGTTGAGATGAGTTTGATCTTCACAGAGTCTGACTTTTCCTGGTCGTGATTTTGGTGCCACGGCCATGCCAGAGCACCAGGGTGTGGGCTGTGTCACTTATGAAATCACTCCCATGTCCTCCATCCGTTTAAGCTCTGTTTTTACTTTGTCTCGCAAAAGAAGGGGCACCCTGCGTGGAGTAGACAGGGCGTACGGAACGGCTCCTGGTTCCAGCTCAATTTCGTAGGGCTCTTTTAATTCCCCTAGTCCCGAAAATACTGTAGGATACCGGGCTTTGAAGTCCTCTGGCTGTGCTTGCACTGAGTTTACATGTTTTATAAGCTAAAGTGCTTTGATTGCAGGTAAGCCCGGTAGTGGTTTGTACTGTCCTTCAACAACATACACGTGCTGGGCAGTTGTCTTTTGGTCAATGCACAGTTTACCTTTAAATTGTTCAGCAACATCCAGTTTTTTGTTTGCCTTGGCCGTACAGTACTTTGCATGTTGGCTGCAGTGCCCCATGTTTCTGAAGGGAATACAGGCTGCTTGGGATTGCGGTAACACTTGCACCTGTATCGGACTTAAATACGGTTTTCTCCTCATTTACGTGCACAGTCGCAATCCACTCGTCCTCCTCTGCAGAGTTCATTTCACCCAAAAAGGCAAAGTCCTCATCATCTCCACCGCGACCGTGGAGCTCGGTAATGTTGTGGAAACCAGCGGCTGACCTGAATTTCTTTGCAAAATGTCCCTTTTTGTGACATCTCCTGCACTCTGCATCACGTGCTGGACATTCATTTCTGGAGTGTTTCTTGGATTGGCCACATCTAGAGCACTCACTTGCTTTGGTGTCTGTTTTGTCCTTTGCAGCTTTAAATGTCGTGGTGAACTTTTTGTGAATTGCCTCCACTTGGGCCGGTTGTTGGACAACTCCTCTCAGAACAGGTTGCTGTCTTTTCACTGCCTCGCTTTGTCCCACGCGGGCTCCTCCTCCCGTGAAGCGTGCTCCTCCGAAGATTACCTTCCTCTTGGTAACACGGTGCGCCGTAAAAGCCGCCGTTACCGCGTCGTATGACTTTTTCTGAGCGTCGGTCAGGGGCAGGACATTCAGGACGTCCTCCGCGTCGTCGCCGGCTGCGGACGTGAAGCTGTTAACTTGGAACTCTCGTGACTGCTTGTCCAGTCCCGAAGCTATCCTGTAGCGCTCGAACCGCTTTAGCCATCTTGGCCACTCGGTAACTTTGCTGAAGTCGAACCTGCCCGGCGCGCTAACTGGGCAGCTCCACCGTCTCCGTTTCTTCTCTGCGTCACTCATATTTGTCTTTTGGCTTCGGACACCATGTTACGTTAGCCTCGCTGAACGTTACGGGTCACATCCGACACCGTGTGGCAGGTGCAACTTCCTTTATTCACAATAGCTGGTATGTGACAAGAACACATGTTCGTGTGGATGCATCCAACAGATCCGCTCGCCCCGTCTGCACTGCGTTGTGTTCTGGCGTGCAAGGGAGAGACAGATGTGGCTTTGGAACCGGCGTTTGTTCCTGCAGTGCGGCGGAATACGACGAGAGGTTGTGTCTTTCTGGTAGACACCAGAAAAGTGCTTGATGGTTTATAAATGCTTTGTTTGCGCCCACTTATCGTCTACGGATCATCACTCTGCAACCAACAGACTGCAACAACGTCGGACAAACCTGACAGACACGTCAGACATTATGTAACAGCGCTGCAATAAATTGCTTCTGCAAACTTTCATTTTTGCATTTTGAAGTTCTGCTTAGAAGATCCAACAGTGCTGCTCCTAACATTTGGATCAGCAGTGCATAATACTAGCCCGATTGGGGAATTAACCTTTTTCCAACTTTTGAAACTTAGAATGATGTATGTAAACTCAGGGAAACTTAGTTTATTTAATAATGCATGAAAGATTTATATTTTTCTCATAATATTTTCTCTTCATATCAAAACATGCATTTGGGCATTGGTTATATTTCTGTTCTATAAAGTGTTTTTCTGCTTTATATCTAGTATCATATTTTCATATTCAATCCATATAACACCTAATACAGCTTTCAACATTTCATGCACTGATAATTTTCATTGTCACATTCTCCATTATAATTGATAGTTACATTTAATTTATGAAACGTTGCACTGGCTTCTTAAAGGGAATTCTAAGTAAGATGAAAGGCTTAATGTTGTTGTGGGTTTTGTCTCACTAATGCATGAACTTCATTATCTGTCAACCCCTGAGGGTCTCCCTAAATAGAAGAATGCAGATTTACCCTGGACATATCATACCCATACTTCAGCGCACCACTGGATCTAAGATCATTTGAAATGATCAAGATAAGCTGTGGCATTACATAACGCACCAAATCAGCTGGGGTAGGCTCCGGCAAACCAGGAGAAAAAAAACATCTAGTATTTTTGTGCTCATGTTAATATTCAAGTTCTTGGTGTCAAAAGAAGACAGCAAGGCAAGAAAGGATTGCCCAGTGAGTCTGTCTGCGTCGCCCACTCGCCCATTAAGGCTGCACTTTACGGCTTTCACTCAACAACCAAAGTTCAGTTCAAGTCAATTTAATCATCGTGTGCAAATTCCTTGAAACATCAAATGATTTCGTCTTCCTCCCTTTACTAAATTGGAGGTTGCTGGTTGAAGTATGACAATTACGCAGAGTGGAGTGAGTGCGCTGCACGAAATGGGCCACTGAACACCGTCCATCATGAAACAGTTTAGTTCCACATTACGAGTACTGGGGGGGAGGCCTTCTTGCCTGAAGAACCGCGTTGGCTTGCAGATTCAGTTTGTCGGGAGTTTTCCTGCTCTTGCTTCTGATCTCATTGCAAAGGTGTTGGATTTATACCTGCTGACCGTACAACACACAGGCCTGCCAACATGTGTGCATTTTGTGTACAGGGCAGGCATTTTGACTTTACGCTCGTTTGCTTCGCTGCTTTCAGGTACAAATTATGTTGGGTTTTTTTGACGGTTTCATGACCAGAATGAAGGGTGTAGTTCCCTCTTCACCACGACAGAGGTCTGCCTGTTCCATCCTTCCCATTCACGTTCGCTTCTGAACAAGACCCAGAGGTACTTAAACTTCAGCACTTGGGGCAGGATGGTGAGAACCATGGACTCAGACCTATGGCCTGTGGTCATGAGCTTTGGGTGCTGACTGAAAAATCAAGACGGCAGGTAGAAGCAGCTAAAATGAGTTTCATCTGTATGGTGACTGACTTCAGAGATAAGGTGATGAGAGTAGAGCCGTTGTTCCTCCGCATTCGGTGGAGCCAGATGAGGTGTCTTGGGGATCTGGTCAGGATGCCTCCCTTTGAGGGGAAGTATTCAGGGCACATCCAACCGCTTGGAGGGCGCAGGGAAGACCAAAGATACTTTGGAGAGACTATGTTCTGAGAACTCATGGGAGAAGGAAGTCTTGAATTGTGTCTTAGGGGCTGGCCCCATGACCTGAACTTGGATGGTAATGGTAGTGGTTCCATTTATCAGAGGAAGAAAGTCCTTTAATTCAGGGGTGTCATACTCGTATTAGTTTAGGGCCACATTGAAGTTATGACTGCCCACAGAGAGCCACTTGTAACTGTCAATATGAATGAATATGAATATCCAGTCCACCTTTGCCCCGTAGACAGCTGGGAAAGGCTCCAGCATACCAGCAACCCCAGTGTGGTGGAAAATGGATGGATGGATAAATATGAACATAATCTCATGAAAGTATCACACAATAGATACAATAGCTAGCCTAGAAATGAGGAGTGAACTGAAGGTCTGGTGACAAGCATACATAAAATATGTGGCGGGCCACATCTGGCCCCCGGGCCTTGAGTTTGACACTTGTGCATTAATGGATTTGCTGGTTTCAGGGGTATTTTAAGCCACACACGCGGAAGTATTTTAAAAACTTGCCTTTTTTTACTTTAAAGTGTTTATTTTTTAAAAACCAGCCTTTGTTCCATAGTGAGTCACCATACGGTTGGCAGCGGAGTTTCGATAATACGGGAGCAAATGTAATCTTTCGTGTGGAAATATGTATTCATTCATGGCAAGATGGAGACATGCTGTTTTTTTTAAGGTCCCATCTGTTGCACATCGTCTGCATCTCACTCGGAAGACGTTTTTTACTCTATCCTACCAGTCTGGCTCGTAGAACGTGTGCAGAAAAAAACACATGCAAATGACATACTTTCTTTCCTGCAACAAACCATTTCACCAACAAGGCCCACATCTCCGCCAAGGTTGAACTTACCAAAATCACGTGCATAATTTCTCCGTGTGCATGTTCAGTAGAAGGCTACTTCCTGTTTCATGGAGAATGACAGACAGATGGGTGCTATGAAGATTCTGGTAGATGGACCAGAACTTAATGGCTTCCTGCTTTCATCCTGTTTGCTGCTCTACTTTATGTCAGTAAGACTGCTCAGAAAGACAGCTTCCAAAATGAGTTATGTTTTCCATAACTATCAAGTACATTCGGCACATGTGGACACTAGTCCTAGAATATATTTAATTTATTAATATTAATTAATTAGTCACACAATAAATGAAAAAGAACTCCATCATTTTTACAGCCACAATATGTTGCCATATGCATGTTGTCTATTTCCCTTGTTTCTTGCATCCAAACAGGCAGGAAGAGGCTTCACTCTGTGCATTCATTTCAGCAACGAGACACGTTGTCAATCATGCAGTCTCTTTGTCTCAGTGGGTGGAGGCGGGGTCGCTAGCATACACACAGAGCTAAGAAATGTGCGACATAGTGGAAATTATACTAGTAGATTCCAATATACAGTTGTCGGGTTTTACCATTATAAGAGCCTTGTGGACCTGAAATAGTCACTTTTAAAATCCTGTTAGTTTTTGTTTACATCACATTGTGCAGGGCTAGCCTAGCAAGCTGTCAAGCTAACTAGTTAGCCTCTCCAATTTACTTACCTTCAACTTTAAGCTTATTATTTCAAACAAAATGGGGAAGAACAGAGGAGAACCTTTTTTTTGACTCAATCTCAGCCGTGGCACGTCCGTCTCAGCCATAGTGTCACGGTTAGATGAGATCATTGCGGCGGCGCCCCCAGGATGCAAGAGACGAGACCACGATGCAGGTAAAAGAGTGTTTTAATAATTAAAAAGTCCAGTGGCCGGGAGAAACAAAAGCAGTCCTTTGCGTAACGACAAACAGAAGACAATGCTCCAACGCAGACAGAAGCCACTGGCTCAACTAAATGACATGAAACGAGGGGCAGGTGTGCAGCGGCAGAAAGGTAAGGTGGAAGATGGAATCCATACAGGAAGTGACTACAAAATAAAGGCATGAAACAGGAGCAAAGGCCTAATATTGGAAAATAAACAGACTGACAGGCAAACTAAAACCCAGAGCGTGACACATAGCATGTTCATCTCAGCCATGGCATGTTGGTCTCAGCCATGGCATGTTGGTCTCAGCCATGACATCTTATACCCAGGTAACAAATCTTGAGTTATCTGTCATTCTCCGCTCTGCCTTGATTAGTTTCACCGTGCGTCTGACGTAGTCACACACTATCAGTTAACCAACCAGCGCGTTAGTTTTCTGGTGACGTCATGCAATCATGTGACCCTTGGCGCCAATCGCGAATTCAGTTATGTCAGACGTCGTGGGGATGGTTGCCAGAGTAATCATTCACATTTTCACTTGGTATTTACGGTTCACTTAATCCACAGGAGTTGTCGGCTACCGTGTCCAAAACCCGATCAAAAGGGCGGAGAGCGAAGGAGCGGAAAGTTGTGCTGGCGTAGCGCATCCATGCATTTAGATGGGCGCAGGTAGCTGTTTTACTGCAGAGTTTGCACCTTGCTCTCTCAAATAAGACAATATAAGTGCCACCAAATATGAAATGTGCAAATGTTATTTATATGGGGATACAATAATGTTAAATCTATTTATTGTCATTTTTTTATGTTATTATTTCATTGAATATTTTTGCTATGAACTGAACGGTGCGCACAGCAATGTTACAATTTACTAGCACTTGACTGTGTTTGATTTTTACATATGATTCATTGGGGCCTTTGCTTTTTTTATACAGGCCAGGTTTCCCAGTTACTCAACCTGATGGCGAGCTAAGGAGCGGGCTTTGAGCCTAAGGATCTTGTTTTGAGCGGTGGGAAAGCCACTACCTCTCTGCTGTAGCCCAGGGAATCTCTCACCCCACACATGTCACTCACTCACATCCACCTTTTACTGCAATATGAACTGCTGAAACCCACAATTCCGTTGGATCCCTTTATCACCCAGACGTGGGTAATTCAGTGAACTGTGGGTGGGCTCGAGGGTATGGACTTCTGGATTTTTATGGTTCATCTAATACCTATGGATTATTGCATTGCTGCGTATGAGCTTTGCAGAAGATTGTGTCAACTTTTTATTATTGCATGAATCTTGACAAATGATTGGTCTTTGATGTTCTCTATATTTTTGAATGGCCATTTAAACGAGGTGTTTTCCAGTATATTGTGTCTTTTAAAAAGCGATTGTAAATACATGGCGTCACCCCATTGAATTTGAGCTTTTATTTCCAAAATGAGTTGAAAGGAAAGCCGTCAGGATGGTTGTGTTCAGCTGTCTGTCTCTCCTTAGTGGTCTCATTCACACACACATCACATACCCATGCTGATTGACAGTTCTGAAACAAGGTCAGACCACGAGGAAGACAAAATGAGAATACGGTTTTTTTTGTTGACTTTGTCTTTTTCCTGGCATAGAAAAATATTTTCCTCAGCCAAACACAAAAAGTGCAAGTGATCGTTTTATTAAGACACATTTTCAAAAGAACGATCACAGTCACAATTCAAGGGTCCCCGCCATGATTATCAACTTTGCCTACATATGTTATATATTGTTTGGAATTTTGTTCCAAATGGTTTGATTTTGGAAAGTGATGTTAAATTTGCCTCCTCCCTGAGTCACCGCCTTACCGTGGTGGAGGAGTTTGCATGTCCCAATGATCCTAGGTGCTAAGTTGTCGAGGGCTGTCATGCCCCTGGTAGGGTCACCCATGACAAACAGGTCCTAGGGGAGGGTCCAGACAAAAAGTGGCTCAATTAAACCCAATGATGCACAATAACAATGGACTTTGTTTTCCCTTGCCCGGACGGGGGTCACCCCCCTCTGGAGCCAGGGGCCAAGGGGGTCAGGTGCAAAGAGAGCTGGGTGGCGGCTGGAGGCAGAGGCCTTGGCGGTCCGATCCTCGGCTACAGAAGCTAGTTATCGGTACGTGGAATGTCACCTCTCTGGCGGGGAAGGAGCCTGAGCTGGTGCGTGAGGTGGAGAAATTCTGGCTAGATATAGTCGGACTCACCTCAACGCACAGCAAGGGCTCTGGAACCAGTCCTCTCGAGAGGGGCTGGACTTTTTTCCACTCTGGTGTTGCCAGCAATGAGAGGCGACGGGCAGGGGTGGCAATTCTCGTTGCCCCCCGGCTTCAAGCCTGCACGTTGGAGTTCAACCCGGTAAACGAGAAGGTAGTTTCCCTACCCCTTTGGGTGGGGGACGGGTCCTGACTGTTGTTTGTCCTTATGCACCAAACAGCAGTTCAAAATACCCATCATTTTTGGAGTCCTTAGAGAAAGTACTAGAGAGTGCTTCCTCGGGGGATTCCCTTGTTCTGCTGGGTGACTTCAACACTCATGTTGGCAGTGACAGTGAGACCTGGAGAGGTGTGATTGGGAGGAACGCCCCCCTGATCTTAACCCGAGTGGTGTCTTGTTATTGGACTTCTGTGCTCATCACGGATTGTCTATAAACGAACACCATGTTCAAGCATAAGGGTGTCCACATGTGCACTTGGCACCAGGACACCCTGGGCCGCAGTTCAATGATTGACTTTCTGGTTGTGTTGTCTGACTTGCGGCCACATGTTTGGGACACTCAGGTGAAGAGAGGGGTGGAGCTGTCAACTGATCACCACCTGGTGGTGAGTTGGTTCCGATGGTGGGGGAGGATGCCGGTCAGACCTGGCAGACCCAAACGCATTGTGAGGGTCTGCTGGGAACATCTGGCGGAAGTCCCCTGTCAAAAGAAGTTTCAACTCCCACCTACAGGAGAGCTTTGACCATGTTCCGAGGGATGCAGCGGACATTGAATCGGAGTGGGCGATGTTTCGTGCCTCCATTGTCAATGCAGCCAATCGGAGCTGTGGCCGTAAGGTGGTTGGTGCCTGTCGTGGCAGTAATCCCAGAACCCGTTGGTGGACACCAGTGGTGAGGGATGCCGTCAAGCTAAAGAAAGAGTCCTATCAGGCCGTCTTGGCCCATGGTACTCTGGAGGCAGCTGAATGGTAGCGGAAGGCCAAGCGGTCTGCAACTCTAGCAGTCGCTGAGGCAAAAACCCAGACATGGGAGGAGTTCGGTTGAGTTTAAGTACCTCGGAGTCTTGTTCACGAGTGATGGAAAGATGGAACGCGAAATGGACAGGCGGATTGGTGCATCTGCAGTGATGCGGACTCTGCACCGGTCTGTCGTGGTGAAGAGAGAGCTGAGCCAAAAGACAAAGCTTTCAATTTACCGGTCGATCTACGTTCCTACCCTCACCTATGGTCATGAGCTTTGGGTAGTGACCGAAAGGACAAGATCGCGGGTACAAGCGGCCGAAATGAGTTTTCTCCGCAGGGTGGTTGGGCTCTCCCTTAGAGATAGGGTGAGAAGCGCTGTCATCCGGGAGAGACTCGGAGTAGAACCGCTGCTCCTCCTCATTGAGAGAAGTCAGATGAGGTGGCTCGGGCATCTGGTTAGGATGCCTCCCGAACGCCTTCCTGGGGAGGTGTTCAGGGCACGTCCAACCGGTAGGAGGCCTCGGGGAAGACCCAGGACACGTTGGAGAGACTATGTCTCTCAGCTGGCCCGGGAACGCCTCGGCATCCGCTGGGAAGAGCTAGACGACGTGGCCGTGGGGAGGGACGTCTGGGCTTCCCTGCTTAGGTTGCTGCCCCCACGACCTGACCTCGGAGAAGCGGAAGAAAATGGATGGATGGACTTTAAATTTGCAAAAATACATTTATAGTTGATGGCACCAACCATGACGATGTAGCTCTCACTGTTCATGATAACAATAAAGCTGCAAAGCATTATACATGTCATGTAAACATTTTTTTCACAACAATATGTATGGTAATTGTGGGTGGTGACGGCTGCAAGAAGCCAATCCAAAATAATAATTGAAGGATAAGCAACTCCTGAGTAATTTACACTTACAATTCTGTGTTTTGAAGGTGACTAATCTTTATCTCCATGTGGTAAAGTTGAAGTCCATGTTTATTTTATTTTATTCTTTTTTTATTTTCAAAAGGGTCTTCCTCTTTAAAAAACTATTGACACATCTCTCAAATCTTTGCAATAATGACAGTAAACATCCTCTGTCTGGTACACCGCCATATTTGTTTACCTGAGGGATAGTGCTTCCGGAAATGAAACTTCGCTGCAATGAGTTGGTCACGGCTACTGCCATGACCTCTAACTATCATCTTTTGCAAATGTAACGTTCCATGTTAAAAAATTTAACCATGTGGAACTAAATTACAAACAATTAGTAACGTATTTAAGCACTGTTGATGAATCACAATGCTGTCAGAAGTCTGATATAAAAAAACATTCATGCCCCCTTCCTGACTTTTTATTCTTTTGCATGTTTGTCACACTTAAATGTTTCATAACGCTCATAAAAAATAGTTAACTATTAGTCAAAGATAACGGCGTTTTCGTCGCGCCTCCCACGGCGCAGCGCACTCCAGTGCTTCTAGCGATGGCAAAGGTTCCGGTCCTGCCTGGGCGTCTCCGTCCCGGCCGGCCCATGTAGGGGTCTCGCCTGCCTCGCCTGCGTCGTCGTCCCGGCCGACCCCCGGAGGGGTCTCGCCGGCCTCGCCTGCGTCGTCGTCCCGGCCGACCCCCGGAGGGGTCTCGCCGGTGGCCCACCTCCAGTACTGCCACCGCCCTTCCCGTCTGCTGGTGACTTTTGGACTTAATAGGACGTCTGGAATCCGTTCTTAAAGGGGGTGTACTGTCACGATCCAGGTTTTGTTCTCGTGACAGTTTTGGTTTTAGTTCGAGTGGGTTTTCCTGTGTTGTTGTAATTTTCCTAGTTTCACATGTTTTCTTTGCCTTCTAGTTTTTCTCCTTTGTTAATTACACGCACCTGTTTCTCGTTTGTGTTCCATGGTATTTAAGTTCAGGTGTGTATCTCCATGACTTCCGAGACTTTTGGGAAAATATCTTGTGGACTGAAGTTAACCTTTTTGGAAGGTGCGTGTCCCGTTACATCTGGCATAAAAGTAACACAGCATTTCATAGCAACAGTCAAATATGGTGGTGGTAGTGTGATGGTCTGGGTTTGTTTTGCTGCTTCAGGACCTGGAAGGCTTGCTGGGATAGATGGAAGTATGAATTCTACTGTCTAGCAAAAAATCATGAAGGAGAAGGTCCGGCCATCTGTTGGTCAACTCAAGCTAAAGCCATCTTGGGTGCTGCAGCAGGACAAGGACCCAAAACACACCAGCAAATCCACCTCTGAATGGCTGAAGAAAAACCAAATGAAGACTTTGGAGTGGCCTAGTCAAAGTCCTGACCTGAATCCCATGGAGATGCTGTGGCATGACCTTAAGAAGGCGCTTCATGCTAGAAAAGCCTCAAATAAAGCTGAATGACAACAATTGTGCAAAGATGAGTGGGCCAAAATTCCTCCAGAGCGTGTAAAAGACTTGTTGCAAGTTATGGCAAACGTTTGATTGCAGTTATTGCTGCTAAGGGTGCCCAAGCAGTTATTAGGTGCAGGGGCAATTACTTTTTCACACTGGATTTTTTTCTCCCTAAATAATAAAAACATTCATTTCAAAACCGCATTTTGTGTTTACTTGTGTTATCTTTGACTAATATTAAAATGTGTTTGATGATCAGAAACATTTTGTGTGACAAACATGCAAAAGAATACAAAGTCAGGAAGGGGGCAAATAGTTTTTCACACCACTGTATGTGTGGGTATTTATGCATCATGTGGTGCAACAATCTTTTGTATTTCTTGCAATAAACAAATTCTGAAGATTTTGCATGTGCCAACTTACGACTAAGTGTTTTTATAGGAGATACAATAAGCCTGACATATTCTGCCACCATCGTTTCTAACAGGAATCTAGTCATAAATTGCATAAAGTGTGCTTACCATGCTTATTTCTTAAACTCGGGCACCGGGATGAGGCTTGGGCACCACACAAGGTATGCAGGTCATGTATCTGCATTTGTGGACCAGAGGCAAGAGTTGTCTGAAGTTTGGAATGCCCATGGTTTGGTGGAGAGTGGAAAACCATGTCACTGACTGCTACTTCTGATCAACAGAAATAACCAAATCTGGGATCAGCACGTCATCCTGTAGCTCGTCATGTTGAAATTTCAGTACCTGTCTTTGGAGAACTTCCTGGCACCAGTGATGAAGACTCCTCCGGTGTTGCAGAAGACAAAAATGATGAAGTGGTTCTCAA
The DNA here is from genome assembly GCA_024372805.1 of Oostethus manadensis. NCBI lineage: Eukaryota > Metazoa > Chordata > Actinopteri > Syngnathiformes > Syngnathidae > Oostethus > Oostethus manadensis. The sequence continues at coordinate 4,125,195 of QODF01000031.1, read as the reverse complement.
CAATGATGCTCCACATCCTTGTTCCCAAGAGGAGCTAAATGATCTAATTTGCAATCTCAGATTATCTGCCGAGCTGTTGGCATGCAGATTGAAGGAAAAGAACCGGCTCTTTTGGAATGCTCACGTCTGTACTGTACTGTACGTACTGTACAGATATCGCTCAGCTTCTGCACGCGCTTGGAGTTCCACAGTATGAACCCCAAGACTGGGGACTGTTGATTCCTCCAAATAATTTATGAAATGGATAGATATAATTATAAAAATGTGTTATTCTATTTAATGCCTACAACGCATGACTTGATTGGCCTTCTTTCTAATGGAAAATTGCATTGATTTTCACTGGGCCTTTTCCAATAGATTACTAAAGAAAACCCACCAAAATGATGCCAGCCGGTTTCTGCGGACTTTGCCTTTCTTGCTACACATCCACTAATACACACTTCTGGTGTGTCACCCCACTACCACCGGTAACAAGCTAGAACCCCACCGACACTGTGGTCTTAGACTGGTTTGATGGGCCACTACAGCGGGTTAGAATCTCAGGTAACGGAAACGCACACACACACACACCCACACGAGCCCGGAGGAAGCCGCCCAGAAGGTCAAGTCTTGCAATAAATGAAAGGAAAAACGTCAGAAAGCCTGGAAACTGAAGACACAAGAGCAGCAATTGAAAATCAAGAAAGGTGCTTAGTGAGAAAAATTAGTTAGGACTTTGCAGAGATAAATGGTTTTAGGTACAGTAAGCGTGTTTTCTGGGTTTGATGCTGCGTTCATTCATCTTCTTCCCGCTGTCTGTCTCCCCTGCCTCCCAGCTCAAGACTGTCCCCATTGGGGATGTCTACCATAATGAAAAAGGATGCCTCTGAGTGTTTGTGTGTGTGTGCACACGCGCGCATGGGTGTGACTATACGTGCACACACACGTGTGCGTGTGTGACGTGTTTGGTAATGAATAAGGATGGGCCGTGTGCAACGCTGGTCGTTAATCACTGGCAGTGCTGGCAGCTAACAGATAAGCAGATTGATCCAAGGCCACGGTGGGAGCAAAGCCTGGCACTGGCCATTCATCACACACACACACACGCACACACGCACACACACACACACTGTATTTCTATACACCAACGACTAAACACTGACAAGTGTGTGAACTCATGATCTGCTGGTCATTTTTTCATCTTCTGCAAGGATTAGTGGACTACATAGAGGATGCTGAGAAGATGGCTGAAGAAGAGCAGTGCACACGCACAACTATTTCCAAACATACAGTACACACATGGGGGGTATAAGGCGAGTGTGGATCAACAACCCCCGGGCTTTGTGCTCTGGTTGCAGCTCAGCAGAGCCCAAGTTCCACAAACAAAGTTAAATGGTACTGCAACGGTGGTTATCAACTTACTTGGTCAAGTCCGGTTCCTTCACGATGTGTAGGTCTTTCCTTCCATGTGGATAAGACCAGTATGGGTGCACTGGTCTTATGTTAACCAATGTTGATCAATGATTAGACCAATACTGGTCTCATAACACTGATTATTACACTAACTATACCATACCAGTAAGTGCGCAAGAAGCTTGTTCCAGAGTCGGGGAACGGTAGCTCCTTAAGACTGGTCTCCTTGAGTTTTAAAGCACGTACGTGGAACCATCAGCAAGTTCTGCCCGGATGACCCCAGACTTCGAGCCGAGCTGCAGGGCTCGATTAAGTCGGTGAGGTAGGAGGAAGCTTTTTCATGTAGGGTGCGAAAATTCTGCACCAAGACTTTAAATTGAATCTAATATTTACCAGGGAGTCAGTGAAGAGATTTGGTCCCTCCTGCTGGTCTTGGTCAAGAGCCTTGCAGCTGAGTTTTGGACAGACTGCACCCGGGTCAACTCTTTCTTGTTGAGGCTGTTGCAGTAATCCAAATGCATGAATGATCATTTCAAGCAGGTCTTTGGAGACTATTGACCTAAGCTAAGCTATGTTCCACATCTGAAAGAAGCTGCCTAGAATGAAGTTCAAGTGGCATGGCCTCCTCAAAAATCACCCCAAGATTCCTCAGTTTTGTCTCAGGTGTGAGACTCGGGTCACCCATGTGCTGCTTAATGGTAGAATTGGCACTTTCTGGGGCAGTGATCAATGTATTGGGTTTTTCGCCATGCAGTTGAAGTATTCAGTTATCCCAAAACCACTGTTTGGTTTCTGCCAGGCAGTTTATTAGGGAGTTCAAAAACCTCGGAAGTCGCGGTCGTGGAAGTCGTGGAACTGCTGAATAGGCTGACCGAGAGGAAGAACATACAACAAGAACAGGTGGGGTCCTAGGACAGAGTCCTGAGGCACACATCAAGTTACTGGTTTTATCTTGATATAATAACAATTATCCACTTGCAATTGTCCTTTTGCATCTGGAATTATGTCCGATCCCGAGGAGCCAGTGTTGACGTGACTTTTTTCTTTGTGATTTTTTTTTCCCTTTCTTAGAATAAAGAGGTTTGAGTCATTCTTCCAGCAAATATCATAAAACAAGAAGACTAACAGGCTGGGTACCCATGTAAAGACTGGATTCTGCAATGACATATACGGAAGTTCATATTTCAGAATGCCTTTCTGTCCAGATGCAAAAACCGAGTTATGAGTTGAGCCTACGTTACCATGGCGATGTAGTTGCTTTGCAAAGGAGTTACCTTTTGTTGAAGTTTACAGTCAACACACTTCACTAACCCTCTAAACGGGCTAGGCAGAGATAAAAGTCATGCTTGGTGGTGTCGCCGGAACAAGCCCCGGTTGAACGTATTTTCTAAATACACGCAGTGAAGGCAGTAGCATGACGAGCTTCCACCAACAATGCAGCAACACACTAAGAAGAATCCTTTGGAACTGAATAGAAAGAAAACTAACAAAAGGTGCTAGGGGTGTCAACCCCGTGCCTAGGAGGACTGAGACCCTGCAGGGTTTCTTTCCAGCCGGTCACTAAAGCAGGTGCTTTAATTGATGAGCTCCTTCCCTCAAACTGAAGGAGGGGTTGATCATTAAAATCACCTGATGTAGTGACCGGCTGGAAAGAAACCCTGCGGGGTCTCGGCCCTCCGTGGCACGAGTTTGACATCCCCGAATAAAGGAAAAAACCACAGCAGCAGATGCAGACCAGGCAAAACAGGAAGAACGGCCAAAATAAGAGCCCGACAACAGGAAATAGGGCAAAAAACGGGAGGATAAACGCAGGCATGCAACTCCATACACAGCATGACAGCGTGATGCTGGGGTTGATGGATGTTGTGGAGATGTAAATAATACGAATGATGTTGCCGAGGGGGAGGATGTAGAGAATGAAGAGGAGAGGACCGAGCACCGAACCTTGCGGGACACCCTGCTGCAGGGGGGCTACGGAGGAGGAGGATGTGGATGAACTGTTGCCGGTTTGTGAGGTAGGACTGGAGACTGGAAAGAGCAGAGCCGGTGATGTTCAGTGAGTTTTTGAGGCGGGACAGGAGGATGGAGCGGCTGATGGCGTCGAAGGCTGCGGCGAGGTCCGGGAGGATGAGGATGGAGAGGAGAAGGTCATTTGTGATTTTGAGCAGAGCTGTTTCTGTGCTGTGTTTGGGACGGAAGCTGGACTGGAGGGGTTCAAGGAGACTGTGGGTGGTGAGGTGGGTCTAGAGTTGGGCGGCGACAACACGTTCCAGGATTTTAGAGAAAGGGGAGGTTGGATATGGGACGGAAGTTTGCACAGTTTTCCGGGTCAAGGTTGGGTTTTTTGAGGATGGGGGTGATGCAGCCAGCTTAAGAGACCGTGGGACAAAACCGGAGGAGAGGGAGGAGTTGAGGATTTGGGTGATCAGTGGAGAGCGTGCAGGAAGACCGGCTTTGATGAGAGGAGAGGGAATGGGATCCAGGGCGCATGTGGAAGTTTTAATGACGGGAAAAGGTTTTGTCAGGTGAGAAGTGAGAGAGCTGTTGATGGGGCGGAGGAGGATCAGGTGGAGCACTGTGGGAGGAGGAGAGGTCTATGGAACTGTAAATGGAATCTATTTTGGACTGAAAGAAGGACTGAAATTGATTGCATTTGTCAATGGTGAAGGAAGATGAGGTGTTGTTGTTGGGCTTTTGGAGTGTTTATTGTGGAAAAGAGAGCTTTGGGGTTATTGGAGCCAGAGTGGATGAGGTCGGAGTAGTATTTGGACCGGACGGAGTTTAGTGTGTCTTTGTATTGCTGTTAGTATTCTGGGTAGATTTGGAGATGGACGGTCCAACCCGATTTCTTGTACAGTCTCTCAAGCCGGCGCTTTCAGGACTTCATTTGACGGGGCTCAGGGGTACAGCAGGGGGCAGTGTGGGTGAATGAGACGGTTTTAGTCTTGGTGGGGGGCCAGTTCGTCAAGACAGTCGATTTAGTCAGGCCTGTTGACGAGGCTTACCTGACAAGCTTTGCAGGATCTGTGGAGGTCACGGATGGCGTCATGAAAAGCTGAGCGTGTGCGCTCGGGTAGAAGTCTGTATGGAAAAATATAATAATGTTAAAAGGTGTATTTAGAAGGTGGTAAACATGTTTTCTGCGTCTTATATGTCTTTTGTGTTTACTATGACTACTAAATTGGGTAATAGGAGTGTAAAGGTGAATATAGGGGTGTTAGTTCATGTCTACAGGGCTCTAATAATGTTAAAAGGTGTATTTAGAGGGTGGTAAACATGTTTTTCTGCGTCTTATATGTCTTTTGTGTTTACTATGATTACTAATTTGGGTAATAGGAGTGTAAAGGTGGCTATAGGGGTGTTAGTTCATGTCTACAGGTCTCTAATAATGTTAAAAGGTGTATTTAGAGGGTGGTAAACATGTTTTCTGCGTCTTGTATGTCTTTTTTTGTTTACTATGACTACTAAATTGGGTAATAGCAGTGTAAAGGTTACAATAGGGGTGTTAGTTCATGTCTACAGGGCTCTAATAATGTTAAAAGGTGTGTTTAGAGGGTGGTAAACATGTTTTCTGCGTCTTGTATGTCTTTTTTTGTTTACTATGACTACTAAATTGGGTAATAGGAGTGTAAAGGTGACTATAGGGGTGTTAGTTCATGTCTATAGGGCTCTAATAATGTAAAAAAAACATGTTTTGAAGATTTCAGTTAGTGTTCTATGCCCTAACAACAAAAATATTCTATTTATATAAGGAATCCTCCTTTGCAAAAAAAATCACTTATCACGATCGGGTCCGAAAACGATTACCAGGGGATTAACGAGGGATTACTGCAAGTGCAATGATTTTTTTTTTCTTGATTACTGACTTATGTTTTTCTCTGTTTAGCAAGAAAAAATGAAATTCAAAAAATAAAAAAATGTGTGGGATCAGGGATGGGAATTGATGATAATCCGAGTCCATTTTTGATTTTGTTTAATGATTCTGTTGTTCATTGATTCTCTTCCGGAACAAAGGGAGAGTAAACGGGTCGATTAGCATCATCTCAGTTTAGTGTAGAAGTAACACGAACGTACAAGAGACATGTCTACCTTACGTATACTTATACTTACAGGAATGTGCAGTCTATGCCACCTACCAACCCGCTTGAAATCCTCCATCATGGTTCCTGTCCTTAGGAGGCCTCGGACCACAGGAGCTCATGACTATAGACCCGTTGCGCTGACACGTGTAGTCATGAAGTCTTTGGAAAGCCTGGTCCTCCTGCAATTCAAAACCATCACTGCCTGGACCCTCTGCAGTCAACCTGGCCCTCCACTTTATCCTGCAGCATCTGGATTCCCCAGGCACCTACTCCAGGATCCTGTTTGTGGACAGACTTCCGCCCTGCCTTCCTCCTCTGCTCCAGGACAAGCTCTCCCATCTCAACGTGCCCGACTCCATCTGCAGGATGGACTGCCGACTTTCTGATGGACCGGAGGCAACGCGGCTGGGGAGTCTGTCTCGGATTCTTAGACTATCAACACCGGACTCCCAGGGCTGTGTACCCCCCCGGGCTGGGGGGGTACCCTGGGCTGGTCGGCAGCCAATGGCAGGGCAGACAAACAAACATTCACACTCTAATGGACAATTTAGAGCGGCCAATGAAGCTAACATGCATGTTTTTGGAATGTGGGAGGAAAGCGGAGTACTCGGAGAAAACCCACCCACGCACGGGGAGAACATGCAAACTCCACACAGAGATTCGAACGCTGAACCTCCCGACTGTGAGGCCAACATGCTACCCACTCATCCACCGTGCGGCCTGTACTGTAATAGTAGTGAAATTTCACGGGACGTGGACGAACGCTGTTCTCCGGGACACAACGTACACCAAACATGTACATTTGGACCTTTTACCTCCATGAAGTTAAAGTAGTGCCTGTGACCCCGGACTCGCCATCTCTAAAGGTTTGTGTGTGCGCTTCCATGTGCTGGCTTGTGTGCAAACACCCGCCCACTTGTCTCTGATTGGCTTAACCTAAAATCTATGAGACAGCTCACCCGACACCAAAGCATGATGTCCTCGTCGTTTCACCTTCACGTGATCCAATATAAAGTGTTTTTTTTGCACATGACATGGAGGTATGTCAGGAATTCGACAACATTGGGTTGAAAGCACCTGACTCTCCCGTTGGACGGCGTGCTCCTACATTTGGTGTGTGTCCGGCAGCTTTTCAGATGGATGCTGAAGAGCACCTATCGCTGTTGTCTCAGTTTGTTTGCTCGCAGTGCATACTGTTTGTCTGCAGAGCTCCACGGCCGGCAACCAAGGGTGTCAAAATGCTCTCTCTTCAGCACCGGGTAGAGAGCAAGCACGGGCCGGCCAGAAGACAAAGATTCCGTTCCTGAATGGGCCCTTTGGAAAAAAAATACAGACAACCTCAGCAATATTTCTTATATTATCGTTATTTTTCAAACAATTCTGGCACAGACAGTGTGACGTACTGTAGGTGCCGTGTTTTGTACCACGGTACCAACTGCACCAACCATCTGGAAAGGGGACGTGGTGGTGGAATGAGGAGGTACAGGAGTGTATACAGAGTAAGAGGGTAGCCACAAAATCCCTTGTTCTTCTCCAAAGTCCGACGCTTGACCGTGCGGAAGGCCGCATGCCGACACTTTCTTTCAAATCAATCAGATTTGAAAGAATCCGTCTGTTCATGTTTATGCCGCTTATCCTCACTAGGGCTGCAGGGGTATGCTGGACCCTATCCCAGGTGACTTCGAGTGCACCCTGGACAAACCAGCATTCACACTCAAATTCACAACTGGAGTCGCCATATCTGGTGCAACATGCTTGGTGTTGGAATGTGGGAGGAATCTGGAGAACCCCGAGAGACGATGCAAACTCCGCACAGAGATGCCCAACGGAGCTTTGGGACCAGAGTGGGGCCAACATGCTAACCATGCTATTATTCTGTTTTTCATAGAACTTGATGAAATAAAATCCATCCATCCATTTTCCTCCGCTTATCCGGGTCCGGGTCCGCGGGGGCAGCAGCTTCAGTAGGGAAGTCCAGACTTCCCGGTCCCCGGCGACCTCTTCCAGCTCCATCGGGAGGACGCCAAGGCGTTCCCAGGCCAGCTGTGAGACATAGTCCCTCCAGCGTGTCCTAGGTCTTCCCGGGGGCCTTCTCCCGACTGGGCATGCCCGAAACACCTCACCGGGGAGGCATCCGGACTAGATGCCCGAGCCACCTCAACCGGCTCCTCTCCATGTGAAGGAGCAGCGGCTCTACTCTGAGCTCCTCCCGGATGGCCGAGCTCCTCACCCTGAAATAAAATCCAAAATCCAAATCCCTGGTAGACTAGTCTTCAAACGATATCTACCAAGGTTACAGCGGCAGGGTATCAAACATGCATGTACACATGTGACAATTCCTGGCTGCTTGGAAGAGGACAAGAAGAATAATATCCTAACAATATCAGTTCAGTTGTGCAAGCAGCCGATTCAAGGAGAAAACAGGAAATGGATATGAGAATGATGGAGATGGAGTGTGTCTGGAATAAAATACACACTGGAGCAAGCCCCTATTTGGAGCTGTGGGCTGGCATCTCCAGGACTTTCAAAGAAGAGGAGGAAATGAAAGTTTGATAACGCCAAATATCATATAAACAAACAGCAATTCATGCTCAGACACTCTACGCACAAAGGTAACATCTAGGCAGCTGAGGGCCCTCAGAGGGTCCCTCTGAGGGCCCTCAGCTGCTGTCGTTTCCACAGCAGACCATCATGACTGGCAGGCCATCCAGCCTGTTGCATCCACACACACACACACACATTCTCACGCAGTGTCTGATTACTGCCTCCTACCACCGCTGACAGCCGTTCAGTGTTTGCATGTGATTTTATTTGCAGTTTTTACCAACAATATTCATATTGTGGATTCATATTCACATGTTGGGAAATCATCGGCATGTTATTATTTCTCAGTGCTCCACATGATGTAAAAAGAACCGGGATTGGTCCCGCGCTGTTCCCTCCCAGCTCGGATACAGTATGCGCATTCATGTGTGGCTCGGGAGATTCCTCAAAAGGCCCAGGGGGTGGATTGCCGGTTCTTTTTGGGAACACTGTCAATTATTTCCAAGATCAGCAGCATTTATTTTTCTGTCTTTGAACACAACATTCCCTGAAAAGTGAATTATTTTGCTTGCTTTGTCCACAAGACAAATGTACAGTATCATTTGCATAGTGTAAACGTCCAGCAGCAACACAACATTTTAATACGACTACAGTTTTGATGAAAAGTCTAGTGAACCAAGTCCACCACCTACCTGGAGAGCGTTTGTTTAGTCTTCTTTATCTGAGCAGTGTCACCCCGATGGCGCGGCTCCTGGAACGAGACTGAACGGCGAGAGCTAGCTCGTCATCAACTATAAATGTCATTTTTGCTAATTTCCTGTTTGCTTTCAAAAATGGCACAATGTAGAACAGAACTACAAACAATAATATTACAAATAGGGATATGCTCCGATTGATCGTTCCCCAATCAGCATCAGCCAATTTCTGTGACAAAGCACTTGATTGGCATACGCACTTTTGCACCCTGCAGTGCTCTAATGTCTTGGGTAAGGTCCCATCCCTTTCTCCCTGCCGCGGGCGTTACAAAGATGAACAAAAGAAAGGGACAAAAATAGTTAACAGACTCATTGTTAGTTATTTTTGACAAATTCCGATGGAGAAAAAGTTAAAATATTACGGGAATAAGGCCAAAAAATATGGGAATAAAGTCATGACATTAGAAAAAAAAATAAAGGAGGATAAGCGGTATAGAAAATGAATGAAAGAAATATTTGGGACTTTATGAACAAAAGGAAAACAAAAAGAAATGGGAAAAAACAGCTGGCATGTTGCAAGAATGAAGTGTAGCGGTTAAGAAAAAAGCTGTATTCCCATGACACAAAAATACAAATAAAATAATAATGTCCTTTAAGTAGCGTAGGGTTAGGAGAAAGAAATAGCATTAGCAGTCAACGAGGTGATCAGATGTTACCTTTGTGCGTTCCCATGTAGTATCAGCACTGGGGAGCAAATATGAGGTGAAAGAAAAAGACAAAAATACAGTTTTCTATTCTTGTCTGTGCAGCATGGGAGAATGTAGAAGGTGCGTTCAAGGACTGTCAAACAGTGGGACAAATCATTGCTCCCATCGAACATTCAAAAACCGTGGGATTTCTAACGGTATATTATTTTTTAATAAAATAATTGCATGTAATTGGATTGATATTCAATTAAATAAAATGTCTCCGTCCTTATTGTTGTATCTGCATATTGAATTGTTTACCACCAAGTGATTTGCTTCCCTATTAATTATAGATCAAAACATTTTTCTATCTGCAAATAAATGTGATTAATTATGAGTTAACTGTGGACTAAATGTGATTATTCACTACTGAATATTTCAATCAACCGACAGGCGTAGAATAAAGTCATAATTATGAGAAAGATTTAAAAAGATAAAACTACAAATAAAAACCTGCAGAAATGGGAAAAAAAACGGCTGAAAGTTTTCAAAAATAATGTCCAAATATTAAAACAAAACATACAATTGGGTGGGATATGATGTCATAGTGTTATAACATAATGTCCTTTTGGTGGCAATATCATATTTGCTTGATATACTGTCATATCTACTGTTCATGTGTTGCTTTCCGAAGCATCAAAGTGGCATCAGATATGGTCTTCTACACTCCTGGTGTAGAAGAACATCCTACTCTCCTGGGGCGTCCTTGTTCCTTGCTACTTCTGGAAATCGGATATTTTTTGTCACAGTCGAAAACAACCTTATCACATTTTACATGCACAAGCAGGCTGAGCCCCAAACATCACCCGGAATAGATTTGAGAAGACTTAGCCCGGCATGTAGTCCGACCTTCCACACGTACAGTAGCAGCACGCTGGGAGGCCTTGCAGCATTCCATTAGCTAACGCAGCCAAGCGTGTCCATGCCGGGCTGGCTCATCACGACGGACGGCGTTGAGAATGAATGTGAAAGGAGGAAACAACAATATGAAAGGTGAAATGGAGAGGAAACGGGGAGAAAATAAGCAAGGCGGATTGAAATACATCAGCAGGGATCTCACACGTCTCATTCGGCAGATGATTAGTCAGCGCTTATACTCCCAAAGTGCTGAGAGAACAATATAGTTCCCATTTAGCGTTTCCCCGTGATTTACTGGGCGCATCATTCCCGCTTACTCACCGTATAGTTGACATTATATCAAGACATTATTGCAAAATAACCAGACAGTCCTCGCCTCTGGTAGGACACTCGCTAGGATGGACTTAACGAGGAACACGAAGCATCTCCTCCCCTCCTACTTGACCTCATCATACGTGTTTGAATCCCTGCCTGCGGAAAAGGAAACGGAAAGTGCTGGTGATCAATTAAAACATGACCTTCCCGGGGAGACCAAGTCACGCATTTTATGTGTGCTGTGTGGGCGTGAGTGTGACGCAATGTAAACAGCAGCGTCACTCGTCATTTTGTACTTTTAGCCAGCAGGCGGCCCACATATGGTGGCTGAGAAGTCCATCCGTCCATTTTCTTTTCGCTTATCCGAGGTCGGGTCGCGGGGGCAGCAACCTAAGCAGGGAAGCCCAGACTTCCCTCTCCCCGGCCACTTCGTCCAGCTCTTCCCGGCGGATGTCGAGGCGTTCCCAGACCAGCTGAGAGACATAGTCTCTCCAACGTGTCCTGGGTCTTCCCCAAGGCCTCCTACCGGTCGGACGTGCCCTGAACACCTCCGCAGGTAGGGGTCCGTGAGGCATCTTAACCAGATGCCCGAGCCACCTCATCTGACTTCTCTCAATGCGGAGGAGCAGCGGTTCTACTCCAAGTCTCTCCCGGATGACAGGGCTTCTCACCCTATCTCCAAGGGAGAGCCCAGCCACCCTGCGGAGAAAACTCATTTTGGCTGCTTGTACCCGCCATCTTGTCCTTTCGGTCACTACCCAAAGCTCATGACCATAGGTGAGGGTAGGAACGTAGATCGACCGGTAAATTGAGAGCTTTGGCTTTCAGCTCAGCTCTCTCATCACCACGACAGATCGGTGCAGAGTCAACATCACTGCAGACGCTGCACCAATCCGCCTGTCTATCTCGCGTTCCATCCATCCATTGCTCGTGAACAAGACCCTGAGGTATTTAAACTCCTCCACTTTGGGCAGGACCTCATCCCCGACCCGGAAATGGCACTCCGACCTTTTCCGGGCGAGAACCCTGGACTCGGAGTTGGAGGTGCTGATTCTCATCCCAGCCGCTTCACACTCAATCAAGTGAGAGTTGAAGGTCGCGGCTCGATAAAGCCAACAGGACCACATCATCTGCAAAAAGCAGTGATCAAATCCTGCGGCCACAAAACTAAAACCCCTCAACGCCCTGGCTGCGCCTATGAATTATGCCCATGAAAGTAATAAACAAAATCGGTGACAAAAGGCAGCCCTGGCGGAGTCCAACCCTCACTGGAAACGGGTCCGACTTATTGCCGACAATGCGGACCAAACTCTGACACCGGTCATACAGGGAACGAACCGCCTGGATTAGGTGCTCTGATTCCCCATATCCCCGGAGCACTCCCCACAGTATTCCCCAAGGAAGGTCGAATGCCTTCTTCCAGTCGACAAAACACATGTAGACTGGTTGGGCAAACTCCTATGCACCCTCAAGGACCCTGCCGAGAGTAAAGAGTTGGTCCACAGTTCTACGACTAGAATGAAAACCACACTGCTCCTCCTGAATCCGAGATTCGACTATCTGGAGGATCCTCCTCTCCAGAACCCCTCAATAGACCTTACCGGGAAGGCTGAGGAGTGTGATCCTACGATAGTTAGAACACACCCTCCGGTCCCCCTTCTTGAAAAGCGGGACCCCCACACCGGTCTCCCAGTCCATGGGCACCGACCCCGGCGTCCTCGCGTTGCTGTAGAGTCGTGTCAACCAAGTCACTCCCACAGCATCCAGGGCCTTAAGGAACTCCGGGCGGATCTCATCCACCCCTGGGGCCTTGGCACCAAGGAGCTTTTTGACCACCTCGATGATCTCAGCCCCAGAGATAGGCAAACCCCCCTCACAGCTCCCAGGCACTGCTTCCACATTGGAAGGCGTGTCGGTGGGATTAAAGAGGTCTTCAAAGTTTTCCCTCCACCGGTCCACAACATCTCGAGTCGACTTCAGCAGCACACAGTCCCCACCATACAAGGTGTTGACTGTGCACTGCTTCCCCCTCCTGAGACGGCGGATGGTTGTCCAGAATCTCTTTGAAGCCATCCGGAAGTCGTTTTCCATGGCCTCTCCAAACTCCTCCCATGTCCGGGTTTTTGCCTCAGCGACTGCCAGAGCTGCAGACCGCTTGGCCTTCCGGTACCTGTCAGCTGCCTCCATGGGCCAAAACGGCCGGATAGGACTCTTTCTTCAGCTTGACGGCATCCCTCAACACTGGTGTCCACCAACGGGTTCTGGGATTACCGCCACGACAAGCACTGACCACCTTACGGCCACAGCTCCGATCAGCCGCATCAACAATGGAGGCACGAAGTCCAATAACAAAACACTTTCTGTGTTAAAATCAAGGGAGGCCGTTCCTCCAAATCACATTTCTCCAGGTCTCACTGTCGTTGCCAACATGAGCGTTGAAGTCACCCAGCAGAACAAGGTAATCCCCCGAGGGACCTCTCTCTAGTACTCCTCTAAGGACTCCAAAAAGGGCGGGTATTCTGAACTGCTGATTGGCGCATAAGCGCAAACAACAGTCAGGACCCATCCCCCCCACCCGAAGGCGTAGGGGAACTACCCCCTCGTTTACTGGGTTAAACTCCAACGTGCAGGCTTGGAGCTGGGGGGCAACAAGAATTGCCACCCCTGCCCGTCGCCTCTTATTGCTGGCAACACCAGAGTGGAATGAAGCCCAGCCCCTCTCGAGAGGACTGGTTCCAGAGCCCTTGCTGTGCGTTTAGGTGAGTCCGACTATATCTAGCCGGAATTTCTCCACCTCAGCTCAGGCTCCTGACCTCCAGCAAGGTTGACTCGACTAAACCAGCTGAGGGTCATCCCAGTGTAAAAACTAGAATGGTTTTCCAGTGTTTGGGACCTTGTAAATAAGCTTTTTAGAAGACCAGCATGTTAAGCAGTATGAGCATTAAACAAGTGAAGGAAAATCCTCTACACATCTTATTTTCTTCCTGAAAAAATGTACTATTAGTTCGCCGTGTCCCTCCGCCTATCCAGTGCAGAAGGGGAAGTGATGTCAGCTCCGGGACCCTGCTCCTTTGCTGCATTGCGGTGTTTCAACAATTCACTGGGGGGGGGGCGTATCCAAATTGGGTCAAAATAACCACTTCATTTTCTCCTATTTGATTGTTATTTTTAATGGTTTATTTAGTGAATAACTTCCTTTTCGTATTGTTTTTAACGGCTTTTGGTGTTGCCGAGCACCTTAAAATAATGTCACAATTTAAGCCCCACCCATTTCCAGTTAAACGCCCACTTGCAGTTTATACATCGCCCACGTCTAGTGCTGATACCGATAGAGATCATTTAGAAGGATGGGCAGATACAGACAGAGATGGTGGCGTGCGCGCTCATCCTGGGATTATAATATGACTGAAACTTTTGTAGACGTAGTACAAGAACATGCTTCACAGACTTCTTCCTTAACTTCCTTCCATGTCCCAAGAACCAGATTTGGCTGCCAAAGACCAGGTCGCCCGGTCACCCGCCCTCAGGCACTGCCCTAATCGCATGGCAGCGGACACATATGCTTGCCCCTGCAGGTGGTGGGTCGGTGGGGGGGAGCTCCCCACCGACCCAGCCAGGCCCCACGGGTGAAGGCCTGGTCACCAGGCGGTCACCTGCGAGCCCCTCCCACAGGCCTGGCTGGTGAGGCCCCGGTGTCCCACGTCCGGGCGAGGGGCAGTCAGTCTGGATCTGATTCTAATCATTGGATTGAACCAATGATATACAAAAAAATGCCTTTTTGGTGTCTGCAACAAAATATGAAATACCAAATCCAGGACATTTTCATCACTTCATCACAGTCCTGAGAAAACCATAGCCCCCATAAACAGGCCTTTTTTTAACTCACTGCAACTAACTGGATGATGGCGTTCTTCTCCGATGTTGGATCGTCTTTTGCAATAAAAGTGATTGCTGGAATGATTAGATTCCATTCTGCCCGGGACCACCTCCACTCCCCCCCTCGATTTATGGTATGCTGTTCAACTCTCTAAACAATTCTTTATTTCCACTCACTGTTTAAGCTCGAAAGCCCAACGGAAAATCTAGACAGTAAACGTAAAAGTTAGCAACTGGGAAATCAACCAAGATTGCTGATTGGCTCATTTCACTGTCAATCAAAAAAGGATTCAGCTTCCAACAGATCATCCAATCAGTGGGCCAGCCCCCTGCCCCATAGACCCCCAGTGACATTGAGTGTCCAATGGGCAGGACAAGGCCCAGCATTTATCCAATGACCTTCCGATAGTGTCAGTTCCCTGTGGTAAGAAGGTGAATATAAACAAAAGATGAAGGTACTCCAACTCATCTTTAGGACATGAAACGTACACAACACCACATATTTGGACATTTTTGCTGAGTTTCCTTTGCAGTCTTGGACCAATACCAGTACCCACCATGCCACACAATGTTATCACTTCCTGTAACTCTGGGATTTGGTGTGTGGTGGAATTGTAAGTTGTTTTTCTTTTTGGTAATGTCTTTTGCCACAATATCCAACTCTACCCAAATCAATTTGTCCCCTAAGAAAATATATAAATCCAATCCGACTAATCAACAACTAGCTTCTGTAGCCGAGGATCGTACCAACAAGGCCTCCGCCTCTGGCCGCCACCCAGCTTACTTAGCACCCGACCCCTTTGGCCCCTCCTACAAGTGGTGAGCTCATGGGAGCGGGGACCCACGTTATCTTTTCGGGCTGTGCCCGACCAGGCGCAGTGGGTGCAGGCCCGGCCAATAGACGCTCGCCATTGTGCCTCTCCTCCAATCATTCGGTCTCTAATTTTTGCAAATGATGTGGTCCTGTTGGCTTCATCGAGCAGTGACCTTAAACTCTCACTGGATCGGTTCGCAGCTGAGTGTGAAGCGGCTGGGATGAGAATCAGCACCTTCGAGTCCATGGTTCTCGCCCAGAAAATGGTGGGGTGCCATCTCCGGGTCAGGGATGAGGTCCTGCCTCAAGTGGAGGAGTTTAAGTACCTCGGGGTCTTGTTCACGAGCGAGGGAGGGATGGATCGTGAGTTGGACAGGCGGATTGGTGCAGCGTCTGCAGTGATGCGGACTCTGCACCGATCTGTTGTGGTGAAGAGAGAGCTGAGCCAAATGCAAAGGTCTCAATTTACGGGTTGATCTACGTTCCTACCCCACCTATGGTCATGAGCTTTGGGTAGTGACCGAAAGGACAAGATCGCGGGTCCAAGCGGCCGAAATGAGTTTTCTCCGCAGGGTAACTGGGCTCTCCCTTAGAGATAGGGTGAGAAGCTCTGTCATCCGGGAGAGACTCGGAGTAGAACCGCTGCTCCTCCGCATTGAGAGGAGTCAGATGAGGTGGCTCGGGCATCTGGTTAGGATGCCTCACGAACGCCTTCCTGGGGAGGTGTTCAGGGCACTTCCAACCGGTAGGAGGCCTTGGGGAAGACCCAGGACACGTTGGAGAGACTATGTCTTTCAGCTGGCCTGGGAACGCCTCGGCATCCGCCAGGAAGAGCCGGACGAAGTGTCCGGGGAGAGGGAAGTCTGGGCTTCCCTGCTTAGGTTGCTGCCCACGCACCCCGACCTCGGATAAGCGGAAGAAAATGGATGGATGGCAATCAAACTAATCTGTTCCGCAAAGCCAAAACACATTTTATGTTTTTATTATTATACCCTGGTGGAGGATTTTGCTGTCAAATGGTCTCTTCAGCGGTGGTAAAAGTAACTTTAAAAGAACAAAATGCTATCCATTTTGTTCATCATTTATATGCCTTTACATTGTCAACCGTAATTATCAAACTACAAAAACATTTTTGATATTAATGACCTAAAAGGAAGGCATCATAATTACCATGTGAGGCTTTTCCGATAATGATGCTGTCAAAACGTCCCCTTGCAGAACAATATTTCATTGAAATGTGTCCTTTGGTCAAATTTTCGGTTGAGAAAAGCAGTCCACTGGACCTAAGGTGGCATAATTGCGGTAGTGTGATTTTTAAATGATAGAATAGTATTATCAGGCGCTGGTACAAAAAAATGAGACAAAATTCTTTAGACCACAGGAGCCTGATGAGAATTCAAGCGTAATCTGGAAATGCCCCATAGTCCTGCTGGCAAGCAGGTCCACCCTCTCAGGTGCAATTTGTTCTGTCCTAAGACTTAGTCTGCTGGTGGTGTTTTGTCATTTCACCATGAAAATGAATAAAATTGATGAAATGCAATTGTCTACTTTTCACCTTTTTTGTTCATTTTGTTTAGTTATGTTGCGGCAGTAGTCCAAGCCTTCACGATACTCCGTCTCATCTTCAAGGTGCTCGGTCTCATCTTCACGATGATCCGTCTCATCTTCACGATGCTCCATCTCATGCCGTCTCATCTTAATGATACTCCATCTCATGCCGTCTCTTTTTCACGATGCTCCATCTCATGCCGTCTCATCTTCACGATACTCCATCTCATGCTGTCTCATCTTCACGATGCTCCATCTCATGGCGTCTCATCTTCACGATGCTCCATCTTATGCCGTCTCATCTTAATAATACTCCATCTCGTGCCGTCTCTTTTTCACGATGCTCCATCTCATGCCGTCTCATCTTCACGATACTCCATCTCATGCCGTCTCATCTTTACGATGCTCCATCTCATGCCGTCTCATCATAATGATACTCCATCTCATCCCGTCTCATCTTCACAATGCTCCATTTCATATTCACGGTGCTCCGTCTCATCTTCGCGATGCTCTGTCTCATCTTCATGATGCTCCATCTCATCTTCACGATGCTCCATCTCATGCCGCCTCATCTTCACGATGCTCTATCTCATGCCGTCTCATCTTCACGATGCTCCATCTCATGCCGTCTCATCTTCACGATGCTCCATCTCATGCCGTCTCATTTTAATGATAATCCATCACATGCCGTCTCATCTTCACGATGCTCCATCTCATCTTCACGATGCTCCGTCTCATCTTCACGGTGCTCCTTCTCATCTTCACGGTGCTCCGTCTCATCTTCACGATGCTCCGTCTCATTTTCACGGTGCTCCTTCTCATCTTCACGATGCTCCGTCTCATCTTCACGGTGCTCCGCCTCATCTTCACGGTGCTCCTTCTCATCTTCACGATGTTCCGTCTCATCTTCACGGTGCTCCTTCTCATCTTCACGGTGCTCCGTCTCATCTTCACGATGCTCCGTCTCATTTTCACGGTGCTCCTTCTCATCTTCACGATGCTCCGTCTCATCTTCACGGTGCTCCGCCTCATCTTCACGGTGCTCCTTCTCATCTTCACGATGTTCCGTCTCATCTTCACGGTGCTCCTTCTCATCTTCACGGTGCTCCGTCTCATCTTCACGATGCTCCGTCTCATTTTCACGGTGCTCCTTCTCATCTTCACGATGCTCCGTCTCATCTTCACGGTGCTCCGTCTCATCTTCACGGTGCTCCTTCTCATCTTCACGGTGCTCCGTCTCATCTTCACGGTGCTCCTTCTCATCTTCACGGTGCTCCGTCTCATCTTCACGATGCTCCGTCTCATCTTCACGGTGCTCCTTCTCAACTTCACGATGCTCCGTCTCATCTTCACGGTGCTCCGCCTCATCTTCACGGTGCTCCTTCTCATCTTCACGATGTTCCGTCTCATCTTCACGGTGCTCCTTCTCATCTTCACGGTGCTCCGTCTCATCTTCACGATGCTCCGTCTCATTTTCACGGTGCTCCTTCTCATCTTCACGATGCTCCGTCTCATCTTCACGGTGCTCCGTCTCATCTTCACGGTGCTCCGTCTCATCTTCACGATGCTCCGTCTCATCTTCACGATGCTCCGTCTCATCTTCACGGTGCTCCGTCTCATCTTCACGATGCTCCGTCTCATCTTCACGGTGCTCCTTCTCATCTTCACGGTGCTCCGTCTCATCTTCACGATGCTCCGTCTCATCTTCACGGTGCTCCTTCTCATCTTCACGATGCTCCGTCTCATCTTCACGGTGCTCCGTCTCATCTTCACGGTGCTCCGTCTCATCTTCACGATGCTCCGTCTCATCTTCACGGTGCTCCTTCTCATCTTCACGATGCTCCATCTCATGCCGTCTCATCTTCACGATGCTCCATCTCATGCTGTCTCATCTTCACGATACTCCATCTCATGCCGTCTCATCTTCACGATGCTCCATCTCATGCCGTCTCTTCTTCACAATGCTCCATCTCATGCCGTCTCTTCTTCACGATGCTCCTCCTCAGGCCGTCTCATCTTAATCATACTCCATCTCATGCCGTCTCTTCTTCACGATGCTCCTCCTCATGCCGTCTCATCTTCACGATGCTCCGTCTCATGCCGTCTCATCTTCACGATGCTCCATCTCATGCCGTCTCATCTTCACGATTCTCCATCTCATGCCGTCTCATCTTCACGATGCTCCATCTCATGCCGTCTCATCTTCACGATGCTCCGTCTCATGCCGTCTCATCTTCACGGTGCTCCATCTCATGCCGTCTCATCTTAATGATGCTCCATCTCATGCCGTCTGAAGCTTACGAGACGACCCACAAGGAGAGCAAGAGCACTATCCACTTGACCGCCAGGTGAAGGTTGAAAACCAAGTTGGCAGTGCCATAGTGGAAATCCAAAGGTAGATTGAGTGCACATATACAGAAATAATAATCATAATTTAAATAGAAATAATGCATTCTGTCATCCTAATGTTTTTCTGGTTTAATACATATCTGAAAGGACCAAGAACCAAACAGAGAACCCAATCAAATACTGGGTCACTCACAGAACGCCGTACCCACACTTTGTTCAAGAGAATTCTGTTCCGGCATGATTTGAAGGAAAGCCTCATAGGTTCATGAGGCTTCTGCCTCCCATCTCTGGGATCCATTTTAACTCCCACATTTGTGACGAATGTGGAAAGGGGGATGTTTTGGCCGGAAAAAGTGCTGGCTTGGAATCAGCAGCTCCAACCACCTATGCTTGATGGTTGCCTCTTTAGGAAAGCTAAAAGAATGTGCTCCCCCCCCCTCACACCCCAAACAAACATTTGCCGGGAGCCAGAGGTCACATGAAAACACGCAAACCTCATGACGTGACACTTGGGCATGGTTTACCAGGCGCTTACAACATTCTTACAACATGTATAGTTCAGAAAAGCAAAACGCTCACCATCATCATCATCTCCACGCCAGAGCGTGAACTAGAGATGCGTTCAAGGGAGCAACCACTGTACGTTTAGCAAATGAAGTGTACTTTTCTAGTTGTAAGGTAGATATGATAATACCAGGTAATAAATGAGGGATTTGGGGTAAAGGACAAATTTTGCTTTATTCGATATTGAGGTATTTGCTGCCACTTTATGTTTATTATTTTTAATGTGGGATTTAAAGCTCATGTTTTATGTCTCCCAGAATGTTATTTTCATTCACTCTTTCAAAGTCAAGAACTATGTAAGAGATGCCAGAGTAAGTCCTGTCTTGTTTACATGTCTTCTAAACACTAGTCCACCATAGCGACAAGGCTGCACAGCATTATACTTTATATTATTATATCAAACATCTTGTCTCAGGGATATATTGTGGCGGTGCAGCCCTTTTTGCTCCTTAATAAGCCAGTTTAAGAGAATCATTGAAGGAAAAGCAACTCCGGAGTGATTTAAAATTACCATTCTGTGTTTTGAAGGCCACCAATCTTCATCTACATGTAAATGTAAATCCATGTTCTGAAAGCTCTCTATTTCATCTCCATAAACGTCATTTTTGCAAATGTATTGTTTGCTCTCAAAAATGGAACAATGTAGAAGATAATGACAAAGAATATTTAACATATTTAAACTGGTACAGCATATCAGGAACACTTTGATTATAAAATGTGGGACAGAAACGAAATCCTCTCATTCATTCATTCATTTTCTATGCCGCTTATAAACATTATAAAGTTGAGCAAACTATTTTCACCCCCTTCAAAGGCGACACAGAGCAACACCATGACGGGAGATGTCTGCACCAGGACTTGAGCAGACCCGAGCCACCAGGACTCTGACCCCCGTGCATGGCAGACAGCTGTAGGCAGGCACCCCCCGATAGACCAGTACCCTGGATAGCGGCCCCACGACCACCGGTGCAGAGGACACCATATGAGGAGCCCTGGAAAATAAAAATGAGTAAGAGAGTATGATTAAAATGAGAATAAAAATTGCATGCGGATAAAACTGATGGGATGAGAAGAACAGCAATTAGGACTACTAAAGACTAACCTTCTCTAAATGTTTCTCTAAACCCACCATGGCTCCGACGAAGAGATGTGGATGTCTTAAAGACCACTTGGTGGCACTGTGGCACTGAGATTCAGTAAGCTTTTATTTTGGATTCCTTTTGATCTTTTCTAATGAAAGGGCACCAATTTGTCGGAGGTGCGCGAAGAAGAAGAGGACGGGAAAATTGAGGTGGGCTGAGCAGGTGGATGAACTAAGAAACTGCAAGTGTGAGGGGAGTGGAGTTTTTTTGACCTGAGACGCTAAGAGGGAGCGTGAACGGGGCGTGGGGGGTGGGGGGGGGTGAGGTGCTCAGCTTGCCACCTTAAGGTCCGGCCTGTTGCAAAACGATGGGGCGCTACTGTAGCCGTTCATCCTGCAGGCAATGCACCTGAACGAATGGTTATTTTCCATAAAAGCGAAGAAGAATGTTCTTTAGAATGATTTCACCATAAAAGATTCCTGGGCCGATGGTGCGAGTTCCGAGCTGTTACGAATAAACGCTAAACGTTTCACATCCTTCTTTTTGCGGAATCGAGCATCAAAAGAAAGCATCCCACGTCCATCATCCGAAGAAGTGATTCGGGTTTATCGTGCCTGAATGAGAGAATAAAAGCCCAATTGAGTCTGGTGCTTGTGTGTCTCACCCGAGATTAGTAACATTACTGACACCTAGAGACCAATGTGGAGTAGTACGTATCACACCAACATCTTCTAAACGGCTAATATTTGTATTTTCAAGCCGAAAAATCAAGCCGTGAAACTGGAAGTGCAAAGCGGGGAAGGATTATTGTACATGTAAAAAGCGGGCGTTATCAGACCGGTCCTACTGGTCCAAGCCAGTCATCACTTCCTGTCCGCCCGCCACTCATCTCCTCCTAAGAACACATTTATAGTAGCAGACATAACTTAGTTTCTCTTATTATGTTTACCAAAATGAGTAAAAGGTGTGTAAAGGTGACTATAGGGATGTTATTTCATTTCTAGAAGACTCTAATAATACAAACATATTAATTACAAATTGACAAGCACATTCCAGCATTTCTAAGCATATTGTGAACTAAAATGCACATACAATGCATTCAGAAAGACGTGATGATATGTGGTATTCTACACTGACCACTAGGTGTCACACTTTCCTCTATAGGAAGTACTGTACAGAACAGGAAGTCCAATAAGAATAACAAGGAACCCTCCCAATGCTAACATGTGTGAGTCTACCTTATATGATGTCATATTGATGTCTTTTTGCTCATATTATGTCTACTATATTGGCCAACAGGAGTGCACATGTGACTATAGGGGTGCTATCACCTTTCTACCTATCACCAAGCCAATGAGCACACTGGGGAGAAGAGGAAGCAAAATGTCTACTTCTAATGCTCCAAATCCCTTGTGTGCAGGTTTTTGTGTTTTCATCGCAGGTTTTGTTTTACTGTAAGTATAGCAGTCGCTTCCTTACTGCACTTGAGATGAGATCTGCAGGGCACGCCCGGGCATTCTCTCGATATGTCACCATGTCCTCTGCAGGTGAGTGAACATCTCAGCAACGTTCATCTTGTCGGTCACGCTTGAGCATCTTGGGGGCCAGTCTGGGTCACGTGTGAACGTCAATTCGTTCGATTGAAGTTGTTTTTAGTGGAAAAGAATAGAAGAGAAAACAGAAATGTATACAGTACAGGTATGTCACTTCCTTGCACGCGCCAGAACTTTGAACATGCGAGACAGAAGCGGGACTAGATAAGGACCTCGCGTAGCGGCGCATCCTTGTCCGTGAAAAAGCTAGGTGCCGTTGCAGGCTTGGAGGCTGCAGTGTTTGTGGCATCCCTGTAGGAATGGAATGTTTTGCAAATACAAAAGACAACAGCAATGCAAACGTCCACTTTCTCCCCCGGAAGAGTAAAAGATGTACGGAATGAACTAGCACGGGCTTCTGAGCCACGCTTGGGATGCTAATTCCACCCCATTTGTACTAATTACACATAAAACCATTGATGAATCACAATTGCAATTAGATTCAGTGGTCCAATAGCTCGGTGCACAGTCAGTCCAATGGCTTCCCACAGAAGCACGCTCAGCACAGTCAGCCTTCCCTTTCTTTATTTTTGAATGAAATATTTTCCTACTTCCAGCATAGAAAATCCGCTTACAATGCTCTAAATACAATTCGGAACATTATTAAAGCCCTGTGGACGTGAAACAACACCCATAGAGTCACGTTGAGACTCCTATTACCCAATGTAGTTCTTACTTTACTTTCTGTACTTCCTAAGGTGGCTGTTTCCTCATCAATGTATCATTACTGACACCTAGTGACCGGTGTAGGATACTACAAAACTTGGAATGGTCTTTTGAATGCCTTATTTTTGTGTTGTAGTCCATGTCACCGTTTTTATGCTTGGAAATGCTCAATTTAGGCAAAAACATGCAAACATGCATATTTTTTTACCAATAATAGGCCAAAGTCCACCACACAAATGTATGAATTTATATATTGTTTATTGATTCATACGATTTATTATTATGTATTATCGCACTATAAATTGGAAATGAACAGTTACGTAATATTTATTTGTCTATTCCATTTTCTCATTTTTCTCTTCCTATCTTCCCCGTCTTGCTGTCACTGAAGTGAATGAGGAGGTGAGGTATTGCTGTGCAGAACTATTATTTTCCGTTTGAATTCCATTGTGGATGCATAAGTGAAGTTCAGGTGTTTGATAGCAAATGTCATGTTGCTGAGAGCGGTGTAGCTACAATCCTTCCATCATCCATCGATCCTTGACGGATGACAGTGGGAATTGTTTTTTGCAACTTCTTCAGTCGGTCCGATGCTCAGGTCCAACTTTAGACGGACTTTTCAGTGGACATTGCAGAGACAGATTCACGTTGATTGCTTATTCCCAATTAGAAACATTATAAAACCAAGTCACAATCCCAGTCCCTTGCTATATCACTATTTGAATATCGCTCCCTCACTTTACCGCATTTTTTCCAAAAAATATTTTTCATTAAGGTTAAGGTTTTCCTCTCATTCCGTGTGGAATTGGTACGTTTTTGTCTCCTTTGACCTGCAAGTTCACAAGCTTGCGATGCAATGTAAAGAATAATAGGAGTGTAAAAGTGGCTATTGGAGTGAACAGGTCTCTAATAATGTTAAAACCGTATTCAGAAAGCCATAAAAATATTCCTTTTATTATTATTGAATCCTACTTTGTGGGGATTTACAGAGCTTAGCCGGGGTCTGTAACCAATTAACCGCAGTAAACGAGAGAGGGCAGTACTGATAAAGGGATACACGCATGATTCATCCACTATGCTTAAATATGATATATACTGTTTGTATATGTGTGTCTGTATGTTCTTTATTGTTACATTGTTTATAGCAAATGGTATATTCACAAAACTGACATTTGTAGTTGATAGAGCTACCCATGAAAGCTAACTCTCACGGTTCAGCCTCATTCTGGAAGTGACGGCATCGGGGTGACACCTCAGCTAAAGAAGAGTAAAAAACGCTTCTCGAGGATTTGGACTTGGTTCAGTATATTTTTTATAAAAATAGTGCCAAAATGTTGTGTTGCTGCTGGATGTTTACACTATACGAATGATACGGTACATTTATTTTCCAAAAGAGGAAGGTTTAAGACAAAAATGGACAAATCCAGTGGAGAGAACAAGAGACAGATGGACGCCCACCTCAAGTTGTGTTCTTTACAGTGATCATTTCACTGATGACTGCTACAAAGGAACACCTTTATAAAAAGGATTTGGCATGAAAGTACAGTATAAATAGATTTAGAAAAAGGATTCTATTCTGCCTCTACACAGGAAAAAACAGACAATAATGGTAATGATTTTATTGATTATAATTTATATATGGATTGTTTTTGTTTTTGTTTTTGCTTCGTTCATTTATTCATTTTCCATGCCGCTTATTCTCAGTTGGGTCGCGGGTATGCTGGAGTCTATCCCAGCTGGCTTTGGACGAGAGGCGGGATACACCAACATTCAAATTTGTTATAGATGTACATTTAGAGTAGATCCACGCGTTTTGCTCATGGTAACATTTCAGAACCACCAGCGAAAAAAAGTAAGTGGTCACGAAATAGTATATTAGATTATACTATTTGGCATAATCTAAAATACCCGTCATACACAAAAAAGTATATTAGATTATACTATTTAGCATAATCTAAGGGAGTCAATCGTCCAGCAACAACACACAGGGAGGACGGCCTCCCTGACCTGAACCCGTGTGGTGTGTTGTTGCTGGACTTCTGTGCGAATTACAGTTTGTCCATAACAAACACCATGTTCCAACATAAGGATGTCCTTAAGTGCACTTGGCACCAGGACACCCTGGGTCGCAGGTCTATGATCGACTTTGTGGTCGTATCATCAGACCTGCGTCCGCATGTTCTGAAAACGCGGGTGAAGAGAGGGGCTGAGCTGTCAACTGCCCACCACCTGGTGATGAGTTGGATTAGATGGCGGGGAAAGATGCCGGACAGACCGGGTAGACCCAAATGCGTAGTGAGGGTGTGCTGGGAACGTATGGCAAAGTCTCCCGTTCGTCGAGTCTTCAACTCTCATCTCCGGCAGAGCTTCGCCCACATCTCGAGGGAGGACCGGGATATTGAGTCGGAATGGGCCGTATTCTGTGCCTCCGTTGCTGAGGCAGCCAGTCGTAGTTGCGGGCGCAAGGTGGTCGGTGCCAGTCGTGGTGGCAAGCCCCGAACCCGATGATGGAAACCGGGGGCTAGGGCTGCTGTCAAGCTGAAGAAAGAGTCCTATCAAGCATGGATGGCTAGTGGGACCCCCGAAGCAGCTGACAGGTACCGACAGGCCAAACGGCACGCAGCTTCGGTGGTGGTCCAGGCAAAAACTCGGTTGTGGGAGGAGTTCGGTGAGGCCTTGGAACACGACTTTCGGTCGCCCTCGAAGAGGTTCTGGCAAACCGTCCGACACCTCAGAAAGGGGAAGCAGCCCCCAGTTCACACTGTTAACAGGGCGGACGGGGGCTTGCTGACCTCGACTGAGGATTTATTTGGAAGGAATACTTCGAGGCCCTTCTCAATCCCACTGACATGCCTTCCGTAGAGGAACCAGAGTCTGAGGATACGTACGTGGACAGTTCTATCGCCGTGGCTTAGGTAACTGGGGGTAGTTAAATCACTCCCCAGTGGCAAGGCTGCGGGGGTAGACGAGTTCTGCTCGGAATTCCTCAAGGCTCTGGATGATGGAGGACTGTGTTGGTTGACACGCCTCTACAACATTGCATGGAAGTCGGGAACAGTACCTCTGAACTGGCAGACCGGGGTGGTGGTCCCCATTTTTAAAAAGGGTGACCGGAAGGTGTGTTCCAACTATAGGGGGATCACACTCCTCCTGGAGTATCTCGGGGTCTTGTTCATGAGTGAGGGAAGGTTGGAGCGTGAGATCGACAGACGGATCGGTGCAGCGTCCGCAGTAATGCGGTCGCTGTACCGGACCGTCCTGGTGAAGAGAGAGCTGAGCCGGAAGGCAGAGTCTCTGTTTACCGATCGATCTACGTTCCCACCCTCACCTATGGGCATGAGTTATGGGTCATGACCGAAAGAACGAGTTCGCGGATACAAGCGGAGGAAATGAGTTTCCGTCGTAGGGTGGCTGGACTCACCCTAAGAGATAGGGCGAGGAGCTCGGCCATCCGGGAGGAGTTTAGAGTAGAGCCGCTGCTCCTTCACATGGAGAGGAGCCAGTCGAGGTGGCTCGGGAATCTTGTCTGCATGCCTCCCGGGCGCCTCCGTGGTGAGGTGTTTCGGGCATGCCCAGTTGGTAGAAGGCCTTTTTTGGCATAATCTAATATACACATTATACACAAAAAAGTATATTAGATTATATTATTTGGCATAATCTAATATACGCGATATAAAGAAAATAGTACATTAGATTACTTTCTTCTTTATGGTGACTGGACTCGCCCTAAGAGAAAAGGGGAGGAGTTCAGAGTAGAGCCGCTTCTCCTTCCCATGGAGAGGAGCCAGTTCAGGTGGCCCGGGTATCTAGTCCCGATGCCTCTCAGACGCCTCCCGGGTGAGGTGTTCCGGGCATGCCCAGCCGGGAGGAGACCCCGGGGAAGGCCTAGGACACGCTGGAGGGACTATTTCTCACAGCTGCCCTGGAAACACCTTGGTGTCCCGCGGTGGAAGTGGAAGAGGTGGCCGGGGGGCAAGCATAAGGGTCTGGTGCAATGTGCCTCGGCCTATTTTCATAGAAAGAAATATAAATCAATATTTTGAAACCAAGAATCTGTGAGACACTTGCGGTTGTGTGCGATGGGCTGCACTGGCACCGTAAGCAATCACTCTGCTCGTAATCAGCTTTAGTGTGTCATTGGGAGGTTTCCTGGTCCCCTTCATTGGGAGGTTTGCTGGAAGTGCAACTTGGTCACACCGTAAGTGCGAAGGATGGAAAGTACATGCTCACCACAGAGAACAAAGAAGAATGAGAGAGAAAGAAGGAATCTACACCGAAACCATTCACCGTTGTCTGGCAGTTACCAACTCAATTCCTCCTCCTTATTGATATCCACATTTTGCTGGTTCATCTTCTCCCTCTTCCACTCATGCATCCTCCATTCCTCACTTTCACAAGGCTCCCTCCCTCCATCGTCCCTGCCACTTGTATACAACGATAGCATCCGTTGTTTCCTTATTGTGCACTTTGCTCCGTCTGCCATTTCCTCCAAAGCTTCCCCAAAGCCCCACCGTAGCTCATTTCTGCTTCTCGCTCTCTGTAGACATTAGCGGTCTCTTTTCTGCCTGACTGAGCTAAATTATTCCGCAATAAGTCACTTGGCTAATTCTGAAGCGTAATCACCTCATGCATTTGAAATGTAAATGCTTGCCAGTAAATGCGCTATTATTACAGAATCCCTCCAGACTGGTGGCGTGGCAATGAGTCCATCTCAAAGTATCACAGTTTTTCTCCATAGCTTTTGAGAAGTATCTTTGTATTAGTCGATTGTCACAATTACAGTGCATGCCAAGTTATCTAGAAAAGATGAATCATAGTTTTTGTCACTTAAGTTGCTAATTCCAAGGCATGATGAAGACAATGACAACATTACACTGACTCTATCTCGTTTATTACTTTCCCCAAAACGAGGACACCCGGTAAAATGTATGGTTTTTGGCATAATTATACTTGTCCTTATTTGAAATATATTTGGAAGTTAATGTATGAGAGGGCCGCACGGAGGCTGAGTGGTTTGCACATGGGCCACACAGTCAGGAGATCTGGAAGACCNGGGCAGCAGCTTCAGTAGGGAAGTCCAGACTTCCCGGTCCCCAGCGACCTCTTCCAGCTCCATCGGGAGGACACCAAGGCGTTCCCAGGCCAGCTGTGAGACATAGTCCCTCCAGCGTGTCCTAGGTCTTCCCGGGGGCCTTCTCCCGACCGGGCATGCCCGAAACACCTCACCAGGGAGGCGCCCGGGAGGCATCCGGACTAGATGCCCGAGCCACCTCAACTGGCTCCTCTCGATGTGAAGGAGCAGCGGCTCTACTCTGAGCTCCTCCCGGATGGCCGAGCTCCTCACCCTATCTCTTAGGGTGAGTCCAGCCACCCTACGAAGGAAACTCATTTCCGCCGCTTGTATCCGCGATCTCATTCTTTCGGTCATGACCCATAACTCATGACCATAGGTGAGGGTGGGAACGTAGATCGATCGGTAAACAGAGAGCTTTGCCTTCCGGCTCAGCTCTCTCTTCACCACGACGGTCCGGTACAGCGACTGCAGATGCTGCACCGATCCGTCTGTCAATCTCACGCTCCAACCTTCCCTCACTCGTGAACAAGAACCCGAGATACTTGAACTCCTCCACCTGAGGCAGAAAATGAATAAATGAATGAATGTATGACAGTGGAGCCTTGGTTAGCGTATGCCCCAGTTAGTGTGTTGTTTGGTTAAAGTACAAATGTACGCCAATAGTTTGCCGCCTTCAGCCATGTTCAGAGCAGAGAGCTCCATACTGCCAGAGTTTTGGGGCATTTTTGCCAAACTTGCAAGACCCACCGAATAGTGAGCTTTAGGACTACATAAACATTGAACACACGCTCTTCGTTCATCGGATAAAAAGTTTGTTTCTAGCCTTGATGGTTCTTCGGCAGTAGAACATAGGGCAGTTTCGGCGAAAACACCTGATTTTGACCAAAGAAAACGAGCTTTTCTGCAGGGAAGCAAATTCAAGCAGAACAGTGATTGATGTCCATATGTTTTTGTTTTAGTGACGTGTCAAACATCTGTCCAGTTGTTCACTTCCATGAAACAACAAAAAGAACACGGGAAAAAGGTTGCTGACGACAAAATAATTTCCAGATTTAGAAAACAGCAAACATAATGATAATAACTATTTACAGTTGAGAGTGTGTCAACTATATGCACATACTGTAGATGCATGCACGCAGGCGTACATCTTTTTAGTGTGGTAGACTGTGTAGCATTCTCCTGTGTGCAGGGGGACACCATCACCCGCATCCTTCATGACCGCAGCCCTCCTTACAGCAGATCCACCGCCAAACAAACTCTGTGCAAGCTGCAAACTGCTTGTAATGTTTTTCACCACTCCATTTTGGCATGCACTTCGCCTTTTCCTCTCAACCCACAATTCAACCAATCTGCCAGGGGGACAATTTAGGTTTGACCCCGACTGGATAAGAAATATATTGACCACAAGTTTGAGATTTGCACATATGACCAAAAAGGCTTTACTCCCCCCCCTCAACCCCGTATTTTCCCATCTTTTTGTGTTCCTTCTTCAAAATTTATCGCCACCGTTCTCTTCTGATGATTAGCCATCGCCACATCTATGTCATGCTGGTTGGCAGGCACTGGTTTATCCGTCTGGACCTGAAACTCCCAAATAATTTTTGCCTGGTTGTTCTCAACCATCTTTGCTGGTGTCTTCCATCTTGACTGTGGGACCTCCAGTATATATTTGGTACAGGTCCTATTACACTATTCTTGCTACTGGCTATGCTGCTCCATGTATGCCATCTCTGCTAGTACCCGGATGTGATGTGCTGCACTGTCTCTGGGGCTTCTGCATCTGGGGTTCTGTCTGGCATGGTAGACCTCTATTGACCTTTTTGTTCAAGGCCTTCTTCTTGTTCTGCCATGAGTCAATTAACGACTCCATGGTGTTTTTCTGGCCACTGGTGGGATTTTTTGTGTTGGCCACCACTCCGATTTGTTGGTGATAAATGGTATGTGTGTATTTCTGAAACCTTTGTTCAGTATACATTATATCGTATATGTGATACAAAGCCATTCAATAAATACCAACAAGATACAGTGACCAGTCTTGAAATGATAGTAGTAAATATGTAATAAGGCAAGAGAGCCTGGATTCTGTGGGACTGTTGTGGTTGACGAGGCTCTTTAACACTGCGTGGAAGTCGTGTACAGTACCTCTAGACTAATCTCTAGACTCTCCTACTCATTCCCCACTTTAAGAAAGATGATCGCAGGGTGTGTTCCAACTGCATCGGGATCACATTCCTCAGACTCCCTGAGAAAGGCTATTCTGAGTGCGGGTCACCGGGGCCCCTCTCTGGAGCCAGGTCTGGAGGTGGAGCACGATGGCGAGTGGCTGGTGGCCAGGCCTACACCCATGGGGCTCAGTCAGGCACAGCCCGAAGAGGCAACATGGGTCACCCTTCCCATGAGCTCCTCACTAGTGGGAGCGGCCAAAGGGGTCAAGTACAGAGGAAGATGGGTGGCGGACAAAGGCAGGAGCCTTTGCGGTCCGGGGCTCAGGTACTCCAGCTGGCTCTGGTTACATGGAATGTCACCTCTCTGGTGAGGAAGTAGCCTGAACTGGTGCGTGAGGTGGAGAATATATAGTATAGTATAGATATAGTCAGACTCACCTCGACACACAGCAAGGGCTCTGGAACCTCATCGAGGTCATCAAACGGGGATGGACTTATTCCACTCTGGCATTGCCTGCAATGAGAAGCCACGGGCCTACGTGGCAATTCTTGTTGCCCCCGTGCTCCAAGCCTATACGTGAGAGTTTAACCCAGCTTCGGGTGGAGGGACGGGTTCTAACTGTTGTTTGCGCTTATGTGCCAAACAGCAGTTGAGAATACCGCCCCTTTTTGGATTTCTTAGAGAGAGTACTGGAAAGTGCTCCCTCGGGGGATTCCCTTCTTTTTCCTGAGGGAATTTAGTGCTCATGTTGGCTGTGAAAGTGAGACATGGAGAGGCGTGATTGGGAGGAATGGACCCCTGATCTAGCTACATGTTTTGGACACTCAGGTGAAGAGTGGGATGGAGGTGTCAATCGATCACCACCTGGTGAGTTTGTTCCGATGGCGGGGGAGGGTGCCGATTGGATGTGGCAGACTCAAACACATTGTGAGGGTCTGCTGGGAACATCTGGCGGAGTCTCCTGTCAGTAGGAGTTTCAGCTCCCACCTCTGGGAGAGTTTTGACCATGTTCTGAGGGAGGCAGCAGACATTGAGTCCGAGTGGGCCATGTTTCGTGCCTCCATTGTCGAGGCGGGTGATCGGAGCTGTGGCCGTAAGGTGGTTGGTGCCTCTCGTGGCGGTAATCCCAGAACCCGTTGGTGGACACCAGTGGTGAGGGATGCCGTCAAGCTGAAGAAGGAGTCCTATTGGGCCTTTTTGGCCCATGGGACTTCGCAACCAGCTGACATATACTGGCAGGCCAAGCAGTCGGCGGCTCTGGGAGTCACTTAGCCAAAAATTCAGACATGGGAGGAGTTTGGCGAGCTCTTGAAAAATGACTTCCGGACGGCTTCAAAGAGATTCTGGACCACCATCCGGTGTCTCAGGAGGGTGAAGCAGTGCACAATCAACACGGTGTATGGTGAGGATGGTGTGCTGCTGATCTCGACTCAAGATGTGGTGGACTGGTGGAGGGAATACTTTGAAGACCTCAATGCCACCGACACGTCTTCCAATGAGGAAGCAGTACTTAGTAATTCCGTGGTGGGTTTTCCTATCTCTTTCGCTGAGGTCATCAAGGTGGTCAAAAGGCTTCTCAGGGTACCAGGGGTGGAGCAATCTGCTCGGAGTTCCGTAAGGCCCTGGATGTTG
This sequence comes from Oostethus manadensis, assembly GCA_024372805.1. Classification (NCBI taxonomy): domain Eukaryota; kingdom Metazoa; phylum Chordata; class Actinopteri; order Syngnathiformes; family Syngnathidae; genus Oostethus; species Oostethus manadensis. The sequence continues at coordinate 4,093,200 of QODF01000031.1, read as the reverse complement.
TGGGCGTGTCTTGGTTGACACGACTCTGCGGCATCGCGTGGACATCGGGGTGGTCGTCCTGGTTTGGTGGCTGCAGACTGGGTCTCTGCTTTTTTCGGGTAATGAGGTATTTTTGGTTTCATCAAGCTGTGACCTTCAACATTCACTGGATTGGTTTTCATCCAAGTGTGAAGCAGCTGGGATGAAAATCAGCACCTCCAAGTCCGAGTCCATGGTCCTCGCCCGTAAAAAGGTGCAGTGCCTTCTCTGTCTTGGGGATGAGATACTGCCCCAAGTGGAGGAGTTTAAGTACCTCGGGGTCTTGTTCACTTGGTTGAGTGAGGGAAGGATGGAACGCAAGATGGACTTCCCGGTCTCCGGCGACCTCTTCCGGCTCCACCGGGAGGACACCAAGGCGTTCCCAGGCCAGCTGTGAGACATAGTCCCTCCAGCGTGTCCAAGGTAACTCGGTCAACTAATTCTCGACCTTTTCCTGTCATAGTTCCAACATACAAAGTCCCAATTCTTAGTTCTAGACTCTTAGCGTTCGTCTTCTCTTTCCTCCTACGGACACACCTTCCTCCTCTCCTTCTTCGGCCAACACTAGTCCAGTTTTCACCGGCACCCTGTCGGTGAACAGCACCGGGGGCGGGCATTGTTAACCCGGGCCACGTCCGATCCAGTATGTAAGTCGTTTGTCTGATTGTTCTGGTTTGGCAAGGTTTTACGTCCGATGCCCTTCCTTACACAACCCTCTGTGTTTATCCAGGCTTGGGACCGGCACAAAAAGACACTGGAGGAAAATGGACGGATGGATGGAAAGAGAAAAAAGGTTATGCAAACTTTGTGCCTATTTCCAAATGGAATACGATGTGATTTAAAAGCTTATAAAAGGAAATGTTTTGCTGTTAATAAAACCAGAGAGAAGCAACTGCAACGCCTTGGCAGAACCATAGCAGCTTGTACTGTATTGTCCAAATTGCTTTCCCTCGCTACATTGCGGTTCGAACATTGTGCCCTTGTTCTATTGCGTTTTTTCCAAAATAAATAAATGCTCACAGTTTTGTGGTTGGATACAGACTATTTTTCTACACACTTATATATTAATGCAAATTGTACATATTGGACCTTTTCAATCATACAAATGGCTAAAAGAAAGCATTTCGAAGACGTTACATGTAGTGTGACACCTTTAGGAGGCGGGGCCTGGGAAGAGACGTGCGTGGCATCAGATTGCTACTGTAGACTTGCAGAGTGTTAGCATTGCAGTCATGGCCGACAGTAGCTCTTGTTGGTTAGGAGTCCTACCTTGCTGAAATCCAATTATCACGGTGGGGTCTGGAACCAATTAACTGCGTTAAACGAGGTACGACTGTACACACAGGTGCAGGAAATGAGGAAGATCCAGATATTAACTCGTTTCAACTTGAAATGCACGTTCATTCCCCAAATCACCAATCGGTAGGAGTCTCACAAGACACGAGACGATGCGCCAGCTCGGGTTCACGAGACAGACAGGATTTTAACATTGCTTTAAAGGAACGTACAATGAAGAAACAAGGCAAAATATTGCAATGTACTTCTTCTGCACTTGTGTGCATGCTATCGGCCCAGCCTCCACCCGCCAAGATAAAAAGACTGTATGACTGACAAAAGGGCTCACTCTGTTCATGCTGTTGTTGAAACAAACAAGCCAAGGTGCTGAAGCAAAATGCACAGAGTGGACTCTCTTCCTGCTTGGAGGCGAGAAACAAGGAAAATGCATGCACGGGGCAATTATTGAGTTGATTTTCATTTATTGTGGGATTAATTCATGTGTTGATTATCCTCCTAGGCCTAGTGCCCATGAGACACTTTTTTTGGAGCAGGAAAATAGGCCTTAGGAATACTCTTAACAACGTGTGATGCAGTAATATGCTGTGCATACTACAGCACGTGCGCCCTTTGGAGCACAAAACTTTCATTTCTGTACTTTGCTTGAAGATGCTTGATGCACTTTTCAGCACTTTGCTTGGACCAAGTTTGGACTGCTAAGGAATCCAGAGGTTCCGCCTATATGGCAATACAATCTACCGTATTACATCAGCTTCCATCCTTCTGAAACCTTCTGTGGTCCCAACTTCCAATCCAATCCAATCCATTTTCTATACCGCTTATCCTCATTAGGGTCACGGGGATGCTGGAGCCTATCCCAGCAGACCTTGGGCGAGAGGCGGGGCACACCCTGGACTGGTCGCCAGTCAATCGCAGGGGTGGTCCCAACTTTTCCTGCCCAATCACGCACAAGCCTGATGAACTTTGCAAGCAAACACTGACTGAGGGGCATCAGCACTTACCAAAAGCTGTCGTCGGCGTGGTTGGAGGGAGTTTTGATTTGGAAGTGGAGGATGAGAGGAACAGACTGATTTGTGAAACCCTCCAGCAGCCCTCCAGCAAAAAATCCATAACAGTGCCACCGTATGCTGGCTGTCATCCTGCAGTCGTCACTCACTCACGCACACACACACACGCACACACACGCTAAACACACTCCCGCAAAGATTGCACACACAAAATGTAAACTGTAATCCATCGCCACTTCGCGCTTGGAATTTCACCCAATCACGTTTTTTAAATAAATATACTGTATCAATTAATACATCACCATAGTTTTCTATTATTTGGTAAAAACTTGCTAATTCATGCAACTGTTACGTATTTTTCCCCGAATTTAACATTTTCTATCACTAAAATGGCTAAATAAAGTAAGATATCGGACATATAAGGCATTACGTAGACACATTCATAGCCCTTGTGGGACAGGAAGTCACCACAGGAAGTACTGTGCAGAAACAAGTATAAAAATAATTCTCCCAATAAGAAAATGTGTTTACATAATTACTTATATATAATAGATACTTATATATTATTTTCTTGTATTATGTTAATGATATTGACTAATAGGAATTTATTGTTGACTATAGGGATGCTATTTCATGTCTAGAGGGCTTTAATAATGTTTAAAAAACATTTTTAGGGGGTTGTAAACCGGTTTCATATGCTCTAACTCTGAAAATATTTTATTTTTAAAAGTGGAATCCTACTTCACAAAATTCACTGATCACGGTCGGTTGTGGGGTCACGAGAGATTACTGTAAATACTGTATACCATGGAACCAACCAAGGTTTCACGGTATACAGTACAGAAGACCCGACTGTAAGAAATCACGTAAATCCTTTTTTTAAATTTATTTATTTTTTGTCTTGTCCCGCATCATAACAGCTGAATGGGAGTCGAGCTGCCTTTAAGTGCACGAGCACGGCCCTCCAGCAGGCTCCCTACAGAGGGGAAGCTCCGACCCCGCCACCCCCAAGAGGCAACCGCAAGTCCACTCCGAAGAGGTGCAAGGGAGACCCAGCCGGACGCCACTCGGCAGCCGTGCAAGGGCCACAGGGGGGCGCGGGCGCCAACCGCCGGAACACCCGCCGGGGGCCGGCCAGCTTCGGGCAAGCAGGACATCCGCCCACGAGTCCCCGGGCCAAAGCCAAAGCAGGGGCCATATTCAACACCACGAAAGCTCCAGGCCGCCCCAGACAAAAATGCCACGGGCCATCGCCTTCCCCGACGCCAGTGGCAGGCGCCCGTAGAGGGCCCATGGGTATACCCCCCTCCCCAAACAGCGCCCCGTCCACCCCACCCCCAGTGCTCACACACCCCAGGCCCAGTACCAACACCAAACCCTCTTCCCCCACTCACGCATGCCAACACGCATTCACCCACACACCTACATTTTCACATATGCACCTGGATGTGGCACCCCCCCAATGCAGGGAGCAGCACCACCGCAAGCTCCCTCGAGACACGGGGCCATACCACCGTACCCGGCCGCTGGGAATCCCACAGCCACAGCCCTATGCACACACACACCCACGCGCACACACACATTTTCTGCCGGTGGTGTGCCTTGGGATTTTTGGGATGAAAAAGTGTGCCTTGGCCCAAAAAAGGTTGGAAAAACTCGGCTCTAGACTGTCACTCTGATGCCACCTGTTCTGTCAATCATCATGATGACTCATTGGTGGTGAGTACCTGCAGTTTACACTTTATACGGTAAATGTGTTTATCACAGGGTGTGTGGAAGGGACGTTTGGAAAGAGAGAAAAAAGGTTGTGGATTTTAATCTTATAATTACAGCAGTTACTGTTACAGTTGCAAATGGTGATCCAAAATTGGGGCATAATTTCAACATCAAGCTAGCAGAAGTATTTGGAGAGGGAGGAGAGAGCCATGGGTCAAAAATATTTCATAGGTGTCTTAATTACTAGCATAATTGCCTGAGACAGACTCGTCGTAGCTAAGGTTCTCCTCTCATTCCATGTGGAAGTGGTTTAGGTTTGTCTACTTTGTACTTTTTCTCCACTTCTTTTAGAACACTTTAAGTTTGGAATAAGTCAGTTGGGGAGGCTAACTAGTTACAAAGGGATGTAAAGCAAAGAATAATAGTAGTGTAAAGGTGACTATAGGCGTGCTATTTCATGTCTATGGGGCTGTAATGATGTTGAAAAGCATATTTAGAAAGTCATGAAGAGGTTTCTAAGCTCTAACTACAAGGATATTCCATTTGCCAACGCTGACTGGAATTTCATCTAGCGCTGTTGGGTCTGGAACCAATTAACAGTGAAGCTGAACAATAGTGCTAGTCCTCATCTGCTGCAGTTTCTCCCACGGCAAATCTGTAAATACCATCACCCTACCCCTTTAAGGATTTATGTTATAAATCAACAGAGAAGTGTGTGTGAGATTTGAGGGATTGTGTGTGAATGTGTGGTCCGTGTGGTTAGGTGCCATCTTCCAGCAGTGGCCCAGAAGCGCCCTAGGGCATGCCTCCAGCCAAGTCCTCAGCGTGACAAGCACAGCAGTCGCCCAACCCCCAGACTTACCAGCCAGACGCCCACCCTGCATTTTCATGTACTGGACTTACAAAGATCTCCATCTCACCTGAGAGACAATGACAGGTAAACTGCACAGCGCGTACCAAATTTTAGCAACAATTTGTCCAAAAGAGGCGGGTGGAGTGATTAAGGACCGGAAGAAGAAATGTCCTGTCGGATCAAGGAGATGATGCCAACTTGATGCCTACTTCTGGTATTGCGCAAACAAAGAGGATGTCATGCAGTCTTACAAACGGCTTTGCCGCACCTTTCAGAACTTTACTTGGGCCAAGCTTGGAAGGCCGGACATCTGGCAGAAACAAAAATGACGCACTGGATGGACCCAATTTAATTCTGCACATATTTGGCCCAGAGATTGGTTATTGATTATTGAAAGAATGCAACAATATATACAGTAGGCGCCCTGCGATTGGCTGGCAACCCTGGCGCCCCAAGTCAGTGCCCTAGTGAGGGTAAGTGGCATAGAAAATGGGCAATGATGACATATGGCATATTAATATTACTAGTTGCTGCCAACCAGCTCCAGTCTCTTACTGGATCATAGATCGAACCATTCGGAACAATTGTTTCAGAAAAATCTTTCGGAATGTTCGAAACACCCCCCCCCCATAGCGACATCTGGTGGCCAATTGTAAAATATCACATTCAAACAGAAGAGCAGTGTTGGCAACTCCCCAGTAAGGAGTGATGCGCTCATTCACCTTCTCCCCTCCACCACATCCCCGTATCTGCCTCCATCTATCTCCCTTGGTTGCTCGCAGCTTTTTATGCATTCCCGGGTTATTCTTGCTGACACCCGGCAAAACATACGTATTGTTTTTCAATATCCATTTTGCAGTCACACATTGGCCTTGCTTTCTTTAATAGCACTCCTTCAGCAGCTTGCCTCCCCTTGAACCTCGCATCCTGTTCCCGCTCCCGCCCCGTTATGAATATTTGTTTCCCCCCGAGGGCACACCAGGAGAAAGGGACCGGGAATTAACGTTGGTGTAAAACGGAAGGCTGCTTTTGGAAGTAGAGCCAAGAGCGGTGAGGTGTTGGCAGTTCACAAAGAGGAGCGAGACCCTAACAGCAACAGGATTGGAGCGGGGAGACTAGTCGGAGGGCTGTGTTTACAAAGAGCAGCAGCTCCTGCAATATTCTGTGGGGAAATAACTTTCCTTGGCATTCAGCAGCTCTCGGCTTCCAGGGTTTGTGTGCTGCTTTCAAGTGTTTTTCCCTTCGTGCTTCGGCCCGTCCATCCAATGCTATTGGAAGTCGACTCACGGTGCGTCTGTACGGTCCACTCGCTCGTCGCCCTTCACACACACAAGCGGTCCCTTGGGTGCTGACCCGGCTAAATGTCTGACAGCTCACTAACAAAGCTGCTGTGCGTTCTGCGTCGGGATGAACCTGCAGGAATCCACGCACATGCAGACAGGAAAGGATGCCACCACACTAACAGAATGTGTGTTTGCTTGCTATCACTTATCTTCTTCTGGTAGGGTTCCCCTTTGAGTCCTCCAAGCAGCCTGGCGTACTTGGCAGCTTATCGATCCGAAGAAGACAGGTACTGTTTTCAAAGACCACTGGCTGTGGGCGAGAGGCGGGGTACACCCTGGACTGGTCGCCAGTCAATCGCAGGGACTTAACCGTTTGTTGAAGATTTTCTAGCAATGTGTGCATCCATTGGAAGACTTAGCATGAGGGTTGCTGCCTCTCCGGGTGGTGGGGTGTGTTTCCCGGGTTATTCTCGGATACGGGGAGGGGATGGCCGTGGTGGTGGTTGGGTGTGCGGGCTGCCGGGATCTCCTGAAGCAGCGTGCCTATTGGGGGGCTCTATGGTGGGTTTGGAGTGTGGCATCTGGGAGGGGCTGCAGACGCTGGGCGTCTGGGACCTAGGGATGACCTCGCCTAGTGCCGGCCCCTGCCCCGCGGTGGGTCCCGGGGAACGGGGGTCCCTATTGCCTTTTGGCTCGTCTTCTGGGAGGGAAATTTTTTCCTCCCAGTCCTACTATCCCTCTGTTTATGCGTGTGGGCATGTGTGAGTGGGAATTTGGTGGTCGGGCGTGGGGTGTGTGGGCACCGGGGGTCGGGTGAACGGGGTTTTGTTGGGGGGTGGCAAACACATAGGCCCTCTGTGGGCGATGGCCCGCGGCATTTGTGTCTGGGGCGGCCTGGAGCTCCCGGGGTGTTGAATATGGCCCCTGCTGTGGGTGGCGTGTGGCTTCTGCCCCCCCACCCCATCTCTTTACATGTCAGGTCCGGCATCGAAATGTGGCTCAATAAAATTCGTACTAAACGCAGTAATAAATGCAGGTGTTACTTCACATATGAATCGACACTGAAATGCATCGTAGGAACCCAACTGGACCTCCTCTATATTAAAGTCAGGCTGCTCCATTTTGAAAATGATTATTTTATGCTCATGTGCAAACAACAGCACAAACTAAATGATCCATAAACAATGATTTATGAGATGTGGTGAATGTCAGGAGTGAAATATTCAGCAGTCATTTCCCATTCGAGGCAGACATGGAGGTGCACGGGCCTGCCACCGCGTAGCCGCTTCCACACACTGATGCACTCCATCACCCTGGAGATCCAAGCGTACATGTGAGCTTGTCAAATGGTGGCTGGAGAGGAAGCTGCTACACGGGCAGCATCATCATCACTCATTACAATCATCTAATCACTTCTGTGTGGAGGAACAGACCAGCACACATGCATGCATGCATACATGCAAGCAGACCCAAAATACGTTGTGCAGCTCAAATGCGTACGACAACCACACACACACCGTGACTTGAGCAGATGAAATTGAAGTGAAGGCTGGTAACCATCTTTTTAAATTGTATTAAGTATTGAAGACGGTGGTTTGCTCTTTGGGATCCGAGGTCTTCACCGAGTGAGACTTTTAGATGCTCATCTGCCAGCTCTGATTTTCACCACAGCTCCACTGCCCTGACACGATGAGCTGCAGCAGCACGCATTCACTTCACGTCCACACTCTTCCAGAACGCTCACTGTACACAGGTACTTACCAACACTCTTGTGTTCGTCAGGAAAACCGCTCCGTTTTACCAGTTCAACAAAAATAGCAGACATAACTCGAAGTACCGTGGATCCCTACTCATTCACAGCCTCGCAGATTTGTGAATTTTTGCTCCATACTTGGTCATTTTCCCCCACAGAAAAGACGCACAATTCACCGTACGTTGGTATGCAACGGTGTGGGCACCCCTGATAATTTGCAAGATTGTCCTTGACAAACACAGACAAACACAAAGTGTGCAATCATTATTTAGACACAGTTAGGCGGGTGCATACATTTGGCACCCTTCAGCAGACATTTAGACTAATTATTGGAACACAAAATTTGTTTTGTAAGCTCATTGACCCTCGGCCTACATATACAGGTCATGCCAGTCATGAGACAGGGTATTTAAGGTGGCCCATTGCAAGTTGATCCTCTCTTTGCATCTTCCCTCAAGTGTGGCAACATGGGAGCCTCAAAACAACTGTCAACTGACCTGAAAACAAAGATTGTTCAACATCATGGTTAGTGGGAAGGATACAAAAAGCTAGCTCAGAAATTCCAGCTGTTGGTATCCACCGTGAGGAACATAGTGAGGTAATGAAAGACCACAATCACAGTTCTGCTTAAGGCCCGCAGGGGCAGGCCAAGAAAGATCTCAGACAAGCAGAGGCGAAGGATTGTGAGAACAGTCAAACTCAAACCACAGACCAGTTCCAAAGACCTATAACATGATCTTGCATCTACTCAGCACCCTTTTGCACAAGGAGATGCTGTTTGAGGAAGAAACTGTTTCTGCACACATGCCACAAACAGAGTGGCTTGAGGTAGGCTAAAGCACATTTGGACAAGCCAGCTTCATTTTGGAACCCTCCGACCACCACACACACACACCACTTTCATACTAGGCAATGTGGGTGAAGTGCCTTGCCTAAGGGCACAGGGGAAGTTTATTTCCTCCCACTGTGGCACCTGGTGTTCCTCTGAGGTCTCCCATCCAAGTACTGTCCAGGCCCTGCCCTGCTTAGCTTCTGAGATCTGATGGGATCAGGCTTTGACAGGCAGGTTTGCCCACCCACTGGCCATCATGCTGTGGGGCCAGTACAGGTACTGGCAATGTTGTTCAAATTGAAGGTGGTGTGGATTCCAGTCAGTATCAGCATATTCTTGCCAACAATGTACAACCTACTCCCACTATTATTGCAACAGTTTATCGACCTCCCCAACAAAGCAGTGACTTTTTAAATGAGTTTGCTACTTTATTAAGTCATTTATCCAGTCTTTCACCAAATGTAATTGTACTGGGCGACGAAACAAGTATGTCTGAAATTTCTGTCCTTGTTCTTAATTCTAAACCGTTTACTTGCCAACTGGATCCTCTTCCCACTTCTCTGGTGAAATCTTCAGTCTCCTCACTTCGTCCCCTCATTTCTGCTATTCTCCACTCCTCGCTTTCTTCTGGAATTGTCCCCACAGCTTTCAAAACTGCAGCCGTTATCCTATTCTAAAAAAACCTGGTTCTTATCCCAATGACTCCAACAATCTCCGTCCCATTTCAAACCTCCCGTTCTTTTCTAAAATACTGGAAAAAACGGTTGCATCTCAACTCCATTCACACTCAACACTCAACAGTTTCTTTGAACCATTCCAATCTGGCTTCCGACCCGGTCACACCACTGAAACCGCTCTTCTAAAAATTACCAACGACCTTCTCACTGCAGCCGATTCTGGCCTCATCACCATCCTCATCCTCCTCGACCTTAGTGCAGCTTTTGATGCAATGTCTCCCTCTATTCTCCTGGATAGACTTTCATCTCTTGGTATTACCTCGATCCCCTCCGCTGGTTTCACTCTTACCTTTCTGATTGCTCTCAGTTCATACAACTTCAATCCTTTAGGTCAAATTTCTCCTTCGGTACTTGCGGCGTGCCCCAGGGTTCTGTCCTTGGCCCCCTCCTCTTCATTTGTAATCTTCTACCCCTTGGCCATGTATTCCGTAAATTCAATATTAATTTCCATTGCTTTGCGGATGACACCCAGCTCTACCTCTCAAGCAAACCTGCCTCCACACTTACACCCCCTCTCCCTCACCAGCTGTCTGTCAGAAATAAAAAACTGGTTCACGTCCAATTTTCCTAAACTTAACAGTGACAAGACTCAGTTTCTTCTTGTCAGTACCAGATCCACTCTTTCCAAAACCAGTAAATTTTCTCTCTCCATTGACAACTCCACGGTATCCCCTTCCCCCCAGGTTAAGAGTCTGGGTGTCATCCTCGACAGCTACTCGACAGCGTTTAGATTACTGTAACTTTCTCCTTTCTGGTCTTCCCCTCAAATCTCTCCGTAAACTTCAGCTGCCCGCGTTACCCACCACATCACCCCAGTCCTTCAACAACTTCACTAGCTTCCCATCAAATTCAGAATTTGGATACTTCAACAAGACAACAAGCCTAAACACTGCTCAAATTCTACCAAGGCATTCATGCAGAGGAACAAGTACAACATTCTGAAACGGAGTCTCAGTCCCCAGACCTGAATATGGTTGAGAATGTGTGGTGTGATTTAAAGCGAGCTGGAAAACCAACCAAAGCTGACTGTTTTGTGAAGACGAATGCTCAAAGATACTGTCAAGCACAATCCGCACCCTCTTTGGAAGCGTTTAGAGGCTGTTATTTCTGCAAAAGGAGCACCTACTAAATACTGATGTCATTTTTCTGTAGGGGTGCCCAAATTTATGCACCTGCCTAATTTTGTTGAAATAATTATTGCACACTTTCTGTGAATCCTAAAAACTTCATTTCACTTTTCAAATATGACTGTTTGTCTGCTATATGATATACTTCACTGGAACTGCTCATCCAAAGAAATTTAGAAAAGCGAACTCCTGAAAAGTACCAGGGGTGCCCAAACCGTTGCATACCAATAGTCACAATAGTACAGGTAAAATGTACACCATACATGTATGGTAGCCCTTTTGTCTTCGTGTCTTTACACGTAACTGGTTTTTGACACTTTTGTTCAGAGCTGTGCACTGAGACTCCGTTAGCGTTAGCATCCACAGTCAATCTGGCCTCAGATCCATCAGTCAACATGGGGTGCCGTCCCTAACCTGCTAACCTCTTGCACCAGCATGCTCACCCGGCTGAAGGCTGGTGACATTTTTGTGGCACTACCACTGGGCATTTTAGTTCCACGGAGCTCAGGATGTGTGAAGAAGTTAGAAAAGAGTGTCTTACTGCGTCCAGAAGAGACAGACACGAGACAAAGACGTGTGTTCCTGGTCCTCGGTTCCGGAAAGTGCACTTTTCCTTTAAGACCCAAGAGTGCAAGTGGAAGTCAATTAAAACTTTGATCAGGAGTGTACCGCCACGTCAGCCCAAGCTCTACTTAGCTGGTGTCATTTTGTTAATAGTTTTATGTCATTATGCTTTTTCGTGTCCATTGGCATTTTTGGACTGTTACGCAACTCTTGAAATGTTAGCACTGCATCGGGTCCAACTACAAACAGCAGCTTGTACCTGCATCATGAAACCAGTTTTTTTCTCAGTATAATTGATCTACCCGAAGCCATTGCTCCAGTGCCACCTGCAAAGTTCATTAAGTCCTGGTAATTGGTCACCAGGGAACTTGGCCACTGATCTGGAGTCTATTGTTCTTGTGCCAGAAGCATTCATGTGCACATATGATAAATCATAAGTACTGATGTTGTCCCACGTAGCAGAAATGTTGGCAAATGTGCCCAACCGTACACACACACACTGAATTTACGTACATGGATGTAAAAACTGTATCTAATTAGAGAAGAATTGTGCTCTCTGACGCTGTGTAGTCCAGGGGGGTTAATATGTAGAATAATATGCATAATATGTAAAATTTCTGTCCACATGTTCGTGCATATTTTCCTGAACTCAGGGGCTCCTGAGTGGGTGCAGGGCTCACATGTTCTGTTCTGAGCTGTGCAAACATACTTCTCGCATACCTCCAAGAGGGCCGTGGGCATGGAGACACTGGGGTTGCTGAAGCTCGCGAAGGACCAATGAGACGATATTCCCGTGATAACAAGCACTCCATTGGTTACGCGGGTCATCTTGCCTAACAGCATCCATTTACATGATTCTCTTTCCCGCAAATGTGTGTCGTTTTACCAAATGGATTTGGATTTAAAATGAAAAAATGTCACAATTGCTTTGGTTTACAGGACTTCATAAATAAAAAAAAACTTTCATGTGCATGTTATGTCCATTCTAACTTTTGGCTGCAGAGCTGAAAGTTAAGTTCCGCCATAAACAGACTGAAAATACTAAAGAAGTAATCACCATGCAGAAGTCGGGATGGTTGCTCCTAAATTTTCCACTTCAGTTGGATCTTCAAAGCTTGGACTGGACCAAAGACTAGACGAGCGGATATTGTTTGCTGTTGTCTGATTATGCAATCTGTAATTGAGAAAAAGCACTTTTCTGATAGAACAAAGACTAAAAACAAGTTGAGAAGAAGCTAGGATGTCCGATTTTGCTGATATCCGACATGCCAATATTGTCCATTTCCCAATTTTTGATTCTGATATCAATCAATACTATACATATTCCCTGTGGCGGAATAAACCACAAAGTTGTTTTAGACTCGTGCCATGGAGGACTGAGACACTGCAGGTTTTCTCTTCAACCAGTTTCTCCGGCAGGTGATTTTAATTGAACATCTCCTTCCATCAGATTGAAGGAGGTGTTGATCCATAAAATTAAAAGCTTTAGAGAACCTGCAGGGTCTCAGGCCTCCATAGCACGAGTTTGACACCCCGGTCCATTCATCAAGTGGACTCCTGTTTCCGGGGCATGAGGTTGTCGTGGCCACTTTGCTGTTTTTTTTAAAAAACGTCGCTTGTTGTTGAGTGACCGGCGCCAACTATCGACTCCTGTCCCGTCGGGAATCGCAACACCACTTCTGGTGACCCTCCAGGCGGGTAAAAATGCGGACTGACAAGAATTTGTCCATTTTTTCCCATGCCTGGAAGAAAAGGAAGACATTTCTCCACATAGCGCATCAAAGAGGAGGTACACCATGAATCTTGAGGGGTTAAAAGTATTCATTTTGTCAAAAGTATAGTGGATATTTGACTCCTTAGATCCCCTCGTAGCCAATCGGACACGTCCAGTCCAGCTTCTGTTTCTCTACCACTTTTCCGTGTTCACTGTTGGTAATGACCGCGACTGGGTGGCTGTGGATCGGTCTCACGCTGTGTTCCTATTGGTTGTTTCACTGACAGCCGTCGTAGCAACAGAGACACCCCGTGAGAGGATGTCTCTACATGTCTGACGCTGCCGATATTTGGTGCTGCCTTTGTTGCAATTTTGTCTGCGTCTCGCTGGGAGACGGACAACCACCATTTTCCAGCTAGTGGCCGGTTCTGCTCCCGACGATTCATCTTCCGTCTTGGATGGCCGACCCTGTATAATAAACAAGCCGAAATGCATTCACATCATGCAAAGTGTCATCCCAGCAGCGGACTATGAAGGGCAGTTTGATTGGCAAATGGTCAGAAATGATAACTGGAGCGGAACCTTCCCCTTCCGAGTGCATAAACGTACGAGTTTCCCGACATACGAGTCGTTTCGCGGACACAATTTTGCTTTGGCATACGAGCTTTGATGGGCTTTACGAGCGTGCAAACATCTATTAACGCCCCGTGCGGAGGAAAAGCCCAATTACTTTATCAAACCCGCGCACCATCCATACGAAGCCTCCTTTTTTCAGGGTCTGTAACACTTTTGAAACCGGGTCCTGGAGTGGAAACTCTTGAAGCGTCCATCTCCGCCTTTTCCTTATTATGTTTTTTATGAGTTTCTTATACATTTTTGAGTGTGGAGACATCACTCTTATTCAGAAACGTATAGACACTGGTGTGGTTTTTGAGGGCACTGGAACCAGTTAATGGCATTCAGGTTATTTCCTATGGGGAAATTGTTCTGACATACGAGTAAATGGGTCTGGAGGGTGGAGAACCCGTGTTGCCTCTTCAGGCTCGGCCCGGCCGGGCCCATATACCATCCAAAATGCCAAATTGTGGCATTGTTTCCAAGCGGACTTGAGGATTACGATTAGTTTCTATTACACTCATACATAAAGTATTACATGACACATATACATAATCACATACAGTACATATTAAAAATGAGCAGTCATAGGTTTTCAACCGAAAGCATTTCGAATAAACATACATGTTCTACTAATTAGAGTGTAATTACAGTATTTGCCACTCTACTTCATTCTTTTGAGGTCCAGCAATGAGCTCCCGGAAGCACGGGTGCAAGAAAAGCAGCCCGTTCAGAATATTTCGCGGAGCAGAAAAACACAGACTGAAGATGCAGCACATATAAAAGGGATGATGTGACTCGAAGGGAGTAACGAGTAACAAGGAAGTCATCGGCCCTGACTGTGTGACCGAAGCTTTTATCCGATGGCTACGGAATTCAAATACAGTACACACATTCCCACGGAAAACGGACCAAGAAGTACGCTGCCTTATGGATACGGGCTTTGATTGCACGATAAAGACATGTAGGCTACTGGGACCCAAAGCTCCATACACAAAGATGAACTTACAGCCCTGCACTGTTTGGAAGGGAAATATGAACACACTTGCGTCCTTGAGGTGAAGGAAACCACAGGCTGGAAATACATCCCACAATTCCTACCTTCATATATCGTCTCCACCAAATACCACTGAGAGAACGCATTATCAATTCATCTTCTCTGTGCTTGAATTACTAACATGTTTGACGTCCCTACTGGTTCCTCAGCATGTCACAAATCTGTTGCACCCGCATCTCAACTTCACTCCCTGCAGCACAAAAGCATATCTTATTCATATCATTGCTTGATTTTTTTGAAAGCCCAAAAAACATATGAGAAAAGCATATTTAAACAGACTACAGACGTTTAATATTCACATATTGTCACATGAAAGTATTCTCAAAACCACCGCCTAGTTGAAAGGTCATGTTTTGGAAGTTTTGTTCCCAGTTTGAAATCACAGCATACTGGGAAAACACAGTAATCCCTCGTTCATCAAAATTAATTGCTTTCAAATTCCACGGCATTAAAGATTGAATATTTATAAATTCAATATTTTCAAAGTTAGTTCTCGGAAAAACCTGTTGACGGCCTTCTAAACATGGTTTTTAAACATTAGCAGAACCTTGTAGGCATGAACTAACACCCCATAGTCACCTTTACACTGGTTTACCCAATATGAAGGCTCTAAGTAACATGCTGTTTGGGGGGCCCCTACTTTGGCAGTCTACAATGAAGAGATTCCTAACCTTTGGATCAGAACAAAAGTTCAAATAGATCCACTAACAGAAAGTACCTTCAAAGTAAGGTCCAAACACCATCCGTCTGGGTTTAGAGCTTAATTTAGCTTCAACATGTACAAGAACAAAATTTAAATAGTTTAAAAAAACAGCAGTAATTTTACCAAATATAAAATATTAAGAGAAAGAGTTATTTTACAAGAATTATATTTAACGAAATCAGAAAAACTACTCTCTTCCATGAATCACCACCTTATCGTGGTGGACGGGTTTGAGTGCCCGAGTGATCCTAGGAGCTATGTTGTCGGGGGCTTTATGCCCCTGGTAGGGTCCCCCAAGGCAAACAGGTTCTAGGTGACGGGGCAGACTAAGAGTGATTCAGATGAGCCTAATGATGAAGAATATCAAGAGGAGTGACCGCACCTCTCCCGGACGTGGGGCACCGGGGCCTCATCCTGGAGCCGGGCCTGGGGTAGGGTCTTGCAGGAGAGCGCCTGGTGATCGGGCCTTCATCCGTGAGGCCCGGCCGGGCCCAGCCTGAAGAAGCCACGCGGGACCCAGCCCCCCCCCCGCAGACCCACCATCTGCAGGTCCAAGCATAAGGGTTCGGTGCTATGCGATTTAGGCCGTGGTGGAGGGCGGGTGTCTGGGCATCTTGGTCTTTGGCAGCCAAATCTGGTTCTTGGGACATGGGAAGTTACTTCGCTGGTGGGGAAGGAGCCCGAGCTCGTGGAAGAGGTTGAGACATTTTTTTGAACCGACAGAAAAAGACAGAAATAGCACAGTCTGAGGACACGTACACGGACAGTTCTATCACCGTGACTGAGGTATCTGGGGTAAAACACTCCCCAATGGCAAGGCTCCAGGGGTGGATGAGTTTCACCCTGAATTCCTCAAGGCTCTGGATGTTGGAGGACTGTCTTGGTTGACTCGCCTCTTCAACATCGCATGGAAGTCGAGAACAGTAACTCTGGGCTGGCAGACCGGGGTGGTAGTCCACATTTTTAAAAAGTTTGACCGGAGGTTGTGTTCCAAATAAAGGGAAAGTCTATTCCAGGGTGCTGGAGAGAGGGGTATGTCCGTTAGTCGAACCTTGGTTACAGGAGTTGCAATATGGTTTTCGTCCCGGTTGTGGAACACTGGACCAGCTCTTCACCCTTGCAAGGGTACTGCAGGGTTTTTTTGGAGTTTGCCCAACTGGTCTACATGTGCCTTGTAGACTTGGAAAAGGCATTCGACTGTGTCCCTTGTGGTGTACTGTGTAGGGTTCTCCAAGAGTACGAGATTGGTGGTACAATCAAAGCAGGAGCCTGGTTTGCATTGCCAGCAGTAAGTGGAGCTTGTTTCAGGTGAGTGTTGGCCTCCGCCAAGGCTGCCCTTTGTCACCAATTCTGTTCAAGCTTCTGGGATGGGACTCAGCAACTCCAAATCCAAGGCCATGGTTCTCAGTCAGAAACGGGTGGATTGTACCCTCCGGGGTGGGGGTGAGGTCTTGCCCCAGTTGGAGGAGTTAAAATATGGATGAATGGATGAATGGAAACTTGGATGGATGGATGTCTGGGTGGATGGATGGATGGAAGGATGGATGATAGATGGGTGGGTGGATGGATGGATGGATGCATGGATGGAAGGATGGATGGGTGAGTGGATGGATGGATGATAGATGGGTGGCTTGATGGATGGATGGGTGCGTCGGTGGATGGATGGATGGATGGAATGAAGGATGGATGGATGGGTAGGTGGGTGGGTGGATGGATGGATGGATGGGTGGATGATAGATAGGTGGGTGGATGGATGGATGGATGGGTAGGTGGGTGGATGGAAGGATGGATGGAAAAATGGATGAATGGATGTTTGGGTGGATGGGTGCGTGGGTGGATGGATGGATGGATGGATGGATGATAGATCGGTGGGTGGATGGATGGATTATAGATGGGTGGGTGGATGGATGGATGGATTATAGATGGGTGGGTGGATGGATGAATGATAGATGGGTGGGTGGATGGATGGATGGATTATAGATGGGTGGGTGGATGGATGGATGGATGATAGATCGGTGGGTGGATGGATGGATGGATGGATTATAAATGGGTGGGTGGATGGATGGATGATAGATGGGTGGGTGGATGGATGGATGGATTATAGATGGGTGGATGGATGGATGATAAATCGGTGGGTGGATGGATGGATGGATTATAGATGGGTGGATGGATGGATGATAAATCGGTGGGTGGATGGATAGATGGATTATAAATGGGTGGATGGATGGATGATAGATGGGTGGGTGGATGGATGGGTGGATGGGTGGATGCAAGTCACAATGATGCTAATATATGACGGCAGGATGAAGGCAGATCCTTACTGAGGCCTCCATGAATGTCTTTGTTTCTGCCAATGCAGCCTTTTTGTTTTCCAGCACGGGGCATATTGTAAAACATTGATTGCTGCAAACACTGGTGGGGGTCTTGGAGAAGGAGAGGGATAATGGGAACGAGGCAGCCAGGGAGCTAGCCTGCAGCCAGCATAGAAAGCAAATGCAATCTGTCTGGGCCCGGTCGCAGATGTTTTTAACAAATGGAGAATGCTGGCTGCGAGTGACACGCACACGCTCCAAGCATGGCAAGAGCAATCCTGAATCAGTCTCTTTCACATTAGGCTTTAATTGGCAGGAGGCAGGATGAGGCCATAACTTCTCTTGTCTCTGAGCAACTGTTACGTGCAATGGAAGTGGCGTGAACGTCTTTGTGTATATTTGTCTTGGGGTTGCCATACACGTATGCACTTGCGTTTGAGTGACACTCTAAGGGGGTAGATTGAACTCCATGCTAATTGGCTGGAGATCGGTGTGTGCGTGTGAAGACCCGAGGCCGTGCTGTCACTGTTGGGCTTGATTCTCCCTCTCCTGACTTTGTCTGCTTGTTTTTGCGTTGGTTCCTTGCTGTAGCGTTAACTATAAAAATGTGACATAGACGACGTCTGTGTGAGGCTGATCTATTTTCAACAATCCCCTGCAAAGTCCCTCTGTAAAAAAAAAAGGCACGTGCAGAAGAGGTTACAATTTGCCAAAGAACACTTCAACGGGCCTAAGGAGAAATGGAGGAGCCTTTTGTGGACTGATGGGAGGAAAATTTTTCTTTTTGGGCTGCAGACAGTTTGTAAGACAACCCCTCTGAATTGCGTACAGTACACGGTGAAGACAGTGAAGCATCATGATATGGGCATGTTTCTCCTACCACGGTGTTGGGCCTATTTATCCCTTAGCAGGGATCATGGATCAGTTTGCATATGTCAGACTACTTGAAGAGGTCATCACAATTCTAATTCGGAACTAATTGGCCAAATTGCACAGCCCTGAGAGCATGCGTATCACGAATGCTGGGTCTTGTTTGTTTTCGGAGACTCTACTGCACCTACTTGTTTGCCGTGTAGCAATAAAAATACGCGGGTACGTCGGTGGGTGTAGCGCCGTTATGGCTCATATGACATGCACATATGAGTTGAATAAGTACATGTACAGTGCATGTACATGTACCTTTCGTGTACAGTACACAGTGGATCCCGACACATTCACAACGCAGTATTCTAGGCCTCAAAAAAGTTTTTATTTCTTCAAAGAATCAGAGTTTTTTTTTCTCTTTTACTTGATGAGTGGGTGATCATTTATACATTTGTTCTTTCTTTCACACATTCAGAACCAGGGACAGCTCTACTAAAGCCTGTCTAAAGCCAGGCCTCCACCGTAGACTTTTTTGTCCAACTTAGGCTACTTAAATTGGTCTGACCTGTGGTGGGAAGTCAAAGCTAACAAATGTGGAGCTCAAAGTGGTTAAACCAATTGGGAGTCAGAAATGTCTCTTGGTGCGCTTCCACTCAACCGTCAAGACATTTCAGATGTCCGTGGACTCCAAATTCTGTGGGTAAACCGACAGATTCCTTGGA
The DNA here is from genome assembly GCA_024372805.1 of Oostethus manadensis. Lineage (NCBI taxonomy): Eukaryota > Metazoa > Chordata > Actinopteri > Syngnathiformes > Syngnathidae > Oostethus > Oostethus manadensis. Next base: position 4,074,027 of record QODF01000031.1, on the reverse strand, counting down.
GGTTCAGCTGCCTTTGCAAGAAAACCAGGCATGGGTTCCAAAATGATCGGATCCTTTTGCAAATCAAGACTTCTCTGCACACACGTGAGGCTTAAGAACAAGCAAACAAATAAAGCTGCCATTTTTCCAAACATTGCGGCAAATCACAGCTAACAGCAAACCATCACCCCCTGAGTGAATTCCAAACATCCTCACTGACTGAAGCGTTCAGTTTATGGCCAGTGGTAGAAACAGAAAGTGACACATGCGTAAATGCTAACCTCATAAAAGTAACTTGTAGAGCTGGGAAGACATCATCGGCTTAGCTCGGTACAACTTTGCCGTTTTGGTATTTTGTAAGGATATGCTAAGAAGTTATATACGCACATTTCGAGAAAAAAACTTCTGTGCTTTGTGTTTTTTACAGAGTATAGGTTCATTTGGTATTCGAATGTGAGTACCTACACTGTGGGAATGTGATGTAGTCACAGTGTTGAAAATAACATTCATAGAATACTGTATTATCATGCATTTTAACCCATTTCTTACTGCATTATAGCTCGCAGTATATTCTAGAATTGTATGTCTTTCTTAAAAATGCACACGTGTAGTTGCATAGTACAAAGAAAACATATATGACACTGGAATCTACTATTATAATTTCTACTGTGTTATGCTCTTCTGCACTTTGTGTGTATGCTAGCTGTCCCGCCTCCACCCATCAAGACAAAGAGACTGTACGACTGACAAAAGACATGGCTTACTCTGTTTTGTGGCCACTTTGACGTTGTTCTTGTCTTGTTTTGCTGTGTATCGGCGGAATAGCATCCGTTTTCAAAATGTGTTTATACTGTACTTTTAAGACCAACACTTCTTTTAACCATGGGAAATGTTCCCTGCAAAAACAGAACTCGAGGTGGCCGTCCATCTGACTTTTGTTCAATGCACTTGCACTTCATTTTTGTTTTAAACCTTTCACTTTTGGGAAAGAAAACACTCTTACAATTTCACTGGGATACTGTTAACATCCAGCAGCAACACGACATTTCGCCATGACTACTGTTTTGATCAACAATATTCTGGATCAAGTCTACCGCGTACTTCCAGAAGCGTTTGCGTTAGCTGAGAATTGTCAACCTGACGATGTCACTTCCAGACTGAGACTAAACAGCGGGAGCTAGCTCGCCATGGGTGGCGCCATCGTCCATAAATGTTTGCAAATGTATGGCTCGCGTTAAAAAATGGAAGATTGTAGAACATAATTACAAACAATATATAACAAATGTAAGCCAAGTTAATGAATCATGTCAGGGACCCCTTAATAGTCTCACAACAGTGACATCCAGTTCCATACATTCTCTAAATAATAATTTAATTCCAATGAATCCCTTCACACAAAACATTGGATTGGATTGGATTATTATCCATGTCATCAACTATTTTGGTATTCCAGTCATTGTTTTTTATTTAAACATGTAACTTTACAGACCTAGTAAGAGACCTAATAAGAAATCTCAACACAGCTCAGCAATGAATTTGCAACATCAGTGATGGACATTTTCTGCCCCGATGTCTCCTTGCCCTCCTCACCTTCCAGATCCCCTTGCCTACATTTCTCTGGAGTTGCTTATCCTACAATTCTTTCACTTGCTTTGTCAAGTTTGTTAAACTTTTGGGAAAGAAAACAAACTTACAGTATCTCTGGAATGCTGTCTAAATTCCGTTAACATCCAGCAGCAACACAACATTTTGGCGTGACTACTATATTGATGAAAAATATACTGAATCAAGTCTATCATCTACCTGGAGAAGAGACTGAACAGTGACAGCTAGCTCATCATGGGTGGCACCATCAACTATGATTGTCATTTTTGCTAATTTACCGTTCACTTTCAGAAATGGAACAATGTACAACATAATTACAAACAATAAATGGCATATTTAAACAAAGTTGATGAGTCATGTCCGGGACCTTTCAAATAAAACAGTACAAATCCAGCCGAGAACATCCCTCAAATGTTTAATCCACCATAATAAGCAGCACACTCAAGTCAAGTCAAAAGTCACGCGTAGGTTTTAAAAAAAGGGAGAAAAGCCAAACAAAAGAGGACATTTGACTATGTCAGCAAAATATGGCGGGGCAGACAGAGACATATGGCGAAGCGCCAGCAGCAGGCTGTGAAGCGCCATCTGACAGTAACACATGCACGAGCTCACAGGGCCATTCTGACGCATCTGTCTCTACTTAAAGGAAAAGCTGCAGTAATATACGGCCGCGAGTTACCAGCATGCTGCATTTTTACTGCTTCAGCTATCTACATGCAACTCAAGTACATATGGCATACATCACGTCAGGTGCTGCGGTATGAAATGGGGCTTTGTGCACATACAGTACACACGATCATACACTACAAATACAGTACATTAGACTTGATTCAAAGGCGGGGTCATGTACAGTTCACTCTATTCTGATACACCATCATGGAAAGACATTATGGTTCCGGTCACATTACTGGCCGGCCCTACTCATCTCTGGTTTGATATGCAATCCATTTTCAGGATATACTCCAATACATCTGCTCCCTCCCTCCATCTATCCATCCATCCATCATTCATCCCTCCCTCCTTCCCTCCCTCCCTCCATCCATTCATCCATCATTTATCCCTCCCTCGATTCCTCCCTCCCTCCAGCCATCCATCCATCATTTATTCATCCATCATTCATCCCTCCCTCCATCCATCCATTCATCCATCATTTATCCCTCCCTCCTTCCCTCCCTCCCTCCATCCATTCACCCATCATTTATCCGTCCATCATTCATCCCTCCCGCCTTCCTTCCCTCCATCCATTCATCCATCATTTATTCATCCATCATTTATTCATCCATCATTTATCCATCCATCATTTATCCCTCCCTCCATCCATCCATTCATCCATCATTCATCCCTCCCTCCATCCATCCAGTCATCCATCATTTATCAATCCATCATTCATCCCCCCCTCTTTTCCTCCCTCCCTCCATCCATTCATCCATCATTCATCCCCCCCTCTTTTCCTCCCTCCCTCCATCCATTCATCCATCATTCATCCCTCCCTCCTTTCCTCCCTCCCTCCAGCCATCCGTCCAGCCATCCATCCATTCATCCATTCATTCATCCACCCATTATTCTTCTATCCATCATTCATCCCTACCTCCCTCCATCCATCCATCCATCCATCCATCCATCCGTCTATCCATCCATTCATCCACCCATCATTCTTCTATCCATCATTCATCCCTCCCTCCTTTCCTCCCTCCCTCCATCTATTCATCCATCATTTATCCGTCCATCATTCATCCCTCCCTCCCTCCAGCCATCCATCCGTCCATCCATCCATTCATCCACCCATCATTCTTCTATCCATCATTCATCCCTACCTCCTTTCCTCCCTCCCTCCAGCCATCCATCCAGCCATCCATCCTTCCATTCATCCATCCATCATTCATCCCTCCCTCCTTCCCTCCCTCCCTCCATCCATTCATCCATCATTTATCCGTCCATCATTCATCCCTACCTCCCTCCATCCTTCCATCCCTCTATCCATCTATTTACCCACCCATCATCCATCCATCCACCATTCATCTCTCCCTCTTTTCCTCCCTCCCTCCAGCCATCCGTCCAGCCAGCCATCCATCCATCCATTCATCCACCCATCATTCATCCCTTCCTCCTTTCCTCCCTCCCTCCATCCATTCATCCATCATGTATCCGTCCATCATACATCCCGCCCTCTTTTCCTCCCTCCCTCCAGCCATCCATCCAGCCATCCATTCATCCACCCATCCTTCTTTCATCCATCATTCATCCCTACCTCCCTCCTTCCGTCCATTCATCCATCCATCCATTCATCCATTCATCCATCCGGCCGGCCGTTTGTTCGTCCGTCCATCATCCCTCCACCCACCCACCAATTTATCCATCCAACCATCCAATATTTCATCCAACCATCCAATCATCCTTCCATCTACCAATCCATCCTTCATGCATCTGTCCATCCATCCCTTTCTCCCTCCATCCACCCATCAATCCATCCATCCATCCACCCAGCCATCATCTATCTATCCATCCAGTTCAGTTTGTTCAAGATCTAATTCAGAGTTTTACACAAACTGCGAGTTGGATATCATTCCTGGCAGTGTCAATGTAGCCCCTGTGCGGGATGCAGCAAAGCAGCCTTCAGATGCCGTGGACTTATGTCACAATGAATTTCGACTTGACAATAACATCAAAGACCCACAACCGGACTTGGACTTTGACATCAACGACTCAGGACTTGACTTAGACATTAGTCAAATTACTTCAAAATACCTTTAGTATATTTTCAGTTAACTTGTTGAGTAAAATGTGTACTTGACTACCGCAATTGTCATAATGTCCTTTTCAGATTATCTCTTTGAATCTGTCCTGTCTTGACTTGAGAATTGCCTTGAGACCTGTGATTAAAGACTTGAGGCTTGCAAAACACTCTGGCAGCCTTAGAACATAAGCGGGTCTCCTCCACGTTTCACAGTAGCTATGCTCTTCTTTCCTCTGTATGCTTTGTAAACACAAAGCTGATGTCTCCTGCCAGATTTGTCTCCCAGGAGTTTTGCAGTCTATCAGTTTGCATTTTGGCAAATTATAGTCATTCTTTTCATGATTTTTTTTGTCCTTTTCAAGCAATTTCAGTCACCATTTAGGGTTGTTTTTTCTCTCACAGTACTAACTGTATGTACAAATGAATCTAATAACATTTATACGCACCACCATCAGTTTTCCAAACTTAGAGACTTTGTTGCTAAATTTGACGACATTCCGAACCCTACTGGCGACACATTTTCTCAAAAGCAACTAGTGACAAATCTAGCCACTTTTTCTGGCATTGTTTTCAGAGTTTTCCGGTATTCATAAAGCCTCCTGAAATAACTGAAAAATGTGACTTGCATGGAAACATTATTATTATTATTATTATTCATATTGTTATCCCCAAGAACTATGTTACTGGCCAGCGACAAGCTTCACCACACTCTCACTCGCAAGGCCTCAGGCCACAATGTTCAATGAATGACTATAGATAGATATATGGTTGATATGCATTGTATTTTTAACCTACCTGCCCAGCGACTGCAGATGGATAGTAGCTTCAGCTAAATCTGGTGTAAACCATGTCTTTCTTTTGTAAAGAAGATAGACAAGGACACTGGTGTAAACAAGTTGTGTGCAAAGCTACTAATAAAATTCTCAATCAATCAATCAGAAAATAAATAAACACAAAATAAAATGAACAAGGACACTGGTGTAAACCAGTTCTTTAACTTTCCTCAGCTACATTCCTTCTTTGGTAGTCAATTATCATGGAACATACTGCACTGTTAACTGTATAACTCTTTTTGGTACAAAACTACTAGTAAAACAATCAGGCACAGAAGAAAAATCCCCATGCCAATGCTGTGTTATTTTGCACTCATTGAAAAATGTTTCTCTGCTTGCATCAAGCCCGGTCGATGTCATGCCCCTGTGAGCCATATACCCCACCGTGATTGGCTGTGTCAGCCCCACACACAAGACTGTGCCATTTATATTGTTGCGTTGCTGGGAGCACTTCCTGCTTCCCAGTGTCCTTTGCAGTGTCTGTCTGTTGTGATCTGCTTGGTGTATAGTCAGGTGAATGTTTTGGTGCTTTCTGTTTATGACACACTGACATTAAACTTTCATAAAAAGGCGGGGGCCACAAAATACGGTGACCCCTGATCTATAGTCTGCTCCTACTTGGCAAAATTGCATTATCTGTGACAGATACTTGTCTAGAACGTCCTACAAAACAGTGTAAGTTTTTTTATGTTATAATGAATGTGCCTGTTACTACATGCTCACAGCATGGATAGAAAACCCCAAAACCTTGTTGGACCTTTCTAGGTGTAATAGGTGTGTGCCAATATGTGCATAAATGATCTCCCCCTTTTTATTTGTTTTACATCTTTAGAGTGCTGTAAAGAGAAAGACATGTGTTTTCACGCCTCACATTAGGACTGTGGATGATGCGCCAAATTCCAAAACCAGCAGTATTGATCTAAAGTTAGTGGTCTCACTGAACAGCAGGGGGTGCTGTTGAGAGCTTCTGTACGTATGTTTCCCAAAGTGCTTTTGATTTGGAAGAATGTCAGTGAGGGTCTTCGGTTTTTTTGGATATGTAAGTTTCAATGCAGTGGACTGTGTAACTGGTTGGAATGAACATGAAAGATGCTGCACGGGTACCCCAGGTGTGTGATTGAGCTTTGTTGTGGGGTGAAAATGACATCAATTTGAAGCCATTTTCTCTGTTGCCACTGGTCTACTTCAGGCGTATTTGTATTGATATACAGAAGAAAAGCGCAACACAAAACATTCCAAATTTTGACTGTGTGTGTTCCGGCACCATCTGTTCACACACCGTTTGATTGTGTTGTGTGCCGCGGGTCTTAGACCGAGCTGATGATTCGTGTAGGTGCCATTGACCCCTGTGGTCCCCGTCTCGTCGTTACACACGCTCAGCCGGCAGTGGCAGATGCTCAATCAGAGGACCAGAAGAAGCTCAACTCCTTCTGCAGGTTTGGCTTATTTAAATCACATATGAAATATGCCTTATTTAAGATTATAGTCACTGGTTTCTGTCGTGGGTAATCATGGCCTTTGACTACATACAGGCCTGATGAGCTTGAGAAATGTAAGCGTGGAGAGTTTTTATCTGTTGTTGAGCAGCAAAGGGAGGTGAGAGGCGAATGTTCAGCTCCCACAATGAAAGGTAAAGGCAACTGTCCTACCTGGCCTTGTTTTCTTTGGAAAAAGCCAAATCAGTGCATCCTGCTTTGCAGTGAATTATTAAAGAGCTTTGTGGACTGAAGCAAAATGCAAATGATATACTGAAGCATGAATCTTGGTACACACAATGTATAGACACGGTATTGTATATTATACATACAAACGTATACACACTTTCATCTGGGCAGTGTGCTTCGGGGGAACTGCACTGATTTGACACAAGAACTGATATGACGGCCCCAAGAGGACACAAAGAAAGTAAAAGTGATGGGTAAAAAATTATGTTTGCAAAATTGTTTCTCTTCCAAGAATCGCCACCTTATCGTGGTTGAGGGGTTTGAGTGCCCGAGTGATCCTAGGAGTTATGTTGTCGGGGGCTTTATACCCCTGGTAGGGTCTCCCAAGGTAAAGAGGTTCTAGGTGACGGGCAAGCCTAAGAGTGATTCAGAAGACCCTAATGATGAAGAATATCTAGATCAGTGACCCCACCTCTGCCGGACGTGGGACACCGGGGCGTCACCCTGGAGGCAGGCCTGGGGGAGGGGCTGGCAGACGAGCGCCTGGTGGCCAGGCCTTCACTCGTGGGGCCTGGCCGGGCGCAGCCCAAATCAGGAACTCTGGAACTCCCCTCACAGATCCACCAACTGCAGGGGCAAGCATAAGGGTCCGGTGCAATGCAATTTGGGCAGTGGTCAAGGGCGGGTGTCTGGGCGACCTGGTCTTCGGCGGCCAAATCTGGTTCTTGGGACACGATAAGCATGTCCATAAGTGCACTTGCCACCAGGACACCCTAGGCCGCAGGTCTATGATCGACTTTGTGGTCGTATCATCAGACCTGCGTCCGCATGTTCTGGACACGCGGGTGAAGAGAGGGGCTGAGCTTTCAACTGACCACCACCTGGTGATGAGTTGTATTAGATGGCGGGTAAGGATGTCGGACAGACCTGGTAGACCCAAACACGTAGTGAAGGTATGCTGGGATTGTCTGGCAGAGTCTCCCGTTCGTTGAGTCTTCAACTCTCATCTCCGGCAAAGCTTCGCCTGCATCTCGAGGGAGGACCGGGATATTGAGTCCAAATGGGCCGTATTCCGTGCCTCCATTGCTGAGGCAGCCAGTCATAGTTGCGGCCGCAAGGTGGTCGGTGCCAGTCGTGGCGGCAAGCCCCAGGGGTGGACGAGTTTCGCCCTGAATTCCACAAGCCCCTTGATGTTGGGGGACTGTCTTGACACGGCTATACAACATTGCATGTAAGTCAGGAACAGTACCTCTGGACAGGCAGACCAGGGTGGTGGTCNTCGCCCTGAATTCCACAAGCCCCTTGATGTTGGGGGACTGTCTTGACACGGCTATACAACATTGCATGTAAGTCAGGAACAGTACCTCTGGACAGGCAGACAAGGGTGGTGGTCCCCATTTTTAAAAAGGGTGACCGGAGGGTGTGTTCCAACTATAGGGGGATCACACTCCTCAGTCTCCCTGGAAAAGTCTACTCCAGGGTGCTGGAGAGAAGGGTACGACCGTTAGGCAAACGCAACGCTGACATTGCCAAGAAAGCACGAGACTTGAGGACGCAGGGAAAGATACAAAGTACTTGGAGCACCAACGGAATAGTATACATCAACGCTACATGGAGGTCCAGGAGAAGCAGGAGTGCTGGTTGTGAAAGATATCAACGATCTGGATGCATACTTAACATCGAATAATCATGACAATAAGGATAAAGGAGGATACAACGCAGTAAGATTACATTCAATAATACAAACATTGATAATAATGTGGAAATGGTACGTTCAACAAAGTATTAAAATCAGAAACTCAAGTACTTACATTCAATGACACTCACAGTACAACACCAAGACAGCAAGAAGTTGATCCGGAAATCAACAGGAGAAGAAGGGAGGACAGAAGAGGAAAAAAAAAAGTGTTTTTTTAAAAAGAAAATATGATACATGCATGTATGTGCATGTATGTAATATACTCTATATATGCATCTGTGTATGCATACATATGAATGTATGTGTGTATGCATGTACAGTATATACACAGTATGTATGAGTATGTATTAGAAAATCATGTGATAAGGGGGTAGGATTAAATAAGCTCTGCTTCTTCTTACTGCTTTTCGAACATGTAGAACTGAGGAATGTCATCCATCCGACCATTTTCTTCAAATTATCCGAGGTCGGGTCGGGGCAGCAGCCTAAGCAGGGAAGCCCAGACGTCCCTCTCCTCAGCCACTTCGTCCAGCTCTTCCTGGCGGAAGCCTGAGGCGATCCAAGGCCAGCTGAAAGACATAGTATCTCCAGCTGGTCCTGGGTCTTCCCGAGGTCTTCTACCGGTTGGACGTGCCTGAACACTTCCCGTCCGGGAGGCATCCTAACCAGATGCCCGAACCACCTCGGCTCCTCATCTGGCTCCTCTCAATGCGAAGGAGCAGCTATTCTACTCTTCGTCTCTCCCGGATGACAGTGCTTCTCACCCTATCTCTAAGGGAGAGCCCAGCCACCCTGCGGAGAAAACTCATTTCGGTCGCTTGTACTCACGATCTTTCGGTCACTACCCAAAGCTCATGACCATAGGTGAGGGTAGGAACGTAGATCCACCAGTAAATTGAGAGCTTTGCCTTTCGGCTCAGCTCTCTCTTCACCACGACAGACCGATGTAGAGTCCGCATCACTGCAGACGCTGCACCAATCCGCCTGTCCATCTCGCGTTCCATCCTTACCTCACTCGTGAACAAGACCCCGAGGTATTGAAACTCTTCTACTTGAGGCAGGACCTCATCCCCGACCAGGATATGGCACTCCACCCTTGTCCGGGCGAGAACCATAGACTCAGATTTGGAGGTGCTGATTCTCATCCCAGCCGCTTCACACTCAGCTGCAAAGCGATCCAGTGAAAGTTGATGGTCACTGCTCGATAAAGCTAGCAGGACCACGAAACCACCATGAAAGTAATGAACAGAATCCGTGACAAAGGGCAGCCCTGGCAGAGTCCACCTCTGACTGGAAACGGGTCCGACTTATTGCCGGCAATGCGAACCAAACTCTGACACCGGTCATACAGGGAACCAACCCCCTGGATTAGGTGGTACGATACCCCATATTTCCAGAGCACTCCCCACTGTAGTCCCGAGGAACACGGTCGAATGCCTTCTCCGAGTCCACAAAACACATGTAGACTGGTTGGGCAAACTCCCATGCACCCTCAAGGACCCTGTCGAGAGTATAGAGCTGGTCCACAGTTCCACGACCAGGATGAAAACCATACTGCTCCCCCTGATTCCGAGATTCAACTAACGGGCATATCCTCCTCTTCAGAACCCCTGAATAGACCTTACCGGGAAGACTGAGGAGTGTGATCCCATGAAGGTTAGAGCACACCCTTCGGTCTCCCTTCTTGAAAAGCGGGACCAGCACCCCGGTCTGTCAGTCCAGGGGCACCGACGCCAATGTCCACGCGATGCTGCAGAGTCGTGTCAACCAAGACACGCTCAGGGCCTTAAAGAACTCTGGGCGGATCTCATCCACCCCCGTAAACCCGCCACGAAGGACCTTTTTGACCACCACGGTAACCTCAGCCCCAGAGAAAAGAGAACCCGCTTCAGAGTCCCCAGGCACTGCTGCCATGTTGGTAGACGTGTCTGTGGGATTGAGGATGTCTTCAAAGTATTCCCTCCACCAGTCCACAACCTCTAGAGTTGAGTTCAGCAGCACACCGTCCCCACCATAAACGGTGTTGACTGTGCACTGCTTCCGCCTCCTGAGACGGCGGATTGTGGTCCAGAATCTCTTTGAAGCCATCCGGAAGTCGTTTTCCATGGCCTTTCCGAACTCCTCCCATGTCCGGGTTTTTGCCTCAGTGACTGCCGGGGCCGGAGACCGTGCGGCTGTGGCAGTCAAGGAGAGCAGGAACACATTTTGCAATAAATTTATTGCAAGAAGACCAAAGTTTCAGCGCTTGCTTTTGGTGGTATTGGCAGAACACTAGCTAGTCATCCACACATGAGTAGAACTGATGGAAAGAAGTAAACGTTATCTCGTGCAAAAACACGTGTACTTCTATCTTATGTTAGAAATGTATTAGCTGCATGAGTGCATCCTGGTGGGCTGTCGTAAAATCATTAACGCACCCACATTTCTAACCCCTGACCCACACTGACCACAGCCAGACACCGACTGATAAAAAACTCTCTAAATGGTGATTGGAATGTATCTGTGTGGCTCCATGTAAGAAGTAAAAAAAGGCAGAAAGGAGAGGAGGCTCTTCAGAACCGGCTGGAGCGGATAGCGAAGGCCTCTTCTCCTTTTGCAAAAGACAATATCTGACTCTCGGTTTGTGTCCTGTGACTCCCATCTTCCTGCTGGTGTGTGTCCTGCCAGAGCGGCGACTCTGACAAAAACACACATGCTTTGTATCCATCTAATTCATCCTATTTATTATGTACTGTGCAAAACTATGACAGGAACAGCATCAAATTTAAAGCACGGAATGAATACAGATCCATCATCCCCCAGTACCAGCCTGGACTCTGTTTATAGAGACATGAGGCAATATGCACATCAGCACCCAACAAGGCATTGAGTCTTCCCTTTATTCATTCCCACATAGTATCAGCATTTGGAAGCAGATATGAGCTGAAAGAAGAAAGGTAAGAACACGGCATAGTCAATTTCTCTTGGAGATTATTAAAGTATTTATCCGTGAGACGGTGTGTTCAAAGACGGTTAAGCAAAGTAGGACAAGTTGCCGCTCGCATCCAACGTTCAAAAGCTGGGGGATTTCTAACTGTATGTTATTTTTTGAATAAAATATTGGCCCATATTTCCAAAACGTTTATGCCTTTATTTAAAATGCGATGTTGTTATCGTCCCTACTTATAAATAAAAATATGTTTTCAACGGCAAATAAATGTGATTAACTACGAGTTAATTATGAACAAAATGTGATTAATTGCAATTAGATATTTGAACAGATTGTCAGCCGAATTTGGATGTGCTTTAATAAATGATGAATTGTAACTGCAAATCACACTGGTCTTGTGATGATGAGGATGGACTAGACACGTTTGTAAGTCGGAGATACATACGTTGTCTTCTGTGGATGTGTTCGGAGCGCCAGACCCGGTGGGGTTCTACACTGTGCCGCCATCATGGCTTGCCATGACACACGTTCATTACGCCAAAAAAGTCTGTCAAAAAGTCATTAATGACATAAATGAGTTGCTGCCATGTCACCGGGCCATTTTGCTCTGTGTGACCTTCTAAAAGTCATATTTCAACCTGGCATACTGGGGTGGTGCTACACCACAGGCTGCATCCAGGGAGGCAGTCCAACCACCGGAGTAAAGGAACTAAAACCCAGTACTGGTCAAAAACAGGATATTTTGGGCTTAGAGATTCTATGGGAATTTGCTGAGTGGTTATTTGATGCGTCCTGCCAAGAGCTGTGTGTGAACATATGCCAGGGCAGGAAGCGACACACCCACACACACCCTCCATGTGTGTGAGAAGAAGAGTTCATCCTGAACATGCAGAGATTAGATAGCTCGCTGGTAGCTGCTTCCAACCAGGCACGGGCGATACGGCCCAACAGCAACAGACAATTCAAGTATTTGTTTAAAGACACAACTTCAACTATTGTGTCGTTTCTTTGCCTGCAAATTATTCCAAAAGGCACTGCAAGCAGCCAGTTGTAGTCCTTTTTAAAGTTCACCCAAGACCAGTTGTAGTCCTTTCTAAAGTGGAACCCAAGACTAGTTGAATTCTTTTTTAAAGTGACACCCAAGACCAGTTTTCGTCCTTTCTAGTGTGAAACCCAAGACCAGTTGAAGTCCTTTCTAAAGTGACACCCAAGACCAGTTTTAGTCCTTTCTAAAGTGACACCCAAGACCAGTTGTAGTCCTTTCTAAAGTGACACCCAAGACCAGTTGTAGTCCTTTCTAAAGTGACACCCAAGACCAGTTTTAGTCCTATCTAAAGTGACACCCAAGACCAGTTGTAGTCCTTTCTAAAGTGACACCCAAGACCAGTTTTAGTCCTATCTAAAGTGGCACCCAAGACCAGTAGTAGTCCATTTTAAAGTTCACCCAAGACCAGTTTTAGTCCTTTTAGTGTGACATCCAAGACCAGTTTTAGTCCTTTCTAAAGTGACATCCAAGACGCATTCATTTTCTTCTGCTTATCCAGGTCCGGGTCACAGGGGCAGCAGTCTCAATAGCCAAGGCCATACTTCTGGTCTCCGCCCACCTCTTCCAATTCCAAAAGCGGACACCAAGGCCTTCCTAGGCTAGCCGCAAGACATAATCCTTCCAGCATGTCCAAGGTCTGCCCTTGGGCCTTTGAGCATGCCAGGAAAACTCACTAGCGAGGTGTACAGGAAGCATGTGGACGAGATGCAGAGACACCTCCACTGGATTCTCTCCATGTGAAGGAGCAGCAGCTTTGCTTTGAGGTCCTCCTGGCTGATCTTATCTCTTAGGGTTAGTCCAACACCCTGCAGAGTAAAACTTCTATTGAGCCATTTATATTTGCCATCTTGTTGTTTTGGTCAGGACCCAATGCTCAGGACCATAGGTGAGGGTGGGAAAGGAGGTCAACTGGTAAATCGAGAGCTTTGCCTTCTCATCCCAGAAGCTTCACGTTCTGTTGCGAACCACCCCAGTAAACACTGCTGGTCATTCAAGGAAAGGGGAATCTCATATTTCTCTGGCCTACGTCCTAAATGTGTTTATTTATTTACAGTTTATGTAAATTCCACCCTCCGTTCCTAGTCTTTGTTATCAAAGGCAAAGTCGCTTTGGATAATTAAAGTCTCCAGATGAGTTCAGAGGAATGAAAAACATGAAAATGCTCCGGTGGAAGATTATATTTAAAAAGTGATGCCGCCTCGCCCAGATCATCCAATTATCATGCAGAAGCTGAGCAACCGGGCGAAGCCCACAGCCCCATAAACCCCCAGAGAAGCCGATTGTCCGATGGGCAGAACAAAGCCCAGCATTTATCCCATGATCCCAGTTGGGCAGAGCAAAACAACCCACCCTGCGCTTCTCCACTGACGTCAGCAGTCAATCGGCATCTTATTTTGCAAATTCTCTACCTCCAAATGCTTCTCCCTTCTTTTCTCCTCCAAAATCTTGGCTATAATTACCGTGAACTTCGTCTCTCTTACACCGGCATGGTTGTTTGCCTGAGTGATGGTACTCCCGTGGCGTCACTTCCGGAAATGAGACTGAGCAGTAAGAACACGCTTGTCATGGAACGGATGCGCACAAACACACAAAAGTGTGTTCTTCGAAGGTTTTGCTATTATTTTCCCAATTATACAACCAAGCCTGCTAAGATGGGATCTGGGGAATGTTACAGTTGAGTGGCAATTTGCTGTAATGGATTTATGAATGAATGAAGAATGTTGTGTACATAAGTAGTTCCACAAAACGCGCAATCAGTCAAAGTGATGTTTACTTTCGCAGCAACTCTGACTGGGTGCGCAGCAAAACATGAATGAACGCAACCTCTTCCGTAAATATTTAATGGCACTCGGCACGGAATCGTCAGGGGGGCTGTGGGAGTGGGATGAACGGGATGGTGGGGTGCCCAGATTAGCCCCGGATTCAGTGGATTTGGCACGTTTGCTCAGCAAATCCTTGTGAGTGACTGGATGTCACCATGCGCTGTTTGGTAAATAATGTGTGCTATACTTGATACGTAGAAGCACTCAGGAAACATCCCAGGCGAGAGCATCGGGGCTGGCGGGGCTGCGATGTGGGATTTGCACATGCATGAGGGTCAAAACTTCCATCTTCACTCATTACTTGATAATGCTAATTGGAGCGGATTTTATGATGCTGACTGACTCCATTATTTATAAGCAGTTTTTTTTTTTTTTACCCCTTTTCAGTCTTTTTAAAGTGTTTACTTCTCCTTCCGTATTACTTCTTACCAAAAACCATATTTACCATAAAAAAACCAAGCCATAAAAACTATGGGCCACAATTATTTTATCCTCTTTTAAACTCAATCGGATATATTGGATGACCTGGATATATTGACCTCTAATCTCATTCATGATATGCGCGCTCTTAAGGCTGTGCAATTGGCCAATTAGGTGAAAGGGGCGTGTTAAAAAAAATATCAGTGTCTGCCGTTGACTGTACAAACCCAAAACTATTTAGTACGAACCTTTTTGTTTCTCGCATTTGGCAATCCTGTGAATGGCTAAAGTAATATTTAGTTTTTTATAAGGGCTTCACATCACGTCACGCCAGGCCCTGATGGGGTTTCACCTTCCTGTTTGAAAGATTGCGCGGAAGACCTGACACCCATATTCAGTCGGATCTTCAACAGATCACTAGAGCTGTGTGAAGTTCCATAATGTCTAAAACAGTCCACCATTGTCCCAGTCCCCAAAAAAAACATCCATCACATGCCTGGATGACTACAGACCGGTGGCCTTAACGTCTGTGGTCATGAAAACCTTAGAGAGACTGGTGTTGGTACACCTGAAAGGCATCACAGGCCCAATGCTGGATCTCCTGCAGTGTGCCTACCGGCCAAACAGGTGTGTTGAGGATGTGGTGAACATGGGGTTACACTACATCCTAAAGCACCTCGTCTCTGCAGGGACACATTCAGGGATCCTGTTTGTGGACTTTAGTTGTCCCTTTAACACCATAGTCCCGGACATCCTCCTCCAAAAGCGCACCCAACTCACTGTGTCCCCCTCTATCTGTCAGTGGATCAACAGCTTCCTGACTGACAGGAGGCAGCAGGTGAGGCTGGGGAGCACCATATCCAGCTCCCGCTCCATCAGCATTGGCGCCCTCTGGGGTGAGTCCTGTCCCCTCTGCTTTTCTCCCTCTACACAAATGAGATGCAGATGACACCACTGTCAATGACCTCATCAGTGACGGTGATGCAACTGCTGATAGAAGCGAGGTGGATCAGCTGGTATTCTGGTGCGGTCACAATGACCTGGAACTAAACCCGCTTAGAATTGTGAAAATGATAGTGGACTTCAGAACCCCACCCCACACACATACACACACACACACCCTCAAAATACTCAACAACATTGTGTCTACTGTGGACTTCAAGTTCCTGGGCTCCACCATCTCCTGGGGCCTGAAGTGGTCCCTTCACATAGACACGATCCGGAACACAGCAAAGGATGTTCCTCAAGAAGTTCAACCTGCCCAAGGAACTGCTAACAAGCTGCTACAAAGCCACAGTACAGTCTGTTCTCTGCTCCTCCATCACAGTTTGGTTTGGCTCTGCTACCAAACTGGACAAGAGTAAACTTCAATGGACAATCAGGTCCGCAGAGAAATAAACTGACACCAGCCTGCCCTCCTTAAAGGAACTGTACAGGTCCAGAGCCAAGAAGAGGGCAGGCAACATCTCTGCGGACCGCTCACAACCCACCAACAAACTGTTGCAATTCCTCCCCTCTGGTAGGCGATACAGAGCACTGTTCACCAGAACAACCAGGTTCAATAACAGTTTCTGTTCCCCACTATGTCTTCTTTTCCTTTGGGCTTATCCCTTCAGGAGTCGCCACAGCCAATCAATTGCCTCCATCTAACTCTGTCTTCTGTATCCTCTTCTCTTGCGCCAACTACCTTCATGTCCTCTTTCACTACATCCATAAACCTCCTCTTTGTTCTTCCTCTAGGCCTCCTGCCTGGCAATTCAAAACTCAGCATCCTTCTACCAACATATTCACTATCTCTCCTCTGGACATGTCCCAACCGTCTCAGTCTGGCCTCTCTGACTTTATCTCCAAAACCTCTAACATGTGCTGTCCCTCTGATGTGCTCATTCCTGATCCTGTCCATCCTGGTCACACCCAAAGAGAACCTCAGCATCTTCATCTCTGCTACCTCCAGCTCTGCCTCCTGTCTTTTCCTCAGCGGCACTGTCTCTAAACCAAACAACATGGCTGGTCTTACCACAGTTTTGTACACCTTTCCTTTCATTTTAGCTTAAACTCTTCTATCACACATCACACCGGACACTTTTCTCCACCCATTCCAGCCTGCCTGCACACTCTTCTTCACCTCTTTTCCACACTCTCCATTGCTCTGGACTGTTGACCCTAAGTACTTACAATCCTCCACCTTCTTTATCTCTTCTCCCTGTAACCTCACTCTTCCACTTGGGTCCCTCTCATTTACACACATGTACTCCGTCTTCATTCCTCTCCTTTCCAGGGCAAACCTCCACCCCTCAAGCTTCTCCTCCTCCTCTTTCCTGCTCTCACTACATATCACAATGTCATCTGCAAACATCATAGTCCATGGAGATTCCTGTCTAACCTCGTCCGTCAGCCTGTCCATCACCTTAGCAAACCAGACGGGGCTCGGAACTGATCCCTGATGGAGTCCCACCTTCACTCTGAACAAGTATTAGTATACTTTAGTATGCGTAAAGTGAAGATGTCTGATGTGTGTGTGGGAGCCCAGATGAGCACCACTCGTGTTATTGGGTTCATTGCCGGTGTGACCAGCTGACATGTGGGTGGGAAGTGGGTGGTGGTGGGGGGTATGAGCTGCCCTCTTGATCAAACAAACTGCTATGATGGAGAAGGCTATTGGAGGAAATTAGTCCCTCCTGTATGGGTAAGGAAATAGCCAAATAATGTAACAAGCAAATTTAAATCAAGAAAGTAATTCCTTACTGAAAGCCTCCCTGATAATCAACTTTGCTTAAATATGTTCTATATCCTTTGTATTCATGTTCTGTATTGTTCCGTTTTGGAAATTTGCAAAAATGACATTTATAGTTGATGGTGCCAGCCATGACGAGCTAAGTAGCTCATTTCGGGAAGTGACGTCCTCAAGGTGACACCTCTCAGCTAAAGCAGAGTAAACAAATGCGTTTTAGATAGATGGTGGACTTGGTTCAGGAGATTTTTCACCAAAATAGTGGTCATTCAAGAAATTTGGAGTTGCTGCTGGATTTTTACAGTTTCCAAATGACACTGTAAATTTGTTTTCGTTTCCAAAAGAGGAAGGTCTTAGACAAAAAGCACGCGCAGAGAACGAGAGACAGATGGAAGCCCATCTCGACTTCTGCTCTTTGCATTGATCATTTCATTGATGACTGCTATGAAGGAACACAAGAAACATTTACCTTGAAAGTACACTATAAACATATTTTGAAAAAGGATGCCATTCCACTGGCTGAGTAGTACCAGCCTGTATACAGGGAAAAAAACAAGAATGACCATTATGTCAAAGATGCCTCACAACAGAGTAAACCACGTCTTCTTTATACACTGTATTGCATTCTAAACACTATTCTACCACAGCAACAACGCGGCAACGAGTCAAACAGCTGCAGTGTCAAAATAAGCCAGGCAGAACAGAATGTGCAATGCAGAATTCTGGGCTAGTGTCTCTTCCAATGTATTCCTGTGGTCTCCAGACCAGAAAAAAGGCAGCCTTAAAGTGCTGAAAGTCACAGCTTGTATAGGTGTCTTTCCAACTGGTGGCGCCAGCCAGGGTGCCCCTGTTAGTGCAAGATATTTCTTATGCAGTAAAATTATCTCTGTTGACATTCCTCTGGTG
The DNA here is from genome assembly GCA_024372805.1 of Oostethus manadensis. NCBI lineage: Eukaryota > Metazoa > Chordata > Actinopteri > Syngnathiformes > Syngnathidae > Oostethus > Oostethus manadensis. The sequence continues at coordinate 4,055,659 of QODF01000031.1, read as the reverse complement.
ATTACAACAACTTTGACCCACTTCTGCTCCACCCACCATCTGCACAAAGGAACTGTTGCAAGCAAACAAGGCATATCCTAACATAACCCCTGAGGGCTAGTCATATTCATTTTTCAGCAGCAGTAGACTAACTGTGTGTTTATACTTATGCATTTCTGCAAATGCAAGTATTGAATCAATAATAAAAACAAGAAAACTAACCAATCTATGTGTTGAATATTGCATGTGTATATTGTACAAATAAAATACAAACTATGCATGTTATATAAACATCTTTTTACAGAAATATGTATGTTTTACTGTAAGTTATGGGGGCGGCAGCTGCAACAATGACAAAATCTAAAATAAATCAGGTTGGAAAGACCCCCTTACGCTAATTAAGGAGCTGATTTAAAAGAAAAATTGAAAGATAAGCAACTTAAGAGTATCATTCTGTGTTTTGAAAGCCACCAATCTTTATTCTCTATTTCATCTCCAAATGTTTCTCCCTTCTTTTATCCTCCATAACTATTGACACATCATCCAAATCTTGGCTATAATCACCGTAAACAAGCCCGGTCTCGTACACCGCCATGTTTGTTTACCTGAGTATAGTACTCCCATGGGGTCACTTCCAAAACTGAGACTGACCAGCGAGAGCTAGTTTGTTATAACTGGCGTCTTCCACTATAAATGTTGTTTTCTTACAAAAATATAACAATATGAACAAATTGTGGAACGTAAATACAAAAAATATTGCATATTTAATATATGTTGCACCCTCAAGGACCCTGTCGAGAGTATAGAGTTGGTCCACAGTTCCACAACCAGGGCGAAAACCAAACTGCTCCTCCTGAATCCGAGATTCGACTATCGGGCGAATCCCCCTGAATAGACCTTACCGGGAAGGCTGAGGAGTATGATCCCACGATAGTTAGAGCACACCCTCCGGTCCCTCTTTTTGAAAAAGCAGGACCACCACCCTGGTCTGCCAGAACTCGCCTCAGAGTCCCCAGGCACTGCTTCCACGTTATAAGACGTGTCGGCTGGATTGAGGAGGTCTTCAAAGTATTCCCTCTACCAGTCCACAACATCTCGAGTCGAGGTCAGCAGCACACCCCACCATACAAGGTGTTGACTGTGCACTGCTTCCCCCTCCTGAGATGGCGGATGGTGGTCCAGAATCTCTTTGAAGCAATTTGGAAGTCGTTTTCTATGGCCTCTCTGAACTCCTCCCATGTCCGAGTTTTTGCCTCAGTGACTGCCAGAGCAACAGACCGCTTGGGCTGCCGGTACCTGTCAGCTGCTTCCAGAGTACCATGGGCCAATACGGCCCAATAGAACCCTTTCTTCAGTTTGACGGCATCCCTCACCACTGGTGTCCACCAATGGGTTTTGGGATTTCCGCCACGACAGTCATCGATCACTTTACGGCCACAGCTCCGATCAGCCGCATTGACAATGGAGGCACGAAACATCGCCCACTCTAACTCAATGTCCGCTGCCTCCTTCAAAACTTAATCAAAGATCTCCCAGAGGTGGGAGTAGAAACTCCTTCTGACAGGGGACTCTGCCAGACGTTTCCAGCAGACCCTCACAATGCATTTGGGTCTGCCAGGTCTGACTGGCATCCTCCCCCACCATCGGAACCAACTCAAGTGGAGGAGTTAAGTACTTCGGGGTCTTGTTCACGAGTGAGGGAACGATGGAAGGCGAGATGGACAGCCGGACTGGTGCAACGTCTGTAGTGATGCGAACTCTGCAGACACTGATGCGGTCTGTAGTGGTGAATAGAGCTGAGCCGAAAGGCAAAGCTCCTAATTTACCGGTCCATCAACGTCCCTATCCTCACCTATGGTTATGAGCTTTGGGTGTGTTTTCTGAGTAAATGAGTTTTCTCCGCAGGGTGGCTGGGCTCTCCCTTAGAGATAGAGTGAGAAGCACTGTCATCCGGGAGAGACTCTGAGTAGAACTGCTGCTTCTCAGCACTGAGAGAAGTCAGATGAGGTGGCTCAGGTATCTGGTTAGGATGCCTCCCGGACGCCTCCCTGGGGAGGAGGCCTCGGGGAACCCCAGGACACGTTGGAGAGACTATGTCTCTCAACTGGCCTGGGAACGCCTCAGCATCCGCCAGGAAGATCTGTAAGAAGTGGCCGGGAAGAGGGAAGTGTGGGATTTTCTGGGTAGGCTGCTGCCCCTGCAACCTGACCTCAGATAGGTGGAAAAAAATCGATGGATGGATTTTATACGTTGCTAAGTGCATCGCAGTAAGTATTGCTAACTATGTATCAAAAAAATGTACAATGATAACACAAGACACGTTTTTTAGCAGGTGGCTGGCAGTAAAACATCTTTGTGGTGTGCCTGTTGGCCTGCAGCCACTATGCTACCTTCCAACACACACACAGTTGCTCATCACTGAGGCTTGCCGGCGTCTTGCTGGGCAGCTGAAGTTATCGCTGCAGAGTCACATCAGAGAGACTCACCTGGCACTTAGCCCACTTTCAACATGCTGCAGTGAAGCAAGCGCCACACTTTATCTTTGCTGTTTTGACTGCAGGACTGAGGCCCTCTAAATGCCGACTCCGGTCCGACGCTCTCATTTATAAAACTGGACGTGGATCCCAGTGTAAAATATATTATGGTAATATGGGATGTTCTGCACTCCAGGCAACAGCCATAAGTCAGCAGTTGGGTGTCGGGAGTCGGGAGTAGGGAGTCGAGAGATGGGCTCGGCAGTCAGAAGTCGGGTTCGGGAGTTGGAAGTCTGGAGTCATGGTTCTAACTGAAATGGTCACTTAAACAGAACGCCGTGAAATCCAAATATTCCTTATTTCTCACTCACATGATCTGCTCTGCTCTGCATCATCTGCTCTGCACATCTATAATATGCACACAGTCATTCGCTGCCTGCATTGCTATCCCATGTGACATTCTCCAGCCAATCAAATCAGAGCAGCTTTGCCAATAGAGATAGCGGGCACACAGGCAGTCAGACACTCAGTCTATTTTCTTTAAGGGTTATGTTAGGTTAGGTTTGGTTGGCGGGCAGAGACGCCACTCCATTGTACACATCCCATTTCACTTTTCTGGCCTTCAAAGTAAGAGTGGCACACATCCTGTCTAATAGTGGTAAGAAAAATAGTAGTGTGATAAAAATAGCTTTCTTTAATAAAGCTAATACATCTGCATCTGCAATTCAAGTGTATTGCTTTTGTCATGATGTACTCGCATTATTATGCTATACATTATAGCATAATAATGTTGCAAAAAATGTTGTCAAAAATATTGGTTATCAGCAATGATTTGTAGGACAATTATTGTCCAGAAAACTGTGTTATTGTGAAAGGCCTACTCATTAAGATTCTTTGGTACGGTGTATACCTATAAATGTTATCATTGAATAAGTATTAGTAGAAGATAGTAGAAAAGTAGAAGGTTCTGGAGATGAATCTAATCATCTCATCATCTTGTAATAAGTTTTCATCAGTCAGAGGTAAGTGCTGCAGCGGTTGTGCTATGTGAGTGTGTGTCAGGAAGATCTTCTTGATACACAGAAGCTACTAGATTGGACATGTGCTGAGCTATTAGAGTGTCTCAATGGTGGCTCCAACACTTTTATGTCTAAATCAAGTGTTGATCTGACACTAGAAGAGAACTTCAGGCTAGCTGGAGGGTCTGTGCAGCAATCTGTGAGACAAAAAGTAGACATGTCAATGGCCATATCAATTACTCATGGATTTTTGCTCGTCACTGGCGGTCCTGGAATCTCCCTAGCACCTCAAGGACCTCCGAATTTCTGATCCTCATTACCTAAGCCAAGCAAAAGGCCCTTCTCTCATTCTTTCTTCTGCGACTGGAGCTTGCAACAGTAGAAACAAGTGAAACCAAGCAGACAGGAGAATGACACCTTGTTGTCCCTCTCGCCTGTATTGGATGAACATCGATGCAAATGGGCACGTTCTAAAGATCTGCAAGGGTTTGTTAATGTTTGGAGAAGGGCTGTAGAGAGACATGAGGGAAAAAGGACACATTGAGGGGGAGAGCAAAGTAGAAGTGTCTTCCTGTGGGTCTGCAGGCTTGAGGAACTACATTGGCTAGTTAGCCATTCTGGCTGTGTAACGGAGGAGGGAAGGCGGGAGGAAGATGCAAGGAAAAGGGAATGTGCTAAGGCAGTGCATGCACGGGTAACAGGAAGGGCCAAAGCAGGAAGGCTGAGGAAGAAAGTATGCACAAGGAGAGAAAAGGGAGCAATATAGTGAAGGGTAGAAAAGAAAATGAAGTAGATAAGAGTTGGGGAAAGCAATAAAGGAGGAAGGACTCCAACATTTATTAGGTCATAACGGCAGCATGAGGTGAGGAAACGGACGGCGAGTGAGGTTTAGAGCACGTGAGGCAAAAAGATTCATCCTTTTGTCACTTAGGGGAGAGTTAGAGCTATCACTGGTTGATGTGGTTCTCTCCTTTGTCAATCCCAGGCCAGGCACTTGAGGGTGCATGGGAGTTTGCCCAACCAGTCTACATCATTAAAGTGCGGTCGGGGTAGGCAAGTGAGACAGAGCCTCACTGCCCTCTGGCAATATTAAAAAAACGTTTAATTACATTAAATTGTTCCATGTTAGTTCATGTTAGAGATCAAGACGTCACATGACGGATCCCCGTGCATTAGCTTGCACAGCCATGCTGGCAGGATAGCAGTAATGCATAGAAGAAGACGCTTGTTAAAAATTGGCATGTAAAATTAGCATATTTCCCTCGCTGAAAAGTACTCAGAAACAACCTGCATAGTACTTCCATTTCATTCCCAACACAATGGAGGATTGCACCTCAAAAGTAAAGGACAGACGCATGGACTTCATGTACAAGTAAAGCTAAAACCGAATGACATTTATTAAAAAAACAAAAAAGAAGTGATCAGCCAAAAAAAATTAATTTAACTTTATATTAAATCTTCTTCTGTTTTTCTTGCTATCAAATTGTTGAACTGCTTGCAACTCCCCCAACCCCGGTCCTCCCAGGCACCAATCCGGCACCGGGACGCGCACCCATCCACCCCCGCAGCAGCGAGTCCGGGCCAACCCAGATGCCCCCGAGGGTCAGATACGCCCCCACTCCCACATCCGGGTAGAGGCAGCCCCCGGAACCCAGGGCCCAGGAGTGCCGCCCCACCCACCCACACCCAGCCAGCCCAGCCACCCGACCCGGGGCACGACGGCCACGACCCAGGCCCCACCCCACGGTCCCCCGCCCCTCCACCAACCGGTCGCCTCGGCACCAGACCTACCCCAGCCTCTATAGACATAAACACCGGTCCCCCGCAGAGCAGCGTAGCCCAGCTCCCCTCCCCAAGGGACCCCCAGCGGCCCGTATACCCCTGGCACCTCCGCCAGCCGCCCAACTCTCAGAGTGAAGTGAAAGAGCTAATCACCGGGGACCAGAGTGAATGAGATTGGTCCAATTGATCGTTTAAAGAGCTAGACATTGTCTCACAAGAGATATGATCTAAGAAAAGGTTCCTAAATTGGTTCATACTTAGATTGGCTTTTGTTTTCCAATTCATGAGAATAGTTTTCTTTGCGATGCATAACGCATTAAGGTCCATACGTGAGGTGTTATTATCGATATCGATGCCACCTAAATGGCCAAGTAAACACAATGTGGGGTGTGCTGGAATATTACATTTGGACGAAGTGGACAGCTCCTCACATACCTGAAGCCAGAACCTTTGGACAGGAGCACAATACCAAACAGCATGTATATAGTTATCAACAGAGTTATTTGTGCACTGTGAGCAAATATTTGACTTTGTGAGAGCCATCTTGAACATCCTTTGTCCTGTATAAAGAGTCCTATAAAGAATTTTGAACTGAATCAGCTGTAGATTTAAGTTTTTCGTCATTTTAAATGTATTTGAACATATTTGTATCCATGTGTTTTGATCCAAATTACTGAGTAGGTCTGTTTCCCATTTTGCAGTCGGTAGGTGTATTAAATCTTCTGCTTTATTGTTAAGCCTATATATTTTTGATAATAACTTTGGGGCGCAGAGGTTACAGAATTCTGCCACCTTGGTTGGCATTTGCAGGTTCAATTGATTGGGCGTGTATTTTTTTCCTATTATAGATTTGATTTGGGGCCGCACGGTGGCTGAGTGGTTAGCACATTGGCCACACAGTCAGGAGATCTGGAAGACCTGGGTTCAAATCTCCGTTGGGCATCTCTGTGTGGAGTTTGCATGTTCTCCCCGTGCGTGTGTGGGTTTTCTCCGGGTACTCCGGTTTCCTCCCACATTCTAAAAACATGCATGTTAGCTTCATTGGTGACTCTAGATTGTCCATCGGTATGAGTGTGAGTGTGACTGGTTGTTTGTCTATATATGCCCTGCGATTGACTGGCGACCAGTCCAGGGTGTACCCCGCCTCTCGCCCAAAGTCTGCTGGGATAGGCTCCAGCATCCCCGTGACCCTAATGAGGATAAGCGGCATAGAAAATGGATGGATGGATGGACCCTGTCAAATGCTTTTTCTGCATGTTAGATTAATCTATGAGGTTAATTAATCTTCGTGTGTTAGTTGAGGAGTGTCTACCTTTAATAAAACCTGTTTGGTCTGGATGGATTGTGAAAGGAGTTATTTTCTTTAACCTTCTAGCAAAAGCTTTACTGATTATTTTTAAATCTACATTAATTAGGAAATTGGGCGGTAGCTAGATGGGAGTGTGGAGTCTTTTCCTGGTTTTAATAAGAGAGTAACATTGGCTAGGTTCATAGTTGGAGGCATTTTATTTTTCTCCTTTATTTCTAATAACATTTTGTAAAAAGTTGGCGCTAGTGTAGTCCAGAATTCTTTGTAGAATTCAGCTGCAAGGTGGAGGATTTTAAGTACTTAGGGTCAACAGTCCAGAGCAATGGAGAGTGTGGAAAAGAGGTGAAGAAGCGTGTGCAGGCAGGCTGGAATGGGTGGAGAAAAGTGTCGGGTGTGATGTGTGATAGAAGAGTTTCAGCTAAAATGAAAGGAAAGGTGTACAAAACTGTGGTGAGACCAGCCATGTCGTTTGGTTTAGAGACAGTGCCTCTGAGCACAAGACAGGAGGGAGAGCTGGAGGTAGCAGAGATAAAGATGCTGAGGTTCTCTTTGGGTGTGACCAGGATGGACAGGATCAGGAATGAGAACATCTGAGGGACAGCACATGGTAGAGGTTTTGGAGATAAAGTCAGAGAGGCCAGACTGAGATGGTTGGGACATGTCCAGAGGAGACATAGTGATTATGTTGGTAGAAGGATGCTGAGTTTTGAATTGGCAGGTAGGAGGCCTAGAGGAAGAGCAAAGAGGAGGTTTATGGATGTAGTGAAAGAGGACATGAAGGTAGTTGGCGCAAGAGAAGAGGATACAGAAGACAGAGTTAGATGGAGGCAATTGATTGGCTGTGGTGACCCCTAAGAGTTACGCCCAAAGGAAAAGAAGAAGAAGAAGTTTTTTCATCTGACTCCTCTGTAATTAGTGCCTCACCAATCATGAACCTCACCGCACATCACTGGTCTAGATGTGTTTTGTGGACTTGGAGAAGGCATCAGACCGTGTTCCTCAGGGAATAATTGGAGAGTACGCTGGTAGTACAGGGTATTGGACCACCCAATCCAGGCGGTTCATTCCCTGGGTGACCAGTGTCAGAGTTTATTTCACATTGCCAGAAATAAGTTGGACCCGTTTCCAGTGAGGGTTGGACTACTCCAAGGCTATCCTTTGTCATCGTTTCTGTTCATTACTTTTATGGAAAGAATTTCTAGGTGCAGCCCGGGTGTTGAGGGGTTTTAGTTTGGTGGCCGCTAGACAGGATGTGTGTTTTTTGCGGAAGATGTAGTCCTGTTGGCTTCATCAAGACTTGACCTTCAACTCTTGCTGGTTTGGTTCACAGCTGAGTGTGAAATGGCCGGGATCAACACCTCCAACTACAAGTCCATGGTTCTTGCCAGTAAAAGGGTGGTGTTCCATCTCAAATAAGTGAGAACCACTGACCTGTGATCATGAGCACTGGATAAAGACCAAATGGACAAGATCTCGGGTATAAATGAGTTTTCTCCGCAGGGTAACTGGGCTCTCCCTTAGAGATAGGGTGTGAAGCAATGTCATCCGGGAGAAACTTGGAGTAGAACCGCTGCTCCTTTGCATTGAGAGGAGCCAGATGAGGTGGCTCGGCCATCTGGTTTGGATGCCTTTAATCTGAGCTTAGGTTTGGGGAGGGTTCCACTGCTGTGGAAGGCATTGTTCCAGTCCCAAAAAGACCACATCTTGTTGAGCGGAATGATTTCAGGCCAGTAGCTGACAGCTGTGGGCATTGGTACCACAGATGTCGGGCTGGACAGCAACAGAGTGGGAGTCATAAAAACCCGCAGGACTTGACTGACTTTTTTACCTAATGATGTTTTATTGTACTACATATTTAAAGTTGTGTTATTCTTATTCTATGTTATTATTTCCTTATCTCTCCTGCCTTGGCTTTATGTTGTAATTAAGTTTATTATGACATTTTTGAAGTGCCGATGGAAACATGAATTTATCTTGGAGATTAGTAAAGTATCCATCCATCGATCGATCCATAATCACTACACACAGTGCTACGCTTGTAGGTTACATTTTTACAAATAGCATTTAGACTATAACTATTAGTGGCTTACTGAAAACTGTATTGAAACAATTATGAAGTGAGGAAGCAATTAGCTCACTTGAATCTGACTTATTAGAACAAGATACTTTTTACAGGAGAAAGATGTTGATGTGCTTTCAATAACTTGTTGGTTACTTTATTTTCCTTTGCTTTCCTTTGCTTTACCTTACTTTGCTTTGTTTTGCTTTGCTTTACTTTACTTTGCTTTGCTTTGCTTTACCTTACTTTGCTTTGCTTTGCTTTACTTTACTTTACCTTACTTTGCTTTGCTTTACCTATATTACTTTACTTTGCTTTGCTTTACCTTACTTTGCTTTGTTTTGCTTTGCTTTGCTTTGTTTTGCTTTGCTTTACCTTGCTTTGCTTTGTTTTGCTTTACTTTACTTTACTTTACTTTACTTTAGCCAGTTTTCAAATGGAACGATGCAGAGTTGCTTGAATGGATTGCCTACTCAGACACTTGATAGCAGCATTCCGGCACCTTCTTAGGAAGCTAATCATTGTTTCTGTTTTACTGCTGTGTCTCCTTTGGCCTTCTGCCTTTTTTTGGCGTTGTTGTTGTTTATTGCAAACCTGTTTCTAGCATTTTGCTACGCCTTGAGTTTTATCCTTTTTTTCCTTTTCAGTGCCACACCTTATGGTGAACTGATTTTTTTGTCTATGAGAAGAATTACAGACCTTGGATTTTGTTGCACACACCACTGCCTTGTATTTTGGGTTTCGAACCGCAGCAAGCATAGCACACTGACTGTTTTGGTACGGATGTGATGATGAAAGAGTAATAAGAAGTACCCCCATACATATGCAAGTTATTCCAAATAAATACCAATAATATCCCATAAATATATACATACATCTCAAATACATATAATATATGTGTATTTATATGTATTGTTGAAATAAATGAAAGCATTCCTGATGTCTGTACAGGTGAGCAATTCTTCATTGTCCTCATTTGTCGCCATATGTCTAGGGGTATAGTTTTTATCCGTTTCCTTTCCCTTACCTCCTCCTATCGTGAAGCATTGTTACCAGGAATGAAGCACCTCAGGGGTGTAGTTGCTGAGCTCATAATGTGTGTCATTTAGTTGTTGTGTTTCCTTAGCAACTCTGTGGGCCTTACTGGGTTGTTGTGTGGCTTGATTCGTTGCAGTAAAATTCTGGTGGAGTTCTGCAAACGGTCAACGGAGGGTGCCACAATGCAAGGCGAAGGAAGCGGGGAAAGCTTGCAATGACCGAGCAACATCTCAGTTGTCACAAGACATGCTGCTGGGATGTGCCGGGGCTTGAAATGGACCTGTGTGGAGTAGATTTGCGATTCCGACGTATGTTTCTCGATCACTTCCAATATCCATCAGTCTATTCTTTCTGCTTCGGTGTTTTGCCCAAAAAAGTTCGCAACCCACACATCAAGATGGCTTCCAGTGAATTGTGGTGATGGAGAGGCCCCGAGCTGCTTGGAGAGACTTATGATCAACAATCAATAGCCATTGACGCTCACACTTGACAAATCCACTCCTTCACTCAATGGAGCCACCATGTCCGCTCAAGGCTTCCATCACTTTGATGCGATTGCTGCTGCTCCTGTTTTTAATCAACTTCCATGGCCACACACGCCCTTGACTTTTCCTGTCTTCTCACCAAACACACAGGATGAAAAAGAAAGTTACCAATAAATTATTATTGATCCCTTGTGCTGGCGCCCAGGCGAGGATGGATATCACTTGTAATTTTTACAGGCTTGTCGTTTATCAACAAAATGGTTTTGGTGTACAGCCGGCCATCCCGGCGTGGCAATTGATTGTTTCTTAGCCTTGAATTGTGTGTGCAGCCCAGTTGACCTTTTTTCCCTCGCGGTGCTACGCAATCTAGCGTGACGTGCTAAAGGTAACCTGGCGCTAAACATGTGAAGTTCATGTTGACTGTGCTGTGCAAAGAACATTTAGAGAAGCACTTAGAATTCGTGTCACACATGAACTAGTTGTGAACTGTCAAACAATGTGGCCGCCACGTATCACGGAGTTACGTGAATGACTTAACTTTTCCACCACCTCTTGGAGCAATGAGCAATGATAATAACTAACGATTCTTCCGCTTATCCGAGGTCGGGTCGCGGGGGCAGCAACCTAAGAAAGAAGCCCAGACGTACCTCTCCCCGGCCACTTCGTCCAGCTCTTCGCAGCGGATGCCGAGGCGTTCCCAGGCCAGCTGAGAGACATAGTCTCTGCAACATGTCCTGGGTCTTCCCCGAGGCCTCCTACCGGTTGGACGCGCCCTGAACACCTCCCCCTTGAAGGCGTTCGGGAGGCATCCTAACCAGATGCCCGAGCCACCTCATCTGGCTGATAGGACTCTTTCTTCAGCTTGACCGCCTCCCTCACCACTGGTGTCCACGAACGGTTTCTGGGATTACCGCCACGACAGGCACGATCACCGTACGGCCACAGCTCTGATCGGCCGCATCGACAATGGAGGCACGAAACATCGCCCACTCGGATTCAATGTCCGCTGCCTCCCTCAGAACATGGTCAAAGCTCTCCCGCAGGTGGGAGTTGAAACTCCTTCTGACAGGGGACTCTGCCAGGTGTTCCCAGCAGACCTTCACAATGCGTTTGGGTCTGCCAGGTCTGACTGGCATCGTCCCCCACCATCGGAACCAAACCACCACCAGGTGATATTTGGTTGACAGCTCCGCCTCTCTCCTGACCCGTGTGCCCAAAAAGGGGTCGGGTGCAAATAGAGCAGGGTGGTGGCCGGAGGCAGAGGCTTTGGCGGTCCTTCCTCGGCTACAGAAGCTAGAAGCTAGTTGTGGTTACGTGGAATGTTACCTCTCTGGCGGGGAAGGAGCCCTTGCTGTGCGTTGAGGTGAGTCCGACTATATCTAGCCAGAATTTCTCCACCTCACGCACCAGCTCAGGCTCCTTCCCCGCCAGAGAGGTGACATTCCACGTACCGACAACTAGCTTCTGTAGCCGAGGATCGGACCGCCAAGGCCTCTGCCTCCGGCCGCCACCCAGCTCTCTTTGCACCTAACCCCTTTGGCCCCTCCCATGAGTGGAGAGCTCATGGGAGGGGGGACCCACGTTACCTTTTTGGGATGTGCCCGACCGAGCCCCATGGGTGCAGGCCCGGCCACCAGACGCTCGCCATCGTGCCCCGCCTCCAGGCCTGGCTCCAGAGGGGGGCCCCGGTGACCCGCGCCCGGGCGTGGGGAACGAAGTCCATTGTTATTGTGCATCATTGGGGTCTATTGAGCCACTCTTTGTCTCCTCCCTGAGTCACCACCTTATCGTGGTGGAGGAGTTTGCGTTTCCCAATAATCCTAGGAGCTAAGTTGTCGAGGGCTGTCATGCCCTTGGTAGGGTCACCCATGACAAACAGGTCCTAGGGGAGGGAGCAGACAAAGAGTGTCTCAAAGCAACGTCTTCCCCTCAGCAATTCCTTAAGGTAGAGGAATTGATGCTTGCTGTGCCGTGGCATTACACGGGACAAAGAAGGACCAAACAATGCTTCTTTTAATATTTAAAGGGTCCCAAACATGATTCATCAACTCTGCTTTACTATGTTATATATTGTTTGTAATTATGTTCTACATGCTTCCAATTTTGAAAATTAACGGTAAATTCACAAAAATGACAATTTTAGTTGAGGGCGCCAGTCATGATGAGCTAGCTGTCGCTACTCAGTCTCAGTGACGCCATGGGAGTACTATTACTCAAGTAAACAAACATGGCGGTCTACGAGAAAGAGCATGTTCACAATCATTACAGCCAAGATTTCACCCATGTGTCAGTAGAAAGGAGAAACATTTGGAGATGAAAAAGCAAATGAAGTCTTAAGACATGGGGCTCTAATTTTGTGGGTGGCACAGGCTGCGCAGTGGTAATTTCGTCCGGCGCAAAGCAGCCAATTTGGTAATTTGGTTGGTGGAGGTGTGCCGTGAAGGGTGTGGTGGGGCAGCAGGGGGAGAGGCTGACTCATTCAGGCTGGCGTAGTAACAATTTCGTGCCAGAAGGTGTTACTTTTTCTTCTCGTCACGGTGATGTTGTGGTGATGACCCCTGGGATGCGGAGAGCAGGACGCCAAATTGGTCAGGTAAGCGGGTAACTTATTAATAATTCGCTGCACTTAACAAGTACAGAGCAAGCAAGACTAACGGCAAAGAACGACAATCGACAATGCTTCAACAACAAAGAGCGTGCACACCTGAACTAAATTGCGAGGGAAAAACAAGAAGCAGGTGCGCGTAATTACAAGAAATGCAAACTCAGGGAAGGCAGGAAAAAACATAAGGAAATAGGAAATAACAATAACACAGGCATACTAATAGAAACTAAACGTACTGACACGCAGACTAACCTCCGGAGCGTGACAGTACCCCACCTTAAGGACGGATACCGATGTCCCAAAGTCCTGAGTCACAAAAATGGGGAGGGCGGCAGGAGGACAGGTGGTGGGTTGGTGTCCCAGGTGAAGTCGGCGAGATCCCTCCGGGGGTCGGCCAGGTTGGAGACCCAAGAGTAGTCGACGAGACCCCTCCGGGGGTCGGCCGGGATGGAGACACAGAGAGAAACCGGCGAGACCCCTGCTGGGGTCGGCCGAGACGGAGACCCAAGAGTAGCCGGCGAGACCCTTCCGGGTGTCGGCCGGGATGGCGCCTTGTAAGGGCTGGGGCCTAGGGCGCGACTGCAGTGGACGGCGCCCTGGGAGGCGCAACTGGAGCGAACGGTGCCCCGGGAGGTGCAACTGGAGAGGACGGCGCCATGAGAGGCGCAACTGTAGCAGACGGCACCCTGGGAGGCGCGACAGGAGCGGCTGCGGAAGACTGTGCCCTGGTAGGCATGACAGGAGCATATGGCGCCCTGGGAGGTGCAACTGGAGCAGATGGTGCCCTGGGAGGCGCGACAGGAGCAGCTGCAGAAGACGATGCCCTGGGAGGCGCGACAGGAGCGGCTGCAGCAGACTACGCCCTGGGAGGAGCGACAGGAGCGGCTGCAGGAGACGGCGCCCTGGGAGACGCGACAGGAGCGGCTGCAGCAGACGATGCCCTGGGAGGCGCGACAGGAGCGGCTGCAACAGACAGCGCCCTGGGAGGCGCGACAGGAGCAGCTGCAGCCAAGGGGAACCGCCATGGACGAGTGGCCGGCGGGAACTGGCGTTGACGAGCAGCCGGTGAGATCTGGCGTTGACCAGCGGCCGGCGGAGTCTTGCGTGGCACAGCTACCGGCAGCGGCTGTGCGTCCTCTGCTGCAGGACACACCAGCCCCCCCTTCCGAAGGCGGATTCCAGACGCCTCTCACCGCCACAGGAACCAGGGAAGAGTGGGGAGGCTTGGAGGTGGGCACTAAGCACACCTTGTCAGCGCTCCCCGGCCGGAACCGCCGCGTACCTTTGTGTGTGCGCCGAAGGTCTCGGCCACACCCACGCCATCGGGACAAGTGTGCCGTCCTGTCCCCATACCATATCCTCCAAAACCTCCGGCGTGAATCTGGCAGTTTCCTCCTCCATTGCCTTAAAAATCTGTAGCGTCCAGAAGTCGCTCTCCGCGAGGTTGTATTCTGGTTGGAGCATTCTGTTACGATTTCTTCTCGTGTTGTCTCGTGTTGTTCTTCTTCTGGTGTTGTGGTGATGACCCCGAGGATGCGGAGAGCGGGACACCAAACTGGTCAGGTAAGTGGGTAATTTATTAATAATTCGCTGATCTGCAGCGGCAGGAACACGTAACAAGTACAGAGCAGGCAACAAAAGACTAACGGCAACGAACGACAATCGACAATGCTCCAACAAAAAAGAGAGTGCACACCTCAACTAACTAGCGAGGGACAAACGAGAAGCAGGTGCGCGTAGTTACAAGAAATGCAAACTCAGTGATGGCAGGAAAAAACATACGAAATAAGGAAATAATAACACAGGCATACAGTACTAATAGAAACTAAACATAACCGAGAAGTTTGGCCGTTTTCCACTGTCTTCATCGGCCACACGGTGAGGATATATTTTTGTAGCAGTCCCATCGGCCACAGTATATTACTGTGAAAAGATGTGTATATGCACTTGTGTAATATTTTACAGCCTTGTTGCTATGGTGGAATATCTGCTTGGACCGCTCTTTCATAGTTTTTCTATAGTATTGTACAAGGGTGACCAAACATCTTGTTTTTCCAGGATGGGTTCTGTTTCCATGTCCTATTTCATCATGTCCTGTTTTATTGATTTTTTACCTGTATTTTGTTTTTGTTTTGTTTTTTAGTAAGTGATGAAAATGTCCTGTTTCTCACTGGGACATTAACTTTACCAGCATTTTGGGCACCCTGATGGATGTGTCTTTCTGAAATAGTGTTGTCAAAAAGCAATTTTATTTGCACAAACTTAATCTTCTGCTTGAAGTCTTGTAAAATTGAGGATGAGAGGCACAGTGACGGTTCAAATTCCCAAGTTCTTATGACTTTAGAGGGCATATCTATCCAGAAAATATTGGTTGCATTCCAAAAAAGTCAATGGTATCAATTCCTTCATCCTCCAGGAACTGCCTTCATACTCTAGCCACATGAGGTCGGACATTGTCTTGGACCAGGAGGAACCCAGGTCCCACTGCACCAGCAGTAGGTTCTGAAAATGGGTCAGAGGATTTCATTCTGATACTTGATAGCAGTCAGGGTGCCATTATCTAACCTGTAGAGGTCTGTGCGTCCTTCCAGGGATATGCCTCCCCAGACCATCACTGACCCACCACAAAACCGGTCATGCTGAATGATGTTGCAGGCAGCATAACATTCTCCACAGCATCTCCAGACCCTTTCACATCTGTCGCATGTGCTCAGGTTCAACTTGCTCTCATCAGTGAAGAGCACAGGGCGCCAGTGGCTTAGTTGCCAATTCTGGTGGTCTTTAGCAAATGCCAATCGAGCTCTACGGTCCTGGGCGGTGAGCACAGGGCCCACTACAGGATGTCGGGTCCTCAGGCCACCCTCTTGGAGTCTGTTTCTGATTGTTTGGTCAGAAACATTCACACCAGTGGCCTGCTGAAGGTCCTTTTGTAGGGCTCTGGCAGTGCTCATTTTGTTCCTCCTTGCACAAGAGCAGATACCGATCCTGCTGTGGATTTAAGGACCTTCTTCAGCTCTGTCGAGTTCTCCTGGAGTAACTACCTGTCTCCTGGAATCTCATCCATGCCCTTGAGATTGTGCTGGGAGACACAGCAGACCTTCTTACAACGGTACGTATTGATGTGCCATCCTGGAGGAGGTGGACTACTTGTGCAACCTCTGTAGCGTCCAGGTACCGCACCATGCTATCAACAGAGTTTCTGATCCAAGCCAAATGACAAACTACAGTACTTTGAAAGTCAGTCAGTATAAAATCAGCCAAAAGAGATGAGGTGTCAGTGGCCTCAATCTGGAAAAGCATTCCTGTGGTCTGTCTCATTGTTGCCCCTCTGATGCACCGGTTGTTGATTTCATGAACAACAAAGTAGCTGAAACGGATTAACAACCCCCTCTGCTACTTAACTGACCACATCAATATCCCAGAAGTTTGACTGATTGCTTACTATACTCTGATTAAAAAGTCTTCCCCTAATTTTTTTGAGCAGTGTATATTACATTTGCTTCAAGTATCATCATGACTGGAGGAGCAAGAAAGAGCTAAGCCAACACATTCATGCTAACCACGTAGTTAATGTTGGATTTTGTACTTGCTACATTCGGTTCATTCTGATAAAGTGCAGGGAATACAAACGTCGATGCTGACTCAGGCGTTTAAATGTTGTCAGAATGAGGTCAAATATTTCCTTCTAGTCGGCACATTCCAAAACACTTTGTTAGAGGAGCCGCGGATCGATATTCAGTACCCATGGCCAAACTGCTGATTTTCCATTAATGTAAAATATTCTGTAGCATGCTTCTCAAAGGAAGGGGTAAAGTCAGTTTTGGCCGTCACAGATGGAAGCAAAATATGGCCTAATTTGTTGGAGATCATTTAAGAGGGACTGCCGTGGCCATCCGTAGGAGCGCGTTAAAATATGTTTAATTTGATCCCAAACAATGCAAATTGTTTTCACAACAAGGCCAGTCAAATATGTAAATGAGATGCATGGAATAATAAAAACATAGCTGTATGAAATATTTCCATATTGTCATTTTTTATGTGTTGGCATTACACGATCACAACAAAAAGTCTCATTTCAAGGACATACCCGGGTTTTGTTTCAGTTCTGGTACTTTTTCTCACTTTCACATAACAAACTAGGTTGTTTCCTCTGCTATTTTTCCGTGTGCCGATCTCGGCAGGATGTATGGGAAGTCCAGAGTCAACAATCTTTGCCAACATGTCTTGCTCATGTATTTATTTGCCATTTTTCACATTGCTTACTAGAAATGGAAACCAAATTCTGTACTTTTGTAAGCACCGAGCAAATTTGATTTTTTCTGAGGTCCAAGGTCAGTGCAGTCATCATCAGTCAGTTTTAGAGAACTTCATGCTTTCTGCTGCTGACCAAACCAGATTTCATTTTCCAACAGGACTTGGCACCTGGACACAGTGCCATAACTACCAGTACCAGGTTTAATAACCATGGTATCCCTGTCCTTAATTGGCCAGCAAACCCCTCAACCCCGCATAAAGTGGTATTACCAAGAATAAAATGCCAACAGAAGAGCTGAAGGCCACAATCAGAGAAACCTGAGGAGCACCAAAGACTGATGGAGACTGAATTGGTTGTTTTTATTGAGTGCTTTAATATTCATACTTTTCATCTTCATACTTTACCTTCTTTTATCCTTCATAAGTAATGTTCTAATTTTCTCAGATGCTGAATTTGGTATTTATATTAGTTTTAAGGTCTAACCATTAGAATGAAAATAAAAAAACATTTGAAATATATGAGTCTGTTTGGAAAGTACAGTACTGGTTTCACTTTTTCAATGAAATGATTCAACTTTTTGGTCATATTCTAATTTACTGAACTTTAACGACCAACATATTTAGTAATAATTGAGTCGGGTAAGCCTGGAATGTCCATGATGTCATGTGATGCAGCAATTAAAAGAAATTCAGTAAGTAGCAGACGGAGAAGCCAATCTACCAAAATGGAGATTTTTTTTTATGCCTCTGATGAGCACCACAACCTCAAGAAGCAAAGCACACATCATTTAAGGACACTACACGTACCCGGAGTACCCGGGGAAAACCCACACACGCACGGGGAGAACATGCAAACTCCACACAGAGATGCCCGACGGAGATTCCAACCCAGAACCTCCTGACTGTGAGGCCAACACGCGACCCGGTCATCCACCGTGCGGCCCCTTGCGTCAAACTCACTCCTGAATAATAAAATAAACCGACATCAACCTCGCAGTTGACATGTTTCTCTCGTGTCCTTCATTATTTACTTGGGTTGAGCTGCACCTTTGAAGACAATAAAGTCAAACTTCCAACTGGGTTTCCTCACATAGAAAGGCTGACTTCCTGCCTTATTGGCAGCCTGCAGGCAGCCAGCAGCCAGTACGAATGGAGACATGTGCCGGGGCATGGGCTGAAATAGAAACTGTGCAGCCAGGAGTTACACACCTTCCAATCACACAGCGGCGCAAAGGCAAACACGGACTAGTAGCGGCACAGAGATATTTCTGCTTTTCCCCATCGCTCGCCATCAGAGCTGGACTCAGCATTTTATATTTTTTTATTTGCATTTCCTCCTCTCCCGCTCGCTTTACCCGGCCCACATTAGTTTGCTTAAGCCGACTCAGGGTCACTTCAATTTAGCGCAGCGGCCTCGGAAGAGCGAGCACTACGCCGACATTTTCTTTTTGCCGTAATCAGCGAAGCCGCTTTCATATTTTGTATATAACATGTGAGGTTCGTTCCTGGTCCTTGTAGCTTTTCAGAAAGGTCCAGTTTATAGCCTGTAGTGAAGATTATACTGTAGGCTCAAATCATCTGTAAATATGGAAAATATGGAATACTACAAATTACACCCGCACTCCCTCCCGGTTCGAGACTTTTAATTAGCCATCGATCAGTTTTGGCCGATTTCCGTGGAAAAGCACGTAAACCAATAAATGTCTTTCATTGCTGATCAATCACCTGTGGTTTGTGCAACCGCAGCCTGCAACGATGAGGTGTCTTGCTCTAACGTTTTGGCCACTGGGCTCCTCCCACTTTTTGTCACACTGCAGAGGCGGGACAGTACAAAACAACAACCTACCTGCCAAAAAATATCCGGCGACGGTAGCATAGTAACAAGCTTTCATATAATACGGCTCTTGAACAACAAACGGTGATGGAGTATAAGCACTCACCCGTATGTGTGTGTGTCAATGAACCCGTCAAATAATTGAATTCATCCTACAGGATGAGCGCCAACGTATCTCTCACTTGGAGCCCGCCTACAGCATGTGCTACCTGAAGTCCTGCTGGAGCTCCATCAGACAATGTGTGACATCAAGCATCTTTTTAAAGACGGCGTGTCTTCCTCTGGAAGTTTCACCAGTCATATGTTGTCTTGAAAAGGTAGTTCAAATATGGTTTTGCCTGAATGAAGATGATTCTATATAATTCCAATAACAGGAATTCTGGGCCCTATGTTAAAAAAACGTTTTTTTTAAATTTGACACTCATTTTATTAGTAATAAAACTTGGACTTGCCTTGACTGTTCCTCTTTAAACAACACCTTGGCTAATAGCACCCATCATAAATACATTGAAAAATGTGCAACTAAACCATGTGATCAGTATTGGTATTGGACAATTTCACTCATGGATGATCGGAATGATCCGCATAAAACCCTGATCAAGAATCTATAGTAATAATTCATAAAGGTGAGACTTGTACTACATTTTAATTTGGAGCAGTGTACAGGAGACCCCCTTAGAAGTAACTACAAACTTTGA
>QODF01000031.1:4006624-4029955 GCA_024372805.1 Oostethus manadensis | reverse complement strand
GGGCATGCCCGAAACACCTCACCAGGGAGGCGCCCGGGAGGCATCCGGACTAGATGCCCGAGCCACCTCAACTGGCTCCTCTCGATGTGAAGGAGCAGCGGCTCTACTCTGAGCTCCTCCCGGATGGCCGAGCTCCTCACCCTATCTCTTAGGGTGAGTCCAGCCACCCTACGGAGGAAACTCATTTCCGTCGCTTGTATCGCCATCTCGTTCTTTCGATCATGACCCATAACTCATGGCCATAGCTGAGGGTGCGAACAAGACCCCGAAATATTTGAACTCCTCCACCTGAGTATAGACCTCACTCACAACCCGTAGGGTACAGTCCACCCGTTTCCGACTGAGAACCATGGCCTCGGATTTGGGAGGGCTGAGTCTCATCCCAGAAGCCCTACACTCAGCTCCAAACAGCTCCAGCACACGCTGAAGGTCACAGCCTGATGAGGCCATAAAAACCACATCGTCTGGAAATAGCAGAGACGAGATTCTAAGGTCACCAAGTTGGACCCCCTCAAAGCCTTGGCTGGTCTAGAAATTCTGTCCATGAAGATTATGAACAGAATCGGTGACAAAGGGCAGCCTTGGCGGAGGCCAACGTTCACCGGAAACAAGCTCGAATTACTGCTGGCCATGCGAACCAGGCTCCTGCTTTTATTGTTCAAGGACCGAATGGCACCACTTATCCCGTACTCCCCCACCCGGCACACCTCAGCCACGGTGATAGAACTGTCTGCGTACCTGTTCTCAGATTCTTCTTCCTTGACGGAAGGTATGTCAGTGGGGTTGAGAAGGGCCTCCTCAAAGTATTCCTTCCACCCACCAACCATATCTTCAATCGAGGTCAGCAAGCCTCTGTCCGCACTGTAAACAGTATGAATTGGGGACTGCTTCCCCTTTCTGAAGTGCTGGACGGTTTGCCAGAACCTCTTTGAGGCCGACCAAAAGTTGTGCTCCATAACCTCACCGAACTCCTCCCACACCCAGGTTTTTGCCTTGACCACTGACGAAGCTGCGTGCCGCTTGGCCTGCCGGTATCTGTCAGCTGCTTTGGGAGTCCTGCAAGCCATCCATACTTGATAGGACGCCTTCTTCAGCTTGATGGTAGCCCTAACCCCTGGTGTCCACCATCGGGTCCGGTCTTTCTACCACGACTGGCACCTACCACCTCGCGGCCGCAACTACGACTGACTGCCTCAGCATTGGAGGGACGGAATAAAACCGATTCAGACTCAATATCCCGGTCGTCCTCAGGGATGCAGGCGAAACTCTGACAGAGATGAGAGTTGAAGACTCGACAAACGGGATACTCTGCTAGATGTCCCCAGCACTCCCTCACTACACGTTGAAGTCTCCCAGTAGAACTATGGAGTCACCAGTTGGGGTGCTCTCCAGAACCCCTCTGATAGACTCCAAGAAGGCTGGGTACTCTGAACTGCTGTTCGGCGCGTACGCACAAACAACAGTCATGACCCTTTCCCGGGCCCCGAAGGCGTAGGGAAATAACCCTCTCAATCACCGGGGATGACTCCAACACAGAGGCACCAAGTCGGGGGGCTATAAATTAGCCCACACCCGCTCGCTGCCCCTCCCATGTGGCAACTCCAGAGTAGAACAAGGTCCAGCCCCTCTCAAGAAATTTGTTTCCAGAGCCCAAACTGTGAGTCAAGGTGAGTCCGACTATATCTAGTCGGAATGTCTCAACCTCTTCCACAAGCTTGGGCTCCTTCCCCACCAGGGAAGTAACATTCCATATCCCAAGAACCAGATTTGGCCGCCGAAGACCAGGTTGCCCGGACACCCGTCCTCAACCGCCTCCCAAATCTCATAGCACCAAACTCTTATGCTTGCCCCTGCAGGTGGTGGGTCTGCAGGGGAAGATCCCGTGTGGCTTCTTCGGGCTAGGCCCGGCCGGGTCCCATGGATGAAGGCCGACCACCAGGCGCTCGCCTGCAACGCCCTCCCCCAAGCCTGGCTCTAGGGTGAGGCCCCTCCCACGACGCGTGATTCAAAAGGTTAGCGTTATTATTGTTGTATTTCAAAGTTCCAGTACTTCATCTGTACTTGGCAAATGTCAGGAATGATTTGGACTGCAAAACGTTTTACACAATGAAATTACCCTTCATGGGAAAAAAACAAGATTTTCCTGTCAGGTTTTCCAATGTGCTCGATGGTCCGCTTTGAAATGCATTTCAGTCCATTCCCATACACACAGCATTCTGCATGTATGTTGGTCAGAACAAATGTGTAATAAAGTATGTGTAATATCTATTCATTGTTTTGCCCAACCGTAATCAAGGGAGGTACATATTTTGCTGGACAAAAATTAACATGCATATTTTCCAATTTTTGGAGGCCCAAGGGCCCCCTCTAAATATATTCCTTATTCAAAATTATTTTTTTTTTTTTCACAAATGGCACAGATTGAGTGGGTATTGCAACGTGATAACAAAACATTTTGTTTTTGTGACCTTATCTTTCAAAGGTTTAAAATAAATCATGAAGATGATTCTCTTAGTAGGTCGCTGACTTTGAAGTTTATTAAAATAAAGTTTACTCAAATTAATAATAAAACAAAATAGGCCTGCTAAGATGACATTGGGTTGAAGACTTTGGCATGCTTTGTTTTGTTGTCTTGTTAATTTGCATGAACATCCTGATGCAGTCGTATTGTTCATTCAACCTTTTCTTATGTTCCTCAGCGAAAAAAACACAATCTAATTAATTTCCAACTTGAATCTCCAGGAGCTCAGGAGATGCATGGCCACTAGCTAGCATTCTAGTAAAATAACACACTAGCAAGCTACCCATTTAGCCTCAAATTTAGAAGAAGCCAAAAACATACCACTTCCACATTAAATGAGAGGACATGCTATGACTGCACTTCCTGTAGTGTTAAGGTAATTGTCCGGTTCTGGTTTTGTTGCTGTGGTTACCCTTTTTTTTTCTTGTCCCCTCTTTAGATTCGGTGACTTCCTGAAAGGGCGGTGTTACGAGGAGTATTTAGCCACCCGGCTGCAGGAGGAGGGCGTGGGATCGTACTGCTTTGCGTTTTCTGCCTTCTTCGCTCACCCAACTAGTGATGTCTTTGTGCAGCTCTTGTCATTTGCAACGTCCTAAACACGCCACAGTTGACCTCACGTCCTCTTAGCGCCTCAGGGGCCTGGTTGCCAGGTACCGGTTGTTTTTGTAATTTGTTATTTTTTGTCAAATCCTAATTGTAGCTTTGCCGGTTAGTGTTTTTTATCCACGGTGCCCTTTTGGTTACTTTCCTTTCCCTTTCCCTGATTGTTACTAAAGTAACCTTTAGTAGAAAATGTCATATTTTCACCTGCAATTGGCTGGCCACCAGTCCAGGCTGTACCCTGCCTCTCGCCACTGGGGATAGGCTCCAGCATCCCCCTCCAACTTAGGGAGGATAAGCGGCATCAAAAATGGATGGATGGGTGAACGTGTTCATTGTAAATCTGATAAATTAAGCCAAATAATTAATTTGGTAGACCAGAATTCCTTTTATTTTCCTTAATTTTTCAAAATTTTCCAGATCACATATTTTGGGAACCGCTGATCTAATCTCCTGGCAGGATGAAAGAAAAGAGGAAACTGGTCTCCCACGGCTGGTGTACTTTCTTCCAGAAAGACTTTGGAGGGCTCCTGCGGACATGCGAGACCATCGGCGAGGTCGGCCGCCACCGATCTGGACCTGGCTCACAATTTCCCTTCTTGTTCACCGCGACGCCATTGGATGGGATTGAGGTCAGCAGTGGAGGTTCCTATGCGCGAAGCATCCACCTCATGCTGCTGGATTTCTTTGCTTTCGCTCCTTCAGCCAGAAGAAGGAGAACGTCAGGCCGAGTTTTGCAAGTTTCAAGTCATAATAGGGCATATAAGGCATATAAGAACGCATTCCGTGACCTTGATGATGTGTAGTACTCCACACGGGTCACCAGGTGTCAGTATTGGTACCGTTTGGTGAGACACACAGGGATCAGTTCACAGTACATCCTATGGAAGTATGACGTGAAAGCTGAGGACTCCCCACCTCCACTATCAGCTGAGTTCCAGGCATTAAATGCTTCTGTGATAGCCATGCGGCCCCAAGAACCAGAAGAAAAGCTAAAGAGAAGAAACCGCCTTTAGAAAATGGATGAACAATTCCTTCCTCAGAAGAAGTTGTTTTCACGTTCTGACAACGCCCGCAAGTGAGTAGAGTCTCACTTTTGGAATAGTCTCGTTTAAGCTAGCCGGAGGTATCTGGTGATCAACAGAACCGTACACGGAGTAGCCTCCAGAGTCTGGCTGGATTCGTCATTCCGCCGTGCATGTTCTGGTACTTCTTCCTTGTCCTTGTTTGTGCCCGACATCACTTGTTTAGGTCAATACACGGATGTGGACCGGTCCAATCAAATGGACAGAAAGTATTACTTGAAGTGCTTGTTTCCCCAGAACCATCAGCTTGTCAAAAAGGTTGTCTCCGCTTCAAATAAAAGATGGGAATCTTACCTGATTCCCGCTTGCCACCAATTTACTCGTTGGCATACGACACTGCGCACGACTGCAGGGACAAAATAAACGACGCTGAAGTCTGCGCGACAACGGAACAAAGTCGACACTTTTTCTGCCGGGGGAAGTCAGGACCAAGGCCAGCGTCGCTAGCTAGGCTCTAACCTTTGTTTTCTGGGTTAGGCGTCCATCTGTCTTCCATAACATGCCGCTATCTGCCAAAATAAGAGCTTTGTTTGCTTAAAATGAATGAAATGCATTGTTTTATTTACATAAAGTCTGTTTATCCACTCGCGGGCACTGACATTTCCTTTGTTTGTAATTGGAATATCATGAAGTTTGCTTCTGTTTTTAATACACAAGTTTTAAAAACCGCTTTTATTTCCTTAACCACCTTAAAGAATGCCTGCAGCACACAAATCTGTATACACTCAATTTCTCAGCATGTCCCCAACGTAACCCTCTCCACCACACAGCCTGCAGTTCAGCCTCCCTCCCACCGAGCTAAACCCATCATCTTTATTCAATATCGCCCCCGGTAAGCATTTTAAGTCGGCTTAGCTTGTCAGAAAACTTCCCTCTTTTTCAAGCGTTGGCTCTCTTTTCCGGTCGTTTCTTTTCCTCGGCCCACCCTCAAATTAAACACAAAGCTGCAGACACGCTGTAATTACACCTGGCCAAACGCACACGCTAATGTTAAAGCATGCATATTTATCCTTTGCTAATTCATCCCGATAAACCCAACAGGGATGGGAATGACACTGCCTCACAGCCCATTAAATTCATGCAGGGGTAATGTATGCCTGAAATCCCCGGGGAATGTCAGGTGGTGCAAGTAATGGGAATGAACAGCAATTTTACAATGGGATGCAAAATAAGCATATCCCCCAGACGGTTTGCGCCAGTGATATTCTTTACTGGTGCATGTCTGGCCACAGTGGAACGCAAAGTGTTTCCACTCATTGATGGATGGAACCGCTATGGCCATTTATTGGATTTACAGTATATGTTTGCAAAATATAACCATTTCCAAAACGTGTGGTTGTACCTGGACTCTTCAGGGATCATGTGGGTTACCTTTATTCATGACAACATAGAGTCGCCCCTCGCTATGTGGCGGTGTTTTTTGGTCTATGATGATTTGTAGTATTCTGGCCACGGGTTGCTGATACCCCTACCACGGTGTACTCCATCAACCCCAGTTTGTCCCATGAGTCCAGTTCTGGGATTTTGGTGATGAAGAGCATAGATCCGGTAAATTGCTGGGGCTACTAAAGTAGTACATTTATGTGACTAAAATCTTGGACGTGCTTTTCTCCTTTGTCTTGTTACCGTCCATCGTTGTGTTTGCGATAAGAATGGCGGCGCTGCCATCTTCTTTTTTAATTTATTTATTTATTTTTTTGACATTTGACTGCGTTTATTATGAATTTTGTTGCGCCACAATTCGATGCCGGACCTGACCTGAAAAGGGGACGGGTGGGGGGGGGATGTGATTCCGCAACTTTGCTTAAATACGTTACGTTTTCTTTGTAATTGTTCTAATGACCCTTAGGGGTGTTCTGTGTTGTGCCTCCATGAAAGTGTCCCGGGCTCGGGGGAAGTGAAAGGAAAACGGACAGGACGTGACCGACCACTCCCAGCCTCATTCTGGGAGTGACGCCACCGAGGTGACGCCTTTCAGCAAAAGCAAGCAAAGAACAGAGATTTACAGTATAAGGCAGACGCAGAAGACAAAGCCTGATGGCCATCAGGACCACATCATCTGTAAATAGCAGAGATGAGATGCTGAGGCCTCCAAGCTGGACCCCCTAAATGCCTTGGCTTGCGCCTTCAAATTCTCTCCATAAAAATTATGACGAGAATCAGGAACAAAAAGAGGCCTTGGTGGAAGCCAACGCTTTCCTGGAGCGGGTTCAACTTACTGCTGGCAATGCCGACCAGACTCCAATCCTCATCGTTGCCAAGCAAAGTTTTCCCTGAAAGGCGCACATCAACTTTCTAACCAATCAACTGTGCCCTTGCTTGCATGCCAGAGATTTGGACCTGTGATGCTAATCTGTCATCGTCTCTCATCGGTTTGGTTTTAGCCCCTTCATGTTTTCATATGAGAAGATCGGGGAGGGGGTAAAGACACCCGTATCCCGAAGTGATGACCAACTACAGTAAGTTCGGAGCTGAGATAAATACGAATTTTCCCGGGTAATCCCCCTTGTTGCCCGCATGAGCGATTGACGGATGTTCAGTCTGAAGTCGGCTGGGATAAACTCCATCTCAGCCAGCTATGGAAAATGGATGTATGCATTTGTGGTCACGGTAAACGTGCATCTGCGGCGTTGTTATGTCTGTAATTCTGTGCGGCACGTGAAATATTTGCCCACAGATGTGGACATTGCGGTGCCATGAATCAGAGCCATTAGAGTGGCATAAATGGGACTGCCATGCCCTGCTGGGACTTTGCCAGAACTCGCTTGCCATGCCAATTATTTTGGTAGGGCTTTCCTTCTATTGCGCTGCGAGCCTCTTGCTTCTGCTTGTTGCTCGGTTGCTCTTGACAAATTGACCTCCGATTGGCTCGCCATCGGGCACGGCGGTATCAGTTCTAGCAAATTGCATTTGCTATTTCTGTTTGTGCTGAGAGGTACAATTTGTTTATGCGACGTGTTACATTAGTCCGAAGGCCAAATATGGTGTTTGGAAAGACAAAAGCTCTTACCAGGCGAGCTTTCATTTGCTATGCGAGTTGCAAAAGCTTTGGATTCACAAAGCAAACCTTCTTGTTGCATACAATACAATATTTGGGGAAGCAGCAGGTAAGATTCCGCATTTTAATGGGCGGTATGTATTCAGCCGTGGCTTTCTTGCAGCCTTAAATACATACTCGCCTATTTCTCCCATCAACATGACACCATTAAACCAAGAACCATCTCTGCATCTTGGGCTCACCGCCACATCATTATGTGATGGCATGAGATTTTCATCATTGGCTGGTGGAATTGGAATGTAATAAGCAGAAGTATCTCCTCCCAGTCTACAGTCGCTGTATTCTCACCGTCACATTCTGTGGCCACTGGCAGTGTGCTTGGCGCCAGGCACAAAGGACCCCGAATGATGGCTGCTTCCTGTCAGAAAGCGACCTGGAAGTACACAAGTGGAGCTCTGAGAGCGGGACTCTCGTGGTGTCTCACGTGGATGGATTCAGCCGTAAGTCTTTCATGAAAGGACAACGGGTGACCGAGGCTGACTTGGGTTGCAGTAGACAGATTTCCAACTGCAGAGGGCAGTCACCACGCATGCTGCCAGAAGCACACTGAAATGCTCAGCATTTCTCTCAGGACACAAATAGACTAACAAGCGTTCACACTCACATTCCCACCTTTTACTCGGAGTACAAAGATGCTAACCACTACGGGAAAACTGCAGTGTGAAATGCCCAAACAATACCAACAGGATGCGGTACGAGAAGAATAAACTTGAAATGAAACGTGGAATGAAAGAGCACCGTGAAGACAAGTATTCAAAAATGGACCCGATTGTCAGTCTGTCGGTTCTCGGGGTACTCCGCGTTCCTCCCACATTCCAAAAACATGCATGTTAACTTCATTGACCGCTCTAAATTGTCCACGGATGTGAAAGCTCGTTTCTCTGCCCTGCCTTTGGCTGGCAACCAGTCCAGTGTGTACCCCGCCTCTAGCCCAAAGTTTGCTGGGATAGACTCCAGCATCCCCTGCCACCCTAGTCAGAATAGGCATCTTAGAAAACGGACGGACTTGATCTTTGTTGTATTTTTCTTTTCTTCTCGGTCGGCTTTTTAATCCTCAACGGCGAGGTTTTCTTCAGTGCCACCTTTCCCTGTTGCTGCTTCTCATTACTTTGCTGCACAAACGCCACGTATCTCTCTGAATGTTTCATTCTGATCCAGATGAAATTGGAAGTATTGAAGGAAGAAGTCTTGGCCTTTCCGCCTGGCATAACCAACGCTTTGCAGTCGCATCCAAAGGAGCCACTTGGAAAAGGAAAAATCACGTCTGTGATGGATTCTATCTGATAAAACACGACTTGGATTTTGATACTTCATTGACTTCCCTACCCCAAGTATTAAAGAATTTCATGGCGGGAAAAAATACCTTTGGTTCTCATTGCTTTAAGATTGAGTCGAGACAAAATCTGTGACGGACCGGCGGACCTCGGCAAGTCCAAGAAGCAACCATACATTGGGAATATGTACTGAAACAGCACAGTATACACTGTGCTAATAATTTGCTCCCACATTTACTGGCTGCTGACCCTTGGAAGAGACTTCTGCTGTTGGACCAAATCCTAATTTTAATTGCTTACTGAGTTTTAATCTTCCCCCGCCGCAAATTCCCCCTTCCGCTAAAAGTTTAGCTCGTTATTTGCAGAAACGGAGGACATTTTCTGTCAAACTTCAAATTGCTTGATCATATGTTAATAAGTAGGTGAGGCTGCGATATTATAATTATTATGTTTCTTGCAGCTCAGCAGGCACTTCGGTGTGCATTATGATATCTAAATGACGAGCTGCTTTGCTATAAATTGCATATGCTTTCTGTGCTCGTTGTCTTTGGCTTGTGTGCTGCCGGGTGCTTAATTACAGAACTTTTTCCAAGTCTCTTTTATTCCCATCTCACTGGCCGGAGAGTGCACAGGAATTGATATCATTTTCTGGGTTAGGCCATTTATTGTTACTGTCGGATGTGAAATACTTGGAATCGCAGCAAAAGATTGCAGCGCGCGCTCGCTAATAATAAATAAAGACAGGCGTGCTGCTACCCTGGATTCAGCTATAAATGTTTAAAAGGTTTAGTTATGAATGCTTACTCTGCTGTATGGGTGCAGTTCAAATGGATTTTTATATTACACAATTCTCAAGTCAACAATATCTGATCATAACTAAGTCTGCGTGGTACGAGCTGTACTGTAGAAAAAAAAAATTCTAGGATTTTGGCCCAAAATGGCCTTTATATAACATTTATGTTGCTTCACAACCAATGATAATGATAAGGCACCAAAGATAAGATATTGCCACCTCAGTCCCACTTGTGATGAATACTTCACTTGCAGGAATTGTCAGGTAGATACGCGCGTGTTCCTAATTCGATGTGCTTTCCTGCTTTGTAACGTGACTGCTGTGCAAACATTGCATCATCACTGCACTCACGCCACTAATGCTGGAATTGAAGCCTCGGGCTTTTCCATTGTTGTCTTATACGCATAGATTCGTGTTTATTGTCATTGCACGACAACACGTGGTGTTGAGTCTGGTACATGAGTCTCTTTAATTGCACTTATTTAACCCGTGCTTTATTTCTGTTACAGTCGGAACATCATAGCGAAGATTCGATAACGTGCTGACATATTCTGTTGTGTTGCTGCTGGATGTTCACAACATCCCCGTGTTACTGTGACTTTGTTTTCTTCCCGATTCATTCTTCCAAAAGAGGAACGTTTGACAAACACGGATGAAGCGAACAGAAAATCCCTCCAATGTACCACGCTCGGTCCATGAACTTGCAAAGAAATCCCAGTTTCCGTGGGAACAGGGCCTTGATACGATGGGATGGTGTTTATTATGACATTTATTTTTGAAGGTTGCAGCAACCCCCAACCAAGATTGAAGCTCACAGTCATTTACCCAGCACTTTGTTTTCCAGATCTGTGGTGTCCGATTGCTCAGCTGGAGTTGTTTATTCCACAGCCCGCAGAACCTTTGGAAACTTCATCAGACTGGCCTGCCAATGAAATGGGGCTATTTTAATGAAGTATGTCAAATCACCAATTCCCCACTGCGAGTGCCCACACAGACACCCGGTTTTCCAGCACAGCGTCAACACATGCTGATCCTTTAACTGCTCGAGGGGGGAGGAGAAGAGACAAAGGAGGGAGGAGAAAACGGAATAAGTGTTACGTGAAGTTGTGACGTCGGTGGAAATTCACTGAGCCGATTTTCTCATCCGCTTCTCATGCTTTGATTGGGAACGTTGTGACAGACAATCGGGCTCAGTCCCTTACATGAGGGGTTTGCTTTAGCACGCCATTCCCACCCCCGGTTTGCCCTTCCTAAAGGATAACGCAACAAATAATTAGCGGGACCTGCTGGGGAGATGAATGTGTAATCCCCTAAACATGCTGAGAATTACATTGGCAGTTACTCTATACTGCATCGGGCTCTCAAATCATGGCATGCGGGCCGATTGTGGCAAAAGTTTGGTAATGGTTGAACTGGATTGGAACATGCATGGAGATGGCATCGGAATACATCACTTAGTACAACGGACAGTTCCACATGTCCAAAAGGAGCAGGAAGAAGCAAAGCTTATTAGGATCTCCCCTATTTCCATACATTTGTACACTTCCTGCACTTCCTAAGTTTGAATGCACAAGTACCCGGATGCGTCCCGGGGAGGTGTTCAGGGCACGTCCAACCGGTAGGAGGCCTCGAGGAAGACCCGGGACAGGTTGGAGAGACTATGTGTTTCGGCTGGCCTGGGAACGCCTCGGCATCCGCTGGAAGTAGTTTGTCTTTTCCACATTGGTATGCGAAAGCCGGTCCAGTCCTCTCAGTGGTTATGCTTAATTTATAGGAATTGTGGCAGACATGGAAAGCCTCAAAAAAAGAGCGTCAATTACTTTGTGTGTTTGTTTGTCTGTTTGTGTATGTACCGCTGTGTCTGAAAGAGTAAATAGAACATTTAACCTCACTGGGATTCTCTGTAAGCCTCTTCTTGCTGATTCAGGACTCAGTCGCTGAGTGAAAGTGTTGTTGCTGAGTGTGCCTGTGTGTGTGCGTGTGTGTGTGGGTGTGCCTGTGTGCGTGCGTGTGTATGCGTGTGTGTGTGTGTGCGAGCGCTCGCACCTGCGAATGAGCCGGAACATCCTCAGTGGACCTCTGTCTTTGAACGTCTCACGCTGATGCATGACTCGTGACACGAATGCACACAAATTGGTGAGCTTTATGTTGTAGTTTATGCTTTAATAGAGAAGTTTAATACTTTAATAAAGAAGTTTATGCTTTAACAAAGAATTCCTTTTCACGTTTCTCAATCAGCAACTCTACTCTCTGTACAAAAACTAACGTTTTTTCCCGTACAAAATTCAATTCAATTCACAATTATTTCAATTGAAGGGTTTTCATTGAAGGGTAATGTACGCACAGCGTTTCCATAAACCCAAAATATTCACAAACACTGTATTATACACAAAACCTGCAGTTTTTCAGGCAGACAAAATTAGAACTGATGAATGAAAAGCATAAATAAATGAGCATTAACGCCTTGACTGCCTTCACATTATTAGCTGAAGTACATTCAGTATCTTACATACAGTACATATAGTACAGTACATACAATACATACAGTACATGCAGTACAGTACATACAGTACATGCAGTACAGTACATACAGTAAATACAGTACATGCAGTACAGTACATACAGTACATGCAGTACAGTACATATAGTACAGTACATACAGTACAGTACATACAGTACATTGAGTACAGTACATGCAGTACATGCAGTACAGTACATACAGTACATGCAGTACAGTACATATGGTACAGTACATACAGTGCATACAGTACATGCAGTACAGTACATACAGTACATATAGTACAGTACATACAGTACATGCAGTACAGTACATACAGTACATATAGTACAGTACATACAGTACATGCAGTACAGTACATACAGTAAATACAGTACATGCTATACAGTACATGCGATACAGTACAGTACATGCAGTACATGCAGTACAGTACATGCAGTACATGCAGTACAGTACATACATTACATATAGTACAGTACATACAGTATATATAGTACAGTACATACAGTACATGTAGTACAGTACATACAGTAAATACAGTACATGCTATACAGTACATGTGGTACAGTACATACAGTACAGTACATGCAGTACAGTACATGCAGTACAGTACATGCAGTACATGCAGTACAGTACATGCAGTACATGCAGTACAGTACATGCAGTACATGCAGTACATGCAGTACAGTACATGCAATACAAGCAGTACATACAGTACAGTACATGCAGTACAGTACATGGAGTACATGCAGTACAGTACATGCAGTACATGCAGTACATGCAGTACAGTACATGCAATACAAGCAGTACATACAGTACAGTACATGCAGTACAGTACATGCAGTACATGCAGTACAGTACATGCAGTACAGTACATACAGTACATGCAGTACAGTACATACAGTACATGCAGTACAGTACATACAGTACATGCAGTACAGTACATGCGGTACATACAGTACATACAGTACATGCAGTACAGTACATACAGATCACACACTGATGACCGTATTAGAGGCCGTAGTCAGACTTTTGCTGGACTTTATGACGCCAGCAAGTTTGGCAAACTAAATCCATCCATCCGTGAAGGCCGCGTCTTCCGAGGAAAAGCTACGGGGTCGTATGCAAAGGCAGACATCCGATTTGATTTCTTTTTGCAAGGCCCGTTAGGTCTTCTTCCGAGATTGCGGCTTTGAACGAGTCTCCGTACCGCATGTGACTGTCGGACGCTGTCCTCCAAGCGAAAGCATCTCTACACTCCAGTAGACTCAACCCTGCCAACACCTTCTGTCCTCATTCTCAGTCCACCCAATTGGCCCGGCACTTCAGCTGATACTGATGCTTCTAACCCACACCAAAGTCCAGTACGTTCCTCTTGCTCTCTCTCTTTGCACTGGTCCTCTAAATGTTGCCCCTGCTGATACTCATTTCTGCATGGGTGTATTCATATTACTAATGATAAATCATAACTGAAAAACTCATATTCATCATAGCAAACCTTTGGACTTGTGGGCCATGTTGGGTTAAAAAATGGCATCTATAGTACAAACTGTGTAGGTGGTCATGAGACAGAACCAGGACTTGAAATAACACATCCACAGCTAACACGTTGGTAACAAACAACAACTATGAGCTAAATGATTATATTATTGTATATATGATTATATTATATATTTGAATACGGGGTATGTGAACATATTTCCTTCCTTCCACTTTTTTATTTAGAAGATAATTTACGAAGAAAAAAAAAACCATAGATAATATATATATTTGGAAAAATCCCCAGCAGAAACAAAAATAAAAACTAAATATTTCTGAGTAAAGGTGATCATCAAGAGCGCTGGGTTTCTGTGTCTTGCACAAGGACACTTGGACATGATCATGGGAGTATGGAGGATCCAACCGGCAACCTTTTGGTTGGGAGACGACCACTCTTCCCACCTGAGCCGTGCCGCGCCCAGGAACAGTACCAATAAAGTTCTAGTTCACATAATGTTCTTTACTCTTTGTGTCAGGATTTTATTTGAGTGAGGTAGTTGGTCAGGGAGGAGGGTGGGAGAGGGGGGTCGGGTTTTCTGGAGATATAGAGATGGGTGTCATCCATGTGGAAGTGGATAGAGGGCTTTCTGAAAATGTGACCAAGGGGAAGCAGGTAGATTATGAACAGTAGGGGGCTGAGGACAGAACCCTGGGGAACACCAGATGTGACAGGGAAGGGGTGTGAGGTGAAAGGCTTGAGTTGAATGAACTGGGTGCGGTCTGAGAGGTAGGAGCGGAACCAGGTGAGGGGCGTGTTAGTGATGCCGACGGAGGAGAGTCTGTCCAGGAGGANAGCAGAAGGAGAATGGAGAATAAACCAGAATCAGCAGAAAGG
Source organism: Oostethus manadensis (assembly GCA_024372805.1). Taxonomy (NCBI): domain Eukaryota; kingdom Metazoa; phylum Chordata; class Actinopteri; order Syngnathiformes; family Syngnathidae; genus Oostethus; species Oostethus manadensis. The sequence goes on along the minus strand of QODF01000031.1, from coordinate 4,015,732 downwards.
AGAAGGTCATTAGTGATTTTGAGAAGGGCCGTTTCAGTGCTATGGAGGGGACGGAAGCCAGCTTGGAATTGTTCATACAGGTCATTTGAAGAAAGGTGGGTGTGAAGTTGTACAGCAACGGCTTTTTCAAGAAGTTTGGAAATGAAAGGAAGGTTTGAGATGGGACGGAAATTATTTAGATCAGCAGGGTCAGAACCAGGTTTTTGGAGTAAAGGAGTGACAGAAGAAGTCTTAGTGAGGAAGGCATAAATTATGCTGATAAGGCAGGAAGGGAGGCTTTAATGAGAGCAGTGGGGAGGGGGTCCAGTTGGCAGGAGGATGCTCTGGATTTCTGTAAAGAGTGGAGATTTGGTTGACAGAAGGAAAGGTAAACGAGGAAAACAGGTGGGAAGGGGATGGAGGACATGGAACGGGTGCATTTGGAGCAGTGGAGGGGGTGAGTTGCTGATGGATATGGTGGATTTTTGAAGTGAAGAATGAAGCCAGGGTGTTGCAGAAATCAGAGGATGTGTTGGAAGTGAGGAAGGGGATTTGGAGATATTGGAGATAAAGAAAAGAGTATCTTGGAGTTTCCTTCATTTGTACTGATTAGACCGGAGTAGTGAGTGGATTCGGCACTGGAGATGGAGTCCTTGTGTTGGCAAATATGCTGTGTGTACATGTCTTGGTGTATAGTGAGCCCAGTTTTTTGTAGAGTCTTTCGAGCTGCCGGCCTTTTGCTGGTAACTGTCCGAGAGTGGGGGTGTGCCGGGGTGCAGTGTGTGTGGAAGAGACCCGCCGGGTTTTGAGGGGAGCTAGAGTGTTGAGAAGGTTGTGAAGATGGGGGTCGTAGTGTGTGAGTAACTCATCTGTTGCAGATAAGATCTTCGCGCTGGGGAGATTACCGATGAGAAACGTGAAATTGTCCAGGTTAATATGGTTAAATTTATGGTACGTGGTGGGTTTGATTTGTTAAAAGAGAGACTGGCGTTGAATGAAAGAAGCAGATGGTCAGTGTAGGGGAGGTTAACAGATTGCTGAAGTCCAAAACTGTCCAGACAGGATGTGATACTTTATGGCTTTGGAGGTCGCTAGAGAGTAGCTAGAATGGTGGGAGTCGGCCCAGAGAGCTGAAGAACGGTGTCCTTGAATGATTGACAAGAAGGCACGTGACGGGCGACACCCTCCAGCTCTCGCGGTAGATCATCGAGAGGCCGCCCCCCCTTGCAGAAACGCGGGAACCGCCAGGTAAACAAACCCCGGAGCTTCATTGACAGAAGCGAAGTCATTTGTCTGCTGCCAGGTCTCAGTCAGGCATAAGATGTCGAGTCTACGGTCCACTAGGAGATCCCGGACAAGATGCCCCTTGCTCGTGAGAGAGCGGATGTTAACAAGGCCGAAGTGAACCGTAGCGCTGCTGAGGCTAACCGCCGCCGTGTTAGCCGACCTCGGGACCCGTGCTAACACAGTGTGTCTGCACGGCGTCCGGTGTTTACAGGCGGGCGGCGAGCAGTTGACCAGAATGACTTGATGGAGCCGGAGTCGTCGTATTGGAAGTACCGGCGTGAACCCCGGTGAGTGGATCTCCACCGGGGCACATATGCGATGTCCGGGTAACGGGGCAGTGCAGGCGTTGGTAGATTTACGTAGCGTTTAAACTCGGTGGCTGAATACTGGAACAGGGCTGTCGCCATGTAGGCGTGTCGTTTAGATCCTATCTTGAGGATTAGCGCCGAAGGAACTAGCAGACTCGCTTTCGTCTTCTTGCGTGGGAGGAAAGACCATTCTGTGCATCTTTTAAACCCGGGGTGCCTTGGAGGGCCGAGACCCTGCAGGTTGTCTCTTTCCCCTTCTCTTGTCAGTTTCGTCGCCATGGTTACACGGAATAAATAAATAGAGTGGGGTTCTTTGCACAGTTGCTCCAGCGGCATAATAAGATATTTGAATAATAAATAAGAAGTATGTGGAATAATTGTTTCTACTGACTTTTACAATAAAAGTACTTTAAATGTTACAGTCATCCTATGCATTCTGTGCAGATGTTGGTGTTCACCACCCCGGCAAAAGCTGCAAAACCTCGGGAGTGCACTGAATATTTCCTTACCTCCGCCCTCCCACACACCACATACGTTTCTCTCTGTTGTGCCGATTAGTCAGCGCAGGAGGCCGGGAGTCTCTGGCTGATGGACACATTTGTCAGTTCAGCAATCTGCTGCAGTGCCAGAGGTAGGACACACACCCTCCCAGTATGCTTTGCAGACCCAAGCATTTCCACACACCGTAGCCAATGCTGGATGTAACCTACTTTTGCTGTCTCTAAATGATGCTTCATATTACTACGCACCCACATGTTGAATCTGAATCTGTCCGGTTTGAGTTAGTATTTTGGATTATGGCAATTTTATTTCCATATTCCAAATTGTATTGTGTGATGTGCTCCAATGTCATTTTTATGCACGTTCAAATAAAATTCCACCATCACCATTACCATAGAGACAAGCCACATTTGAAAGAATGACTGACATGATTTATCAGCGTTGCTTAAATATGTTATATATTGTTTATAATGTTCTACATTCTTCCATTTTTGAAAGTGGGAGTACTATCAGTCGGGTAAACAAACACGGTGGTGTTTACCGTGCTAAAGATGTTTACAGTGTCTTCCAAGTCGGAGCCTCGCTTTTGGAGGGAGTGTGGTTTGGGATGCATGGCTGTGTTCACCACGAACATCTCCTCATTCCCTGTTTCACTCTGATGCAGTTATCGTGTCACTGCAGAGTAATGTAGATTTAATGTAGATCTGTTGCACAAGTCATCTGGATGGTCATTGTTCAAGAGCTTCTGTTAATTTTCTCCTTGTTTTTCTTTTATGTTTATTATTAGTAGTACATATGTATGTATGTGTATATATATATATATATATATACGCACACAGTGTGTTTATGTACAGTACGTATGTACTGCATGGATATGTGTATGTGCACGGTGTGTGTATTTATATGTTATACGTATGTATGTATATGTATGTATACATGTATATATCCATCCATTTTCTTCCGCTTATCCGAGGTCGGGTCGCGGGGGTAGCAACCTAAGCAGGGAAGCCCAGAGGTCCCGCTCCCCGGCCACTTCGTCTAGCTCTTCTAAGCGGATGTCGAGGCGTTCTCAGGCCAGCTGAGAGACATAGTCTCTCCAATGTGTCCTGGGTCTTCCCTGGGGCCTGCTACCGATTGGACGTGCCCTGAACTCCTCCCCAGGAAGGCGTTCGAGAGGCATCCTAATCAGATGCCCGAGCCATCTCATCTGACTCCTCTCAATGCGGAGGAGCAGCGGTTCTACTACGAGTCTCTCCCGGATGACAGTGCCTTTCACCCTATCTCTAAGGGACAGCCCAGCCCCCCTGCGGAGAAAACTCATTTCGGCCGCTTGTACCCGCAATCTTGTCCTTTCGGTCACTACCCAAAGCTAATGACCATAGGTGAGGGTTGGAACGTAGATCGACCGGTAAATCAAGAGCTTTGCCTTTTGGCTCAGCTCTCTTTTCACCACGACAGATCGGTGCAGAGTCCGCATCACTGCAGATGCCACACCAACCTGCCTGTCCATCTCGCGTTCCATCCTTCCATCACTTGTGAACAAGACCCCGAGGTACTTAAACTTCTCCACTTGAGGCAGGACCTCATCCCCGACCCGGAGATGGCACTCCACCCTTTCCCGGGCGAGAACCATGGACTCGGACGTGGAGGTGCTGATTCTCATTCCAGCCGCTTCACACTCAGCTGCGAACCAATCTAGTGAGAGTTGAAGGTCACTGCTCCATGAAGCCAAAAGGAACACATCATCCGCAAAAAGCAGAGGTCGAATCCTGCGGCCACCAAACTGAAACCCCTCAACGCCCTGGCTGCACCTAGAAATTCTGTCCATGAAAGTAGTGAACAGAATCGGCGACAAAGGGCAGCCCTGGCGGAGTCCAACTCTCACTGGAAACGAGTCCAACTTATTGCCGGCATTGCGAACCAAAGTCTGACACCGGTCATACAGGGAAGAACGCCTGGATTAGGTGGTTCGATACCCCATACTCCCGGAGCACTCCCCACAGTATTCCCCGAGGAACACGGTCGAATGCCTCTTCCAAGTCCACAAAACACATGTAGACTGGTTGGGCAAACTCCCATGCACCCTCAAGGACCCTGCCGAGAGTATAGAGTTGGTCCACAGTTCCACGACCAGGACGAAAACCACACTGCTCCTCCTGAATCCGAGATTCAAGTAGAAGGCAGATCCTCCTCTCCAGAACCCCTGAAAAGACCTTACCGGGAAGGCTGAGGAGTGTGATCCCACGATAGTTAGAAAACACCCTCCGGTCCCCCTTCTTGAAAAGCGGGACCACCACCCCGGTCTGCCAGTCCAGGGGCACAGACCCCGACGTCCACGCAATGCTGCAGAGTCGTGTTAACCAAGACACACCCACAGCATCCAGGGCCTTAAGGAACTCCGGGCGGATCTCATCCACCCCTGGGGCCTTGCCACCAAGGAGCTTTTTGACCACCTCGGTGACTTCAGCCCCAGTGATAGGCGAACCCGACTCCGAGTCCCCAGGCACTGCTTCCATGTTGGAAGGCGTGTCGGCGGGATTGAGGAGGTCTTCAAAGTATTTCCTCCACCGGTCCACAACATTTCGAGTCGAGTTCAGCGGCACACCGTCCCCACCATACACTGTGTAAAGCTTCCCCCCACCGGAGACGGCGTTTTACATGGCTTCTCCGAACTCCTCCCATGTCCGGGTTTTGCCTCAGCGACCGCCAGAGCTGCAGACCGCTTGGCCTTCCGGTACCTGTCAGCTGCCTCCAGAGTCCCATGGGCCAAGACGGCCTGAGATGACTCTTTCTTCAGCTTGACGGCATCCCTCACCACTGGTGTCCACCAACGGGTTCTGGGATTACCGCCACGACAGGCACCGACCACCTTACGGCCACAGACAGCTCCGATCAGCCGCATCGACAATGGAGGCACGAAACATCGCCCACTCGGATTCAATGTCTGCTGCCTCCCTCGGAACATGGTATACGTATATATATTTGTTATTATTATTATTAACCCTAATGAAGATAAGTGGGATACCAAATGGATGGATGGATTTTTTGTTTTCCTTCTTTTCTTATTTTGCCCTGTGACTGTTCTGGTTGTTGCTGAAATTGTGATTATCATGGTTGTTTATAATATGGTTGAAATATGTCTGTGAGGTTCTTCTGCACCCTTTCCCATATCCACCACCCCACCCGTCCCTTTTCAGGTCAGGTCCTGCATCGAGATGTGGCGCAACAAAATTCATAATAAACGCCGTCAAATGTCAAGGGAGACTCATTTGGATTATTGAAGTCTCCCTTGGCAAAGCAATTTTGCTCAGCACTTAAAGGCAGCTTGACTCCCATTCAGCTGTTATGATGCTGGACAAGACAAAAAAAAAAAAAAGCTTACAGTGATGGCCGAGATCTGAGTGACGAGTCAAGAAAAGAAGGGAGAAACATTTGGAGATGAAATATATCACTTGAAGATCATGGACTTAATTAAGGCTTTAGACGTGGAGATGAAGTTCGGTGCCCTTCAAAAGACAAAATGATAAATGCAAATTACTCTGGAGTTGCTTATCCTTTAAATATTCCTTATATATATATAAAATATGAAGCCGAACACAGCAAACGTACATTTTGCTGCACAAAATGTTTACATAACATGTATAATGCTTTGCAACCTTGTCGCTATCATGGAGTAGTTTTTAGAAAACATTATGTCAACGAGACAAGACTTTCTGTCACCCCCCAGTCAACCAGCGCGACAGAGAACCTCGAACCCAAATGTATTTCCATCCAAAGTAATCCTTTTCTTCTCTGATTTTTAATCACTCCCCAGTTAATTTTCCTGGTTGCTGGTTTGCACAGCTCCTAATGTTCCCATGAATATTTTTCTCGTGGCGTACATGAATTATTTAATATTGCACATTTTCATAGAAAATATTGTTAGTCTCTTCATCATGCTGAGGTACTTGTATCAAGTAGGAGCTCACACACACACACACACACACACACACACTACGCAGCAGCTCCTGAAACACCAGCGATTGGAAGCAAATAGGATTGTTTATACACCCACAATATTTCTCTGGAATTTAAAGCCATAATGAAGCTGACAATTTGGGTTCAGTGGAGTAAGAGGTGCTTGTTGGAAGAGAAGACAAACAGCATGCGCCACCCGTGTCCCACACTGCCAGGCTTCCTCATCATTTCTCACATAAGTCACTGGGGAGAGAGATGTTTTGGAATAGCAGAATGCAGCGAGGAAGTCGAAAATCAAACACTCCGGCTGTGGTCGCACGTCTTCTTCAGTCCATCCCTGGAGAAGAAGGCTGCTTTGTCTGAATCAACGTGTTTTTAAAAGGAATGTGAGAAACCGGGACAGTGGTGGCACTGCTGATGTCCCTGGGCTCATCGCACAACAAACACACACACACACACACGAGTGCCAGCAAACCCACATTTAAACTCGTCCAGAACCCCCGGTCCTGGGGGAACCCCGCTTTCAAAGTGCTTTCAAGTGGTGCTCTTCTCGAAGTCTCCGTGCATTCTAAGTTGCGTTCCTCCGGGTTTGCAAGCACGCGGGATCAACGCGGGAGCAGACATGACTCGTCCCTCACACACACTCGTCTGGCACGCAAGCGAACACGGGGTGACACGTGCTGCACACGGAGCTCGACGGCGCTGAGGGAAACCAGAGAGCAAGAACATGAAATGAAAATGTCATCAGTCACACGTGAGGGTTAGAAATGTATACCTTGGGCCTTCAGCTTTTGGCGCTGATTTGTTGCAAACAGAAACATACGCAAATCCGAGCAGTGAAAGTCCAATGGTTAGCATCATTAATTGGTTCCAGAAGGTCCGACTCTAACTGAATACATTTTTAAGACCGAAATAAGACTCGTGTTGCTGGAAATGTAAATGTTTTTCAATGCTCAGGGAAGTCGAGTGTGGGGCGGACAGGAAGTGATGTCGGGGGTTCAGAGATGAGTTTTATCCTGGCAAAAGTAGCCCATGCAAGGCCTAGTAATCAGAGTCTAATACTGCATATCACCGCAATGACTTTGAATGGATCTTTTGAATGCCTTAGTGAATATGCTTGAAAATGTTTCATGCAAACAAAACCAAATAGGTGGCTTAAATATGCATATTTGAGTATAGTAAATAAGAACTCTTTGGAAAGTTTGAAGAATGGACCTAAGGAAAATATCTGACTAACAGCAGGCCGTATTTAACCACCATACAGTGATGATCTATTAGTCTCATTATTAAAAGTTGTATTATTAGTGTGCTTTGACGTGGTTGTTGCGTGCAACGGTGTACGATAGCTGAGGCGGTGTATGAAAACCGGTAGGGAAATTGTTAGTCAAAAAGTGAATCATATGAAAATATGCTCAAAGCATGCATGTGCTGTGTACTCATTCTCCTGCTAAGCAGCTCCGTCAGCTAATGTGACTTCTAATCTGATGTTCAGCATCTTAAGGATAAAATATTCTATCTATCCATTTCTACTTCAACCGTACCTAAGTGACATGCAAAATACTGAAAGTACTTGTTACTAGAGCAAGAATATGCAGTGGAACCTTGGTTAGCGTCACTTCATCCTAGAAGGTCGGACTCTATCCGAAACGCAAATCAAATGTTTCCATGAAAAATAATGAATGCAATTAATCTGTTAACACAAAACATGTTTTTATAGTTTTGCAATGATATTTTGACAAGCAGAAAATATAAATGAAAATTTAAGGTTACTTTTACCTCCATGGAAAACATCATTCTTGACGTGCCTGAAAAGAGGAAGGTGTCGGTAGTGGGTTCCACTGCCACATTGTGTCTTCGAGAAGGTAAAAGCAAACTAATCTTTAATCGTAAAACGATAAAAACCTGTTTTGTATTAGGAGAGTCAATTAGCATTGTGTAAGATAGCCAATAGGACGCTAACAAGGACATTTTGTCCATCCATCCATTTTTCTCCGCTTATCCGGGTCCGGGTTGCGGGGGCAGCAGTTTCAGTAGAGATGTCCAGACTTCCCAGTCCCCGGCGACCTCTTCCAGCTCCACCTGGGAGGACAGCAAGGCGTTCCCAGGCCAGCTGTGAGACATAGTAGCTCCAGTGTGTCCTAGGTCTTCCCCGGGGCCATCCCCCGACTGGGCATGCCCAAAACACCTCACCAGGGAGGCGCCCGGGAGCCATCCGGACTAGAGGCCCGAGCCACCGTAACTGGCTCCTCTCAATGTGAAGGAGCAGCGGCTCTACTCTGAGCTCCTCCCGGATGGCCGAGCTCCTCACCCTATCTCTCAGGGTGAGTCCAGCCACCCTATGGAGGAAACTCATTTCCGCCGCTTGTATCCGCAATCTCGTTCTTTCGGTCACGACCCATAACTCATGACCATAGGTGAGGGTGGGAACGTAAATTGATCGGTAAACAGAGAGCTTTGCCTTCCGGCTCAGCTCTCTTTTCACCACGGCGGTCCGGTACAGCGACTGCATTACTGCTGACGCTGTACCGATCCATCTGTCGATATCACGCTCCAACCTTCCCTCACTCGTGAACAAGAACCCGAGATACTTGAACTCCTCCACCTGAGGCAAGACCTCACTCCCAACCCGGAGGGTACAGTCCACCCGTTTCCGACTGAGAACCATGGCCTCGGATTTGGAGGTGCTGAGTCTCATCCCAGAAGCTTCACACTCAGCTGCAAACCGCTCCAGTAAACGCTGAAGGTCACAGCCTGATGAGGCCATAAGGACCACATCGTCTGCAAATAGCAGAGACGAGATCCTAAGGTCACCAAGCTGGACTCCCTCAACACCTTGACTGCGCCTAGAAATTCTGTCCATGAAGATTATGAACAGAATCGGTGACAAAGGGCAGCCTTGGCGGAGGCCAACGTTCACCGGAAACAAGCTCGACTTACTGCTGGCAATGCGAACCAGGCTCCTGCTTCGATTGTACAAGGACCGAATGGCACGTAGAAGCGGACCATCAATCCCGTACTCCCGGAGCACCCCCCACAGGACACCACGAGGGACACGGTCGAATGCCTTTTCCAGGTC
>QODF01000031.1:3974538-4006231 GCA_024372805.1 Oostethus manadensis | reverse complement strand
TTATCCCTTCAGGGGTCGCCACAGCGAATCAATTGCCTCCATCTAACTCTGTCTTCTGTATCCTCTTCTCTTGCGCCAACTACCTTCATGTCCTCTTTCACTACATCCATAAACCTCCTCTTTGGTCTTCCTCTAGGCCTCCTGCCTGGCAATTCAAAACTCAGCATCCTTCTACCAATATATTCACTATCTCTCCTCTGGACATGTCCGAACCATCTCAATCTGGCCTCTCTGACTTTATCTCCAAAACCTCTAACATGTGCTGTCCCTCTGATGTGCTCATTCCTGATCCTGTCCATCCTGGTCACACCCAAAGAGAACCTCAGCATCTTCATTTCTGCTACCTCCAGCTCATGCTAATTGGGGAAAATGCTACCCGAAGATCCACCATATTTCATCATGAATGCACTGAGTATAACTTGGTCCATCGTAACCAAATGTCTTGGTTTTGTACATACATACATAGAAAATGGATGGATAAAATATATTCAGTATGTATCATTTTCAATGCCCAATGTGCACAGAAATGAATTTCATAAAACCAAACTCATGTAAATAAACATAATAAATCAAAGATGTATTGCATCCCCAAACCCTTTGCCATGTGTCAGCCCAATAAGAGAAAGCGTGACTGATATTTGTTCAAACAAATGATTTGATTAGAAATAAGCCTCAAAGTGATCCAGACTATCAGATAGACTAGTATCTTGCAGTAACGGCTCAAAGCCCTTATGGGCCAAAAGGGCAAGTGAGTGAGACAAACCATACGGTTTCCTCTAACAGATAATGATCACTGGTTGATAAAAAAAAACAAAAAAACTCAGAGCACTGTGACTGCTTACTGTCTCCTGTACGTGAGGTTTATCCATCATGACACATAACATTTCAGTGCATTTAATGCCCAATCTGCAAAAATGCAGATGGACAAATCATGTATTGCGGCTGCTAGAATGATGGATGTCTCCACCAACACGTCGGAATTTATAGATGTCTGACATCAGCCAGTGTAAGAACAACCAAATGAATGTATGATGATGCAGGGTCCCTCCTGGGCGTCTGATGGGATGCAGGTGTCGTTGTTAGCCATGTCCCCTGCTATTGCACTGGGTGGCATTTCACCACCTGCTTGAGCGTTCCACTCACACACTTCCTCACGCAAGGACAGAAACAAGCAGGAACCAAGGTGTTCCTAGGCAAGCTGTAGGACAGAATACCTCCAGTGTGTCTGCCTCTGGGCCTCATACCGGCTGGGCATGCCCGGAACACTTCTCCAGGGAGCTGTTCAGGAGGCATCCAGACTAGATGACTCAAATGGCTCCTCTGGATGGGAAGGAACAGCGGCTCTACTTGGACCTAATCCTGGATGAGCGAGCTCCTCACTTAGGGTGAGTCCAGCCACACTACGGAAGAAATTCATTACACCAGCTTGTACTGCTTGATCACAACCCAAAGCTCACGACCATAGGTGAGGGTGGGAACATATATCGACCACTAGATTCAGCTCTTCCAAGTCAGCTCTCTTTTCATCACAACGGTCTGCAGTAATGCCGCCCAACACTGTATTATTGTGTACTGTACCAACCACGTTACTGTGCCAATTTGCCTGTCGACCTCCCACTCCAACCTTCCATCACTCCTCAACAAAACCCAATATACTTGAACTCTTCCACCTGGGGCAAGACCTTACTCAAGACCTTAATCCACCCTTTTCCAACTGAGAACAATGGCCTCGGATTTGGAGGTGCTAAGTCTCATCCCAGAAGCTTCACACTCAGCTGTAAATGGTGAAGGTCACAGCCCGATGACATCATCTACAAATAGCAGACCTGCAAATGTTCCCCAAATTGGACTCCCTCAAAGCCTTGGTTGTGCCTAGAAATTCCATTCCATTTTCCTCCACCTGTCCGGGTCCGGGACACGGTGGCAGCAGTCTCAGTAGGGAAGTCTGGATTTCCTGGTTTCCGGCCACTTCTTCCAGTTCTAGAAGGACGCCGAGGTGTACCCAGGCCAGCTGTGAGACATAATCCCACCAGCATGCCCTAGGTCTCCCCGGGGCATTTTCCTGGTTGGGCATGCCCAGAACACATCAACGGGGAGGCGTCTGGGAGACATCCGGAATAGATGCTCTTCCATGAAATTCTGTCCATGAAAATTCTGAACAGATTCGGTGACAAAGGGCAACCTTGGCGGAGGCCAACGTTCACTTGCATGCTCCAATGCAAACCAGGCCCCTGCTCTGGATGTACAAGTGTAACCCACCTTCTTCAGCCAACCCCACACTGGGCACGAATTACTTTTGGAATGGGAGTCGGGGGCGCTGATCATTGGGCCAAAAGCCCGAACTGTGGATCCAGCATTCAGTACAGCTCTTAAGGCCGAAGGACTGAGGTTTACCAACGTACACTTGTGCTGCCACACTGGCTGGCATCTGTTACACAAGGACTGAAAGCCACGTACGTATCGGGTGGTGGCCGAGGGCGGGCTACTGGGCGGCCAAATGTAGTTCTAGTGTTCCCCCACTGTATCTGACCGGAACATCAAAAACATGCTTAACATCGTAAGCCCTTTACTGGTGCTTATGTGATGGTTGCACAAGCTTATAATTCCTCTTGGCCTGCTTAGCAAACAGCCAATAGCAGCTATGAATCCCTTCCACGTGGGTGCAAGGATGTGTGGGAGTATGGTTGTGTGCCACCACAATAACGCTGTTTTGAAAAGATGAGAAATCTAGGAGCAATTTGGTCGACCAGCAAAGCTCTGGCGCCAATTTGAGTGACGCAATCGTGTGGGACGACATACAGTACAGCATGTAAAATCCCTTTAATGTGAACGGGCTTGAAATGCTGCACGTACTCATGATATGTTGTTTGGGTGGCAAGGGGTGTTGGGTGAATACTGCATTTTTTTTCCAATGCAGTTAAAGTTCATTGATCAATAGTAGTACACCAGCATGTTGTTGTCAATTCCCATGGCGCGTTGTTGCAGAATAATGTTGTTATGTACCAAGATAACGGAATTTTATCACAAGATATTGCCCCCGAAAGAGTCTTCACTGAATGATTCCACAGATTAAGTAATTTTGCGCAATTCCCTTCATTTGTGGAAGCTTTTCTTGGTCATTATGGTGTTTTTTTCTTGTGCTATGTGAGTGTGTCCACCAGGCCTTCTATGAGAAGCTGTTACACTGACAATAGGTTTTGGGAAATGGGCATAAAGTAAGTGAAAAAAAAAAGTAGTCATTTCCTAAATAATACAGTAACCAATCTGTCACTGAGCGCCAAGGTGTGAACAGCAGAAACATAGAAACCAAGATGGCACACGCAAGGCAGCTGGGTTTTTCTTGCTGTGGCGGTGACCTCCGCCCCGTGGAGTCACTGACTCGTTCCTTAATTGAAGGAAGCTAGTGAAGAAGTGGTCCATAAAATTAGATCCTCCTCCCAACCAAGCGCATACAGTTGGTCACACCCCTACCCACAAATGCATTTCCCAGATGCAAACTCCAGCTTGCCCAGCGCCACACATCCAATCGGTACACTACATTCTCCTAGCGCTAATTCAATGACCAGATTCCGAACCTGGGAACCCGATGATTGACATTCTTCTCTTACCTAAGGTCTCACACTTTGAACATTCAAAGCACAAACTAAGTCATGGAAAACACAGAAACAGAAAGAAATTCATCAGAATAAATACTAGGCACTATTTTATGACACTATGTATTACAGTTAATTACAGTTCCAGACTCCACCATGTACACCAAGTACATCTTGGCAAAATAAGAGTCCTTCTGTAAAAAACAAATATTTTTTACACTTCAAGCATAGCAAACCTGTTTCTCACCTTATATCAGATTATATCTTTGACTGTATCTTTGGAATGCTTCAAAGTTCCATTTGATTTAATTGAGTCATTTTTATGTTTGGAAAGCCTTTATTTAGACAAAAAACAATTTGCTTAAATATGCATATTTTGACTAATAATGGCCATATTTAACCACAAAACAGCATCATTTATATGTTTGAAAATGCTGGTGGTGTGAAGCTGTGAAACTGTGGCAAGGGATTAAAACTATCCACCCATCTATTCATTCATTTTATACCGCTTATCCTCATTAGGGTGGCGGGTATGCTGGAGCCTATCCCAGCAGACTTTTGGGTGGGAGGCGGGGTACACCCTGGACTGGTCGCCAGTCAATCACAGGGCAGGGAATAAAACTACCATTTTCCATCCATCTATTTTCCTCCGCTTATCCAGGTCCGGGTCGCGGGGGCAGCAGCTTCAGTAGGGAAGTCCAGACTTCCCGGTCCCCGGCGACCTCTTCCAGCTCCATCGGGAGGACACCAAGGCGTTCCCAGGCCAGCTGTGAGACATAGTCCCTCCAGCGTGTCCTAGGTGTTCCCGGGGGCCTTCTCCCGACTGGGCATGCCCGAAACACCTCACCAGGGAGGCATCCGGACTAGATGCCCGAGCGTCCTCAACTGGCTCCTTTCGATGTGAAGGAGCAGCGGCTCTACTTGAGCTCCTCCCGGATGGCCGAGCTCCTCACCCCTCACCCTGCCGAGAGTATAGAGTTGGTCCACAGTTCCACGACCAGGACAAAAAACACACTGATCCTCCAGAATCCAAGATTCAACTATCCGGCGGATCCTCCTCTCCAGAACCCCTGAATAGACCTTACAGGGAAGGCTGAGGAGTGTGATCCCACGAGAGTTAGAACACACCCTCCGGTCCCCCTTCTTGAAAAGCGGGACCACCACCCCGGTCTGCCACGCGATGTCCACGCGATGCTGCGGAGTCGTATCAACCAAGACACACCCACAGCACCCAGGGCCTTAAGGAACTCCGGGCGGATCTCATCCACCCCTGGAGCCTTGTCACCAAGGAGCTTTTTTACCACCTCTGTAACCTCAGCCCCAGAGATAGAAAACCCGCCTCAGAGTCCCCGAGCACTGCTTCCATGTTGGAAGACCTGTCGGTAGGATTGAAGAGGTCTTCAAAGTATTCCCTCCACCGGTCCACAACATCTCGAGTCGAGATAAGCACCACACCGTTCCCACCATACACGGTGTTGACTGTGCACTGCTTCCCCCTCCTGAGACGGCGGATGGTGGACCGGAATCTCTTTGAAGTCTTATTGGACTTCGTTTTCCCTCGCCCGGACGCGGGTGACCGGTGTCCCCCTCTGGAGCCAGGCCTGGAGGTGGGGCACGATGGCGAGGGTCTGGTGGCCGGGCCTGCACCCGTGGGGCCCGGTCGGCCACAGCCCAAAAAGGTAACGTGGGTCTCCCCTCCCATGAGCTCACCACTCGTAGGAGGGGCCAAAGGGTCTCAAAACAATGTTATAATTCCAAATCATGCATTTTATGGGCCAAATACTATTAAAGGTAGTTTTTAAGTCTTACCGTGAAAGGTTGTTTCCTGGGAATTGCTTTGAGCAGTAAAACAAGTGGTGCACTTCCATATAGCACATGAATGAGGCACATCCAATATGGCTGCAACATAGACATTTTGCCCAGTGCTTGATACAGCATCTGTGTATGTGTATGTACGTATAAATAAGTAAAAGTGCAGGTAAAATGTAACATTGTTGAAAAATTCGACCACTTTTGCATATTTGTTTTTATGCGTAAGTGTCTCGATTTCCCCCTTTTTGTTCGGTTGTCCTTGAACGCACAAGGACTACCTTGTGCGTATGGGTGTCTACTGAATTGGTTTTTATGGGTGTCTACAGAATTTTGGCTGTTCACTACAGTAGATCCACAAATGTCAGGATGTCAAAATGAGGAGTGTGGTCTGGGCCGTCATGCTGAATCATTTATTTTACACCAAAAGGTGTAAAAATGTTTGTACATCAGGACCATAGATGGATGCTGGCATCACATCGATCAGTTTCATACATCCTTTTATAACAAATTAGGGACACGAGGACTTCAATTCATCATAAGTGATGTTTTTTTTCTATTTGTCTGTTTTCCAGAGTATATCAAAACTTCTTGACAAAGAGTTCTTAGGAGTTCAGCATAATGAGATTACACAATATGTAATATCCTCTCATATTGTCATACTACGTGAGGTCTTCGCTGAACTTTTCAACTTGCAGCCAATTAGCCTCCCTTTGGCTCATCTCCGGATCCGCCACCGTTTGCAGCTACCAGCCACAGCAAATGTTCCTCGTGCGTCCAAACCCAAGTGGTTTCAGATGATTTCAGTTGATTCCGTTCTGGTGGTGATTCTAAACACAAAACCTGCTTCGAGTATTTACAAAGCCATGTGCTTAGCATGATCAGGAATGTTTAAAACCCAGATGGAATGTGTGGGTTTTTGTTTCTGTGGATTTTCCCCGGAAAAGATGTTTATATAACATGTATAATGGTTTACAGCCTTGTCGCTATCATGGAATAGTGTTTAGAAGACGTTATGTAAACAAGACATGACTTGATGTGTTCTGTGGCAACTTTGACGTTGTTCACTTGTCTGGTTCTTTCCTGTGTACCAACGGAATAGCATCCTTTTAAAAAGCCACCTAAAGCGTATTTTCAAGCCAAATGCTTTTCGGAGAGGCGTTCCTTCATAGCAGACTCCAGTGAAATAATCCCTACAAAGATCATCCTGGAATGGCTGCTGTTTTGATGAAAAATAACCAAGTTCACCAGAAGCGTTTGTTTCCGGCCCGAGACTGAACAGTGAGAGCCAGCTTCTCATGGTTGGCACCATCGACTAAAAATGTCATTTTTGAATATCTACCATTCCCTTTCCAAAATGGAACAATGCAGAACATAATTACAGACAATATATAAAGTAGTAAAGTACGCTAAAGCTGACTCAGAGGTGGTTTTAGGCACGGGCAAACCAGGCATTTATCCGTGTCACATGGGGGGCAGCGCAAACACTGAAAAAAAAAGACTAAGATCTGCGGGGGGGCGCTCGGAAGTGGTCTTAGAGCCGCTACTGCCTGGGGGACCCTTTAGAAGTCCATGGCATGGGCAAGATACATGAAGCTGTCTTTCATTGCCATTGGCCCAAGACCCAGCCATTGGCATGCTCCAGCACCCACCCCAAGCCTGGATAAATGGGAGGGTTGTGTCAGGAAGGGCACGATTTCCTAGCACAGAATCTAAAATGATACTCGGGCGAATGCAATGAATAAAAAAATGCATGTTTACAAGCTCTTAGAAAAACATGATTGCTGGGACACCACATAGTTTCCACGGCCACAAATTGAATGTTGCGGAAGCCATTTAAAGCTCATACTATGTTTTACTTTCTTTTGGTGCTTAAAAAGACAACAAGTTGTCTGGAAATTTGTCCACAAAATAAAAAAGTTTGCACACTCTCTGGTTTTCTTATGCAAGAACCATCTTGTGGCCGAACAAGAGCTTCTTTGATGAAGACATGATGGGAGAAGGCGTCTGCGGAGTAAAATTACGTTTAACACACACACACACATTCGTATTTTTCATCAAGAACGCAAAGATGGGGACTGCATCGCACACTTACTCGCTCTTGCAGGAAAAGCTCTCAGCTGGATTGATCGGGGATGAGTGTCTACTCGAAGTCTCCCTAAACGACGGAATGTCACGTACCGTACTTGAAACTGTACGTACACAGTCCAGCCATGCAACCCACGAAGGCTTAAGTAGTCTTGAATACGCTGTGATCTCCGTAACTATGTGCACACGCACTCACTCTTATTGTTTGAACTCCAACTGTTTATTCATTTTAAATAAAGACATATATCATTTTTTAACCATTTCATTGAATTCTAGGTCGCTATGTGACAGAATAAAATAACACAACCTCCCGGTACCTTCCACCCACCTCCATTGGCAGGAGGTGATGATAAGTCTTTGATCCAGGAGATGTCATGTGGTTTTCCTCCTGGTTGTGGAACACCGGACCAGCTCTACGTCCTTGCCAGGGTACTGAAGGGCACACGGGAGTCTGGGCAAGCAGTCTGTGTGTTTTGTGTTATCTGTCCCACGGCGGTACAACAAACCCGCCCACGGTGAACATGACTTGTAAGGACATTATTTCTAGGTGCGACCGAGCCGAGACGCTGGGAGTGTCCAGTTTGGTGGCTTAAGATCCCATCCTTGCTATTTGGAGATGATGTGGTCCTGATGACGTCATCAAAGTGTGACTTGTGTGGTTTGCAGTGTGATGTGAGGAAACGATCTCTTTTAGAGATAGGGTGGAGAGACTCGGAGTAGAAGCGCTGCTCCTCCACATTGAGACGAGCCAGATGAAATGGCTCGTCCATCTGGTCAGGATGCCTCCCGGACGCCTCCCTGGGTAGGTGCTTAGGACATGTCTGACCGTTGGGAGGCCTCAGAGAAGACCCATGACACATTGGAGAGACTGTGTCTCCCAACTGGCTCGGGAACGACTCGGGATCTACTGGGAGGAGCTGGACAAAGTGGACGGGGAGAGGCAAGTCTGAGCTTCCCTGCTTAGGATAAGCGGTAGAAGCTGGAAGATGGATGGAAAAGATAAAGCGTGAGATGGACAGATGGATAACTTCAGTGCCTGCAGTAATGTGGTCGCTGTAACTAACCGCTGTGGTAAAGAGAAGAGCTGAGGCAGAAGGTTCTCACTTTAGCGAGCATTGTGCTCACCTCTGGTTAAGATCTTGGGCTAGTGACCCAAACGGAAAGATCACAGCTACAAATGGCCGGCTGTGCAGAACACGGAACCCAGAGTAGAGCACATTGAGAGGAAATAATTGAGGTGGAACTTGTGGCCTCCTTGGTGAGGAATTCCGGGCATGCCTTGGGGGGTAGATTATGGACACGCTGGAGGGATTATGTCTCACAGCTAGGATGTCTGCTGGCATTCCCGACTGGGACTGTTACCCCCGCGATCAGGACCTGTATATGAAAGAAGATTTTGAATTCCCATGTCCCCGTTTGCAAGTTGTCTTTTTTGGGGTTATCCCAGTTTACTTAAGAACAATTTTTTGTTGTATTCAGTCAAGTTTGACTGAAAGTGGCCTGCCAGCGGGGATTTAGTCAGTTGGAGGCCCAAGGCACATGGTTGTCCTACTTGGAAGTTCCTTTTTTTACCAGACTTCACACGGCAGCGAGGACAACGCATGCGGAGACGTTTGTGTATGAAATCAAACCAAAACAAATTACCAGTGTGTGAAATCACATTTACATGGTCTTAGTGATCAGACATTCTCTTGTAGGATTTCTATCTGACTTGTGTACTGTGGCTTGAAGTTTGGGGGTCGTCTGCGGCCCTTGGATCCAAAAAGAAACGTTTTACTCTCATCGACCCCCAAAATGTTTCTGTATTCTCTCAAAATGGTCTCTTTAGGCCAGTTGATGTTTTTTCTGATAAACTGTAACCTATTTGCGGGGGATTCTTGTAAATAGATTAGCTTCACACAGACCTCTTCTAACTGTCACGGTACTTACAGGTAACTTCAAACTGTCTTTGGTCATCCTGGAGCTGATCACTGGCTGAGCCTTTGCCATTCTGGTTTTTCCCTAAACGGGGGCCACCGGATTCACACCTGTTGTTTCACAAAATGATTTTCACGGGGAGAAAGATTCCAACCCAGATCTTCCACTTCCCTTGACTGTGTGGCCAAGATGCGGACTCTCAGTCTATTGCGACAACAAACAAAATTACAGACAATCGCTTTATTACTAAATTTGAATCAGGGTCACTTTTTTATATTAAAAACAGAGAAGTTTGACAGTGACCCTTGTTATCCACAGCGAGGAGGCCAGCAAAATGATCAAGTTTGTTTTGATTCATCAATTAGCGTACAGGCCTGCAGCAAACGAAAAATGGACGGATGATAACCTTTGGAAAAAGTGGTGGTTTTGGCAGCGGGTTTAGCGTGACCCTTGTCACTCGTTTTGTTCACGTCTTTTCACATCTGCAATATGCACGTCTGCCTCGGCAATTATTGGACTGTTTTCCTATCCTTTACCCAGAAGCGCTCCTTGTCTGCTACGCAAAGGTCACACATGGGCAGATGCCTGCTGTGCTGCTCAGTACACTTAATAGGACCTTCGGGCACAGAGGGAGCAGTTTTTGTTTTGGCCCCCTCCACAGGTCCTGCAACACTATTAAACTTGCCTTATTGGGAACATTGCACAAGCTTATGCTTCACACACCCACACGTCTAAACAAATGTGAACCATTTTTCAAGTTCTCCATCACCTCTGCAATGCACCCTTCCCACAGAGATGCCTTCTGCTCCACAGACAGATTCTCCATCCTTACAGTTAATGGTCGCCCAAAAGAAATACAGTCGATTCTTGGCTCCGTGGGGGGGGATGTCTGTACGTTTTCCTCCATCCGCTCCTCCTAAATGAGATCCTGTCCGTTGAGCTTGTGTGTCACTTTCAGCAATGAACAGTCAGCACACACCTCCGATCACCTCCCACCGAGAAGCTGCCGTCCCATGTGCGTCAGTAGTAGTACGTCTTAGATGCTGGATGAAGATGTAGGTGTGGGCAAGCAGACAATGTAAGAGGTAGAATTCACACGTTCAAATTGATTCTCTGGTCCAGACCAAATCGGAAAATTCGACATGGTGCTTGGCCGACCGAACATTCATCTGCTGGATTACGTACACTCACTGGATGCTCGCATTTTACCAGCTGAGATGTCAAGTCGTTACACTACACTGCACTCGCAGGACTCAAATCAAGTATGCTCTTCAAATGTTTCACCCTGGGGGTCAATTTCCCCCCGAGGAAAATGACTTACAGAAAATTGCTTTTGTGTCAAGCCCTTTTTCCTAATGAACCTTTTCCTTTTTTTTCCATGCCAATTGGCGTTGGATCATAAACTCATTCAGCCCCCAAATAATTGGACAGAAAGTTCATCCGTCCATCCATTTTCTGTACCGCTTATCCTCACTAGGGTCGCGGGGATGCTGGAGCCTATCCCAGCTGTCTTTGGGCGAGAGGCGGGGTACACCCCGGATGGGTCGCCAGTCAATTGCAGGGCAAAAGAAAATTCAACTCTCACAAATTGGTCGTGTTCGTAGATTGCAGGCTGCGCTTCTTGCCTCCAACACTTTTAGTCGAGGTAAAGATGGACGCTGGTTCCAGAGCGTCCCCAATGTCCCCACAGGACCTCCATGGACCCACCAGCAATCCTGTTTGTGACGCCAAACTGTGTGAAAAATTTCCATTAGCACAGATGGACGGAAGAAATAAAAATAAACACTTTTTTAAAATCATATTTATTCTGCAAAAGGGGGAGACGGTTAAAGGAAGCCCTTGAGGTCCATAACCCAATTATGAGGTGTCATTCATGTTCTTGATGCTCAAACATAAACAGAGGAGGTTTGATGCAATATACATTTTTCATGAAGCATTTTTACATTACTTTAGATTTCCCAAATTTGACACAGACTGAGGCATATACGATAATTCACCACTGGTAGTGGTCTTGACAAGGCCAAGCTCTACCAACCCATCATTAGTGGCTGCAGCTGGTTGCCTCTTTGGCGGCATAAAAGGAGCGTGACAGCACCCACTGGATCGACCAGCGCTCGGAAAATCCTTGCTCTTCCATTGCAGTTGGCGTCGATTCATTCCAGAAGGTCCAATTCTAACCTAATCAATTTTGTCCTATACGAAATCATGTAAATCACGTGCATCTCTTCCAGAAACCCCCCAAAATGAACCACAAACATGTGTACAATTTTAGCTCTACATGCAGTTTAAAATATGGTTTTACAAAACAATTTGAAATGCATTAAAAAAATGGCTAAATTTGGCTGTTGTTTGACGTTGTCTACTGAAAAACGATGTTATTCTAACGTCTCATCAAGGCTCCGGAGTGTTTCAGGAATGTGGCCTGGCATCGGATCAACTTTCACAACACAAACCAAGTGTTTCTGGAGTTTGGCTCCGAGACTCTCAGCTCATCTAGGACAGAAGAAAGTCTGCTCTGCATGCCAATAATACACGACTAGGTTGGCATTTGCGGGCATTACCAAACAACAGCACCCCCGATTCAGGACTAGGCTGTGAAAAAGCAGCGCATGGTTCAATATTCCCTGTAATGAATAGTTAGCAGTTCTTTGTATGCAGTCCTAATACAACCTCGGGCCCTTACTCGCACTCGCAGTTCTTGTGACATCCCCCCCCCAAGTCTTAATTAGTCATGTCAGGAAATGACCAGGGATGGATCAAGTCCACAGTCTGGAAGAAGATGGGCAGTGGGTTTGTCGTGCCATCCACAACGTGTCCAACCAGCTTATGAAGGACACGTTGTGGATGGCAGCCATTTTTGTGTGTCTCCTATTGAGTAGTTGTAATTTCCCCAAGTAGAGTCAGACATTGGCTGTAGTTTGAATGCTTCAAATTTGGTGACGATTCGTTCATCAAATCCACGGAAAATAAGTCCAACATTTTTGTTTGTATTCCAACATTTGTATTTCTGAACGTAACCGCATAGGGTGTCCAGCCTGGTGATGTAAAACCGCCACAAGGCTCTCCTAGCACGCCAGCTCACCACAACAATATGCTTCCACTCTTACTTTTTCAATTTATACAGTAAGTGGTGAATTCAGATTTGATGCCTTCACATAATGGCAGATGAGCAGAAAATAGCATCCAAACCGCACTGCTTTCGGTGGAGCTTGGTGAATAAAGTAGTGTACCACGGAAATGTTACCAGTCATGAATAAAAATCCGATAATAGACTCTCAGAGAGTTTATCGAGTTTACCGAGAGGAGTTGTTAAATATTCAGCCACAATCTACCAGTGCAGAATACCACATAACATCACATCTTTAAATGCGTCGCCTGAAAGCCTAATAATAAAAACAATTTAGCTTACTGTAGCTCATGCATGGGAGTTTGCCCAACCGGTCTACATGTGTTTTGTGGACTTGGAGAAGGCATTCGACCGTGTTCCTCTGGGAATACTGTGGGGAGTGCTCCGGGAGTATGGGGTATCGGATCACCTCATCCAGGCGGTTGGTTCCCTGTATGACCGATGACAGAGTTTAGTTCGCATTAACGGCAATAAGTCAGACTCGTTTCCAGTGAGGGTTGGACTCCGCCAGGGCTGCCTTTTCTCACCGATTCTGTTCACTATTTTCATGGACAGAATTTCTAGGCGCAGCCAGGGCGTTGAGGGGTTCGGTTTGGTGGCCGCAGGATTCGATCTCTGCTTTTTGCAGATGATGTGGTCTTGTTGGCTTCATCGAGCAGTGACCTTCAACTCTCACTGGATCTGAGTGTGAAGCGGCTGGAATGAGAATCAGCACCTCCAAGTCCGAGTCCATGGTTCTCGCCCGGGAAAGGGTGTAGTGCCATCTCCGGGTCGGGGATGAGGTCCTGCCTCAAGTGGAGGAGTTTAAGCACTCGGGGTCTTGTTCACGAGTGATGGAAGGATGGAACGCAAGATAGACAGGCGGATTGGTGCAGCGTCTGCAGTGATGCGGACTCTGCACCGATCTGTCGTGGTGAAAAGAGAGCTGAGCCAAAAGGCAAAGCTCTCGATTTACCGGTCGATCTACGTTCCTACCCTCACCTATGGTCATGAGCTTTGGGTACTGACCCAAAGGACAAAATCGCGGGTACAAGTGGCCGAAGTGAGTTTTCTCCGCAGGGTGGCTGGGCTCTCCCTTAGAGATAGGGTGAGAAGCACTGTCATCCGGGAGAGACTCGGAGTAGAACCGCTGCTCCTCCGCATTGAGAGGAGTCAGATGAGGTGGCCCGGGCATCTGGTTAGGATGCCTCACGAATGCCTTCCTGGGGAGGTGTTCAGGGCACGTGCAACCGGTAGGAGGCCTCAGGGAAGACCCAGGACACGTTGGAGAGACTATGTCTCTCAGCTGGCCTGGGAACGCCTCGGCATCCGCTAGGAACAGCTAGACGAAGTGGCCGGGTAGAGGGACCTCTGGGCTTCCCTGCTCAGGTTGCTGCCCCCGCGTCCCGACCTCGGATAAGCGGAAGAAAATGGATGGATTGCACTTGAGAGAGTTCCTACGTACACCATGAACGTGATATCCACTTCCCCGTGGGACAAAATGGAGCTCCCAACTAGCCGCATTACTTGTTTGTTTTGAAAACAAAATGTCTGTGTGCTAAAAACTCACATTTGCAGTCCAAAGACCAGAACTAAGCGGAAAGCTAGAGCCAGCCATCAAGCAAATCCTGTAAACAAAGGAGCAAGATAAGTTGAACAGCAAGACGTTTGCTAAGGGAGTGATCAAACACACTGCCATGGATTGGTGTAGTCTGTGTCGAAAACGGAACAACGCAGAGCTTATTTGCAAACAATATACCCCGCATTTAAGCCAAGTTGGGGAATCATGACAGGCACCCTCAAAGGTCCAAAGTCAGCCTGAAGTGCCCACCGGTGTCAAACTCGGTCAACGTTGATGCCAAATAAGAGCACACAGTCCAAGACATCCTGTACTGTAAGCCATCTCAATATCTCATTCATCCTTGCAACTCTCTTAGATGTGCTTTTAGGAAAGTAAGAGACAAAGGCTTGGCATAACGCTGCAGAAAATGTATGAGCTCTGCAGTCTGCCTGGATGTTGCAGCTGAATGCACGGGTACTATCGAACATTTGATTCATCTCCAAAGAGGGCAGCGTGCCAGTACATTCATTAGCTGCGTATTTCTTTTGCAGTAATTAGCCCTCAAACTGTGTTAGCTCTTGTGTCTCGTAGCTAACAATATCCACCGGGTGGCACATTTTGCAGCAATCAGTTGGACAGTATGGTCCAAAGAAACTACTAAAAGGCTTGTACAGGTTTCACTGCTGAGTGTAAATTATTCAAATGCCATGCAATCACAGCGCCAAGCGTGGATCCACATACCAGAAAAACAATGGTCTGTGTTGCATCGGTACGGTAACCTTGCCCCGATCTCAGCTGTCACTTATCCCGACAAGCATGACTCACAGCTTTCACTCCCCTCATCGCTCAGCCACGATTCGTGGCTAAAGTGCCCTCGCGGGGACTTATGCAGCACCTATTCATGCTCACAGCTGAGAGACAAACGACGAGCAATCCCTTGTTTATCCACATTCATTGGCTCCTGGTTTGTAAACGGAACATTTTTGTAGGTAGTGCACAGGAAACCTGTTTGTGACTGTTGAAATACTTTTTATTAACATCATTATAGGCTGTCAGCATCATAGACCCGCCACAGAGTACCCAGGCTCTGCTTCCACTTGTTGGTGGGATTGAGGAGGTCTTCAGAGTATTGCTCCCACTGGTCCACAACATCTCGAGTCGAGGTCAGCAGCACACCATCCCCACCATACACAGTGTTGACTGTGCACTGCTCCCCTACCGAAACGGCAAATGGTGGTCCAGAATCTATTTGAAGCCTTTCAGAAGTTATTAGTTTTTGCCTCAGTGACCAACAGAGCCACAGAGTGCTTGGCCTGCAGTACTCGTCAGCTGCTTTCGGAGTCCCATGAGCCAAAACGGCCTGAATGGGCTCCTTCCTCAGCTTGATGTTATCCCTCACCACTGTTGTCCACCAACGGGTTCTGGGTTTATCACCACGACAGGCGCCAGCCACTTTAACGCCACAGCTCCAATCCGCCTTGACAAATGAGGCACGAAACATGGCCCACTTAAACTCAATGTCCACTGGTACCAAGTGCACATGTGGACACCCTTATGCTTGAACATGGTGTTAATTATGGGCATTCTGTGACAGCCACCAAAGTCCAATAACAAAAGACCGCTCAGGTTCAGATCAGGGGGGCCGTTCCTTCCAATCACACCTCTCCAGGTCTCACTGTCACTGCCTACATGAGCGTTGAAGTCCCCCAGTATAACAACAAAATTCTCCAAGGGAGCACTCTCCAATACTCCCTTAAAGGACTCCAAAAGAGTGTGGGTGCGGGAACTGCTGTTTGATGCATAAGCGCAAACAACAGTCAGAACCCAACCCCACGCCCAAAGGCAGAGGGAAACTACCTTCTCGTTCATTGGGTTAAACTCCAACGTACAGGCTTGGAGCCGGGGGGCAACTAAAATTTCCACCCCTTCCCATCACCGCTCACTGCTGGCAATACCAGTGTGTAATGAAGTCCAGTCCCTGTCGAGGACTGGTTCCAAAGCCCTTAGTGGTCAGTCCGACTATAACTATCCACTTCTCCTGCTCCACCTCACGCATCACCTCTGGCTCCTTCCCCACCAGAGAGGTGACATTCCAGGTACCAAG
This sequence comes from Oostethus manadensis, assembly GCA_024372805.1. Taxonomy (NCBI): domain Eukaryota; kingdom Metazoa; phylum Chordata; class Actinopteri; order Syngnathiformes; family Syngnathidae; genus Oostethus; species Oostethus manadensis. The sequence continues at coordinate 3,990,053 of QODF01000031.1, read as the reverse complement.
AACTAGCTTTAGTAGCCAAGGATTGGCTGGACCGCCAGCCAGCTTGCTTTGCACCCGACCCCTTTGGCCCCTCCCACAAGGAGTGAGCTCATGGGAGTGGGGACCCATGGTACTTCTTCGGGGCCCATTGGGAGAGTTTCTTGTTGCTGTTATCTACTACTACTTGTTCTGGACAGTACCGCCTGCAGTGGCTATTGTCTCCTCAGTGTAACATTAGTGATACCCAATGACCAGTGTACAATACTACCTATCACCACACCCTTGAAGGAGTTTTCTGAATTGTTCATTTGAATTTTACTTTTTTTGTGCTTAATTTACACAAATTTAATTTACAATGAAAAGGGGCAAATCTGCCCTGTACCAGCAAGACACAGGGAAACACTGCGTACAGACGTTTTATGGAGTCAGCCTGACTTGGTGTGAATTTAGTCTTTTGTTTCGTAGTTGGAAATGAGAGTCATAAAATTGGTGTTATATAAATACAATATTACATGTGTACATTAAATCGTAAAAAAATAAATGAAAATCTAAATTTTAAAATGTGCACACATACATTCGGCCAGTTTAGGCATATGCCTGAGAAGTATGTGGCAGTATGCAGCACTGGATACAGGTCTTTTATGCAGTCTTAGGCCAAATAACTCATACATAAGGCTTGAATATGCATATTATTCCACCAGTAATGATTGCCTGGAGATGTTCGAAAGCACCTCCCTTTTCATGTTCTATTGCTAACATGTTTCCATTATCATATGACAGCAGTCAGCAGACTGCTATGGCACACATTGGTGTACACGTGTCTGCGTTTTTGCTTTTCAAACTTGAGTCCAACTTCGAAAAAGACACGTTTAACGGAACCAATGAAACCAGTGAACCGGTGAAACTGAACCTACGGATTGGTCATCTTTAGCTGTCACTTGCCATGCAAGATTTTTTTGCACATTTGTGGTATAAAAACAAAAATTGCATAAAATAAGTGTTCATGTTTGGGAATCATACTGCAAAGAAATTTGCGTGGAGTCATCTTTATGGTATTTTTAGAGTAAAAAACAAGTAAAAAGGCTTGCAGAGCCATTGAGGGGACTTGTACAGTCAGCAGTCAATGAAGACAGGGGTCTGAGTCTGGAGAAGTTAAAAGTTGAGATGTCACGTGTGATTATGCTGACAACTCAGCCAGCGCATTCGCCAACGCAACGATGTGCTGCAATTTTCTGCAATTTGGTCATTTTACTCCCGCCAAAAACACGTCTCTTGAGGTACAAACTAACTTTCCAATCATTACCGTGCACCTGCTTTTTGCCTTTTCCCCATTGTTATTACAAATATATAGACTTTATTGATCCACATGGGAAATTGCTTATACACCAACTCACTTCATACATCAACTTCACGGTTGGCGGGTCTTCATCTACGTTTGAACGTATGTAGGACAACTTGAGTTTGGGCATTAGACTGGAGAAAACAGACAGAAACAAGACTGGACATGAGCCACGCTGTATGGTGCCAGAAATCCTTCTGAAGCATCCATCCATCCATCCATTTTCCACCGCTTATCCGGGTCCGGGTCGCGGGGGCAGCATCTTCAGTAGGGAAGTCCAGACTTCCCGGTCCCCTGCGACCTCTTCCAGCTTCATCGGGAGGACACCAAGGCGTTCCCAGGCCAGCTGTGAGACATAGTCCCTCCAGCGTGTCCTAGGTCTTCCCGGGGGCCTTCTCCCGACCGGGCATGCCCGAAACACCTCACCGTGGAGGCGCCCGGGAGGCATCCGGACTAGATGCCCGAGCCACCTCAACTGGCTCCTCTCCATGTGAAGGAGCAGCGGCTCTACTCTGAGCTCCTCCCGGATGGCCGAGCTCCTCGCCCTCCTGAAGCATCCTCTATTAATTAGCTTTGACAGAATGTTGAAGCGGGCCTTAGAAGCATCCAAGAAAGTGATCCAAAACGATCTACTGACCATTAAAAGGGCTACTTTAGCCGAAACAGAGATTTGTAGAATGTTGGAAGCAATTTCCTCCTAGAGAAACCAGTATTCTGAATTCTGAAGAGGAACCAACCAAACCATTCAGAACCTGAGTTCTGAATTAAGGGACCAACATTCCATTCCAGACCCTTTAACCACAGATTCCAATGGATGGAGAGGCTGAAGATAATCAGCCTTCCCGCGCTATCCCACAAAACTAACAAGAAGGTCAAGGAGCTACTGTGAGGTCCCTTCTAAACCAGGTGATGGTAGACGAACCCCCACCTTCCCTCAACTTGCAGGAACAACTAAGGGGCTCACAGACACCAATATCCAAATATTCAAAGGCAAACTAGTCTTTAGCACTGCAGAGACCATCATCCCAGTATCATCATAATCCCACATGCAGACTCCCCAAGATCAGGAAGGATAGAATCCAGGGTGTGAGTACCAGACAGGGTCTTGGAAAAGACTACATTTATAGTACTTAAATGTAATCTTGCAAATGTACATTTTTTTTTACAATTTGAAAAATGTAGAACATATTTTAAAAAGGGCCGCACGGTGGTCGAGTGGGTAGCACATTGGCCTCACAGTCAGGAGGTTCAGGGTTGGAATCTCCGTTTGGCATCTCTATGTAGAGTTTGCATGTTCTCCCCGTGCGTGTGTGGGTGTTCTCCGGGTACTCCGCTTTCCTCCCGCATTCCAAAAACATGCATGTTAGCTTCATTGGCCGCTCTAAATTGTCCATTAGAGTGTGAATGTTTGTTTGTCTATATGTGCCCTGTGATTGGCTGTTGACCGGTCCAGGGTGTACCCCGCCTCCCGCCCAAAGCCAGCTGGGATAGGCTCCAATGAATGAATGAATATTTTAAAGCAATATTATTTAATAGGTTAATATTCAAGCAATGTTTCAGGAACCCACATGCCAAGACTACATCCTCCCTGACCAGAAGCACATGTGGAAACAAAAAAAATGACCATGGGAACACTGCTGTGACTTCCACTCATGTTTCTCTGCTTGCATCAAGACTGGTGAATGTCACGCCCCTGAGAGCCATGTACCTCACCGTGATTGGTTGCTTGGTCAGGTCCGCACGCAACATTGTAAAAAGTGCCATTCATATAAAACTGGAGGGCCACACTAACATTAAACTTTCATATTAAGGTGGGGATCACAAAACATCATCTCATGGGCTGCAAGTTTGAGACCCCTGATCTAGAGTAAATAGACAGAATCTAGGACAGTATCCAGCTGTGGGAGTTGTGGGGATGTGGGTGATGAGCAGCAGCCAGAAAGAAGAAGAAGCGGTGTGGCTGAGCTCCAACTTCAGTCATTTCCTCCTGCCTACCTGAAAGCAGTGGAAGATCATTGGCTGTGACAGGAGTGGTTAGGAGATGGAAATCACTTAAAAGGCAGAAATGTGTTGAGTTGGATGGTGGGTGAAAAAGATCTAATACGTCTTGCTCCACTTTCCTTGTCAGTCTGAAGTCAAGCTCTCTTTTTGTTCCGCACCTCCTCTCGTTCTGCCGAGCTCACCTCCCCCTCACATTTCTTCAAAAAGAAGATCTTCATCACCATTATTACAGCCGTTGTTTTTTTGGTGACACTTTCAGCACTTTCAGTTTTAATTGGCAACTTGAAGTGTTATCAGATGTTTTCTGTGCAGCCGCCTCGCTTGCTCCTTGTAGTTTTCTCAAGCGTGTCATTGTGGCTTCGCGCCACTGAAGATTCCTCGGCAAACGAGTGCAGGGGACGAGTGGTTCCTCCAGGAGAGCAGCAGCCAGGGTGTCACCGCGTGTGTCGTACCGCCGCGCTGCAGGAGAAGCATATGTTTGGAACTAGGAGGACATGAAGGAACATCACCTGCCGTCTGTTCCATCCAGCTGATAAAGCAGTAGAGTTGCTTCTGGAAAGTGACTGTGCAGCACTTCCTCCAGACATCGCAACCATCCTGCAGACCTAGTTAGAGAGTAGCTCGACTGCCGTGATGGTACATTTGTTTCAAACAAGGCACGATAAAGACAGCTCTGCTCCCTCGCCCAGTACTTCCATCTCGAGTGATTTTGCATCAGATGCCGAGCAGGTGAGCAGTACACCCACAGCCAAACAAAGGTGAGAGCTGCTTGAGGTACGTGTGTAGAGGGATGATGTGGATCCGGAGAAATCCGCAAATCTACAATTTGGCCGGAGCTTTTAGAAACCTTTGTTTTAATGAGGAAAAAGATCCCCCGTTTGCAAGAACTATGGCTACGTGTAGACAGGGCCAGTCTCCTTCGTGTAAATAAATCATAATGCGTCTCTGGCATTGTTCAGGGGGCAGGCCCAAATGTGGAGGCGGGCCGTAGTTTGGGGACCACTGCTGTAGCCTCACATGTGAGAATTGGGAGAGTTCCTTTTTTACGTCCTGGTTTTGTACCGTACTTCCTGCGGTGGCTTTTTTCTCATCAATGTAAAACTGTTGACACCCAGTATAGAATCCTACCATTCCCCCCGTATTCTGTCTGAATGCTGCTATATAATTGTATTTTATTTCATTCTGCAAAATGTTTGTTTCAAATGTGCCTTTTTGAACTTTGAATAGGTGTTCAACCACTAAACACTTCTGATTTATGAATCAATTTATGTTGGAAAAACCATCACCATCAGGATGAAGTGGCGAGGGAGTCTGTACATCCTTGACGTTTACACGGCGAGTGTTTCAAGCAGGTACACCGGAACCCCGCTTTTTACTGAGCATAATGAGTTCATTGATCATTGTCTTTTTATGCTTCGCTTGTAACGTTTCTTCCCCAAGCGTTGGGATGTCACACGCGGTGGTCAAATGTTATGTGTTAGTTTCTCATTAGTTCCTCATTAGTTCTTCATTAGTTCCTTATTAGTTCCTCATTAGTTCCTCATTAGTTCCTCATTAGTTCCTTATTAGTTCCTCATTAGTTCCTCATTAGTTCCTCATTAGTTCCTCATTAGTTCCTCATTGGTTCATCAGTAACTACTTTTGTGCATTTTATTGTTGTCAGCCGTTGTTGTTTACGCTGACTACAGATGGTGGACTTGGTTCAGTATAGTTTTAATACAAATAGTAGTCACAGCCAAAATGCTGTGTTGCTGCTGGATGTTTACACTTTCCGAGTGATACTGTAAGTTTGTTTTCTGTTCCAAACAAGGCAAAAATAGACGAAGCAGGTGCAGAGAACAAGATACACATGGACGCCTCCCTCGACTCCTGTTCTTTGCAGTGATCATTTCACTAATGACTGCTATGAAGGAACACCTTTACAAGAAGTATATAAATATATATATATATATCTGTATGCATACATACAGATATATATATATATATATCTGTATGCATACAGATATATATATATATATATATATATCTGTATGCATACATACAGTTTTTTCCTGAGTCATATGTGTTGTGCTACTGTGATTATGCTAGGTGAGTGTGTGTGTGTGTGAGAAGAAGATATTAGATTGTCTAATATACAGGAGGCACCACTATGATATTTGCAGGTAAGTTCCAGTATGTTACACAGTGAATTATGTGAATTCATGAAGTTAGATTATGCCATGTTTGTGCAGCCACCAAAGCAGCCCCCATTTGACAGTAGATGGGTTTTTTTTGTGGTATGAAAAAAGCCTCCGAAATACAATTCCAGCGTACAAGAAATCTTTGGTGCGCTCCGGGAAGACAATTTGAAGCCCATTGTTGGGTGTGTAGCTGTAGCCAAGTCCGCGCCGCCGGATTGTTGTGCTGGAACACTGATTGAACTCTGCTCGCTGTGAATATTTGTGTGTCGGCTTTATTGACTGGCAGCAACGCTTGCTGGGTTTTCATGGGAAGCTCGTGGGCCTCATCAAAATAGGAGTGAGAAAATAGAGAATGACAGCTGTAGCCTTTCTGCTTCCTTAGACTAACACGGTTATTTGTCTCCCGCCTGCTTCGCTGAGCACACGCACACACACACACACGCACACACACACACATACGCGCGCGCTTGAGATCTGTCGTTAGAATACCAGCTCACTAGCTGCAGCTCTCACTAGATGGATAAACACACAACCCAAAAATGTCTCGAGAAATGCAAGGAGTCCACATTTGGATGAGGTCGATTCAGAGCTTGAAATGCCAAACCAAACCAGTAGGCGGAGTGGTCCACTTAAACCAGTGGTCCCCAAACTACAGCCGGCGGGCCTGATGTAGCCCACCGCCGCATTCGGGCCGGCCCCTGAACAATACCAGAGACCCATTCTGATTTTTTGTCAGTCTGGCCACACGAGCGAGACTGGTGCTGTCTACACGTAGCCGTAGTTCCTGCAAACAGGAGACGTCTTTCCGCGTTTTGCCCTGTCATCCACACGTCCCAGTTTGTTTTCTCTTTAAAACGAAGGTTTCTGTGGTGATGATTTGCGTATTTCTCCGCACGCACGACATCACTCTACACACATACCTCAAGCAGCTCTCACCTTTGTTTGACGGCGGGTGTACTGCTCACCTGCTCGGCACCCGACGCAAAATCACACGCTGGATGAGAGGGAAGTATGTAAGTTGCATTTGTTGTTAAACAGTTAAAGTTGTTGAAAAAGCTTTGCTGGAACAGAACAAGTAGGATATTTGGTGTGTACATCCAAAATAACCCCTTTTTGAACCGCAGCTGACTTTGTCAAAGCATGAAATAGAAACACAAGCGCCACACCTCGCACTCCTCAGCATGTAAACACAAGCACGTGACGCCATAACGTCACAACAGATCAGCACTGTGTGCTAGCACAGCACAAATAAGCACAAACAAACTTCCCTACCTGCTCACTTACCTTCCGATTTTCATTGGCGTCGTTGGCTCAACACCTGCTTTTAGCCTCGCCATCTGCCGCAATAACGTTGAGAAAGCAGCCGAAAATGCCGCTATAGGTGATGTTTGGGCACTTTTTCCAATTTTAGCAGGAACGGAATTGTCACATCGCCTTGTTTAAATCCTGACCGGTGCTGTTCCCACATTTTTATGTGGTTATCGGGCCAAAAAAAGAGGAATTGCGCAATCGGTTCAACATTTGTAATGTAAATAAACGCCGGTTCCGGTGTCTGCCGGATGTTTTGACCATATTCATGCAAAGGCTCGTGGGGGCTAGGAATAAGGTGGACACAAGCTTGTTTTCTGTGAAGAACCCAGAGAGGGTTACTTGGTTATCATTTCTTTCAGAAATTGTGTAATTTATTTAACTAATAGTGATAATATTTATTTTTCTTTACCTGTGAAGATCCCGGAAAGGCTTATTTATATTTGGTTATGTGTGGCTTTCTGGAAAACAATACAGTAAATGTTTACATTTAGGCAGGCCTGTGATAGTCCAACTCTTTCCGGTACGACCCGCCCCCCTTTGGAGAAGGGGAAAGTTACGTGGCCCTCACATGAAAAGTTCGGGGACCCCTGACTTACACTGTTTCATCAAAAAGTTCGAGCACGTTCTGCAGGACAACACATGATTTCCAACAAAACAAGTCAAATGGTTTTCAAACACGAGGCTCCGTGAGGAAGCATGTCACCGGGGCCCGTAGCGGATCACTTCCCTTCCAGCTTCCGCCGACATGCTATCAGCAGCTCCGTCAGATAGCAGCGCAGATGAGCAAACAAAGCGCAAGGTGGTGAATATTCATAAGGAGGATAAGGATACAACTGGGACATTTTGGAGCTTTATCAGCAATAACGGGATCTAAGCCGTGGTAATTCGAGCTAAATCCGAGCACACCAGCCCCAGCGCTGTTCCGGCTGAAGCCAGAAAGAAAAAGTAATAATAAATAGATTTGGGAGCGCTTGTGTGATCTGTTTTCATGTCAGGCTTGTTGAGATATCGCTTACGCTCTTCATTGTCTTTCAGGCAACGGCAGGGAAACGCTCCGTCAAATTTCTGATAGGAAACTTTATTAGGGCCGGAGCACCGAGCGATGCGAAGCGGAGAAAACCCTCTTGGAAGTGCTACAGGTACTTTTATTCTTCCGTGTGTTTCCTCGCACTGACATGATTCGTTTGCTTCAATATCTTGTATATTGTTTGGAATTCGGTTCCACAGTGTTTCCATTTTTCAACGTGCACGGTAAATTTGCGGTAAAGAGGTGAAGAAGCTGGAATGGGTGGAGAAAAGTGTCGGGTGTGATGTGTGATAGAAGCGTTTCAGCTAAAATGAAAGGAAAGGTGTACATAACTGTGGTGAGACCAGCGATGTTGTTTGGTTTAGAGACAGTGCCGCTAAGGAAAAGACAGGAGGCAGAGCTGGAGGTAGCAGAGATGAAGATGCTGAGGTTCTCTTTGGGTGTGACCAGGATGGACAGGATCAGGAATGAGCACATCAGAGGGACAGCACATGTTAGAGGTTTTGGAGATAAAGTCAGAGAGGCCAGACTGAGATGGTTGGGACATGTCCAGAGGAGAGATAGTGAATATATTGGTACATGGCTTTAAGGCAAATGTCTGAAGGGGCGGAACAGCCACTGTGAAAAGTTTGGGAAGCACAAAAAGACATGGAGGGAAAAATTGATCGCCTTGAAAACCCGGAATGAAAAATGCAAATGACTCCGGAGTTGCTTATCCTTTTAAATTCTCTCTATTTATTGTGTTAGATTTTATTAGTTTATTTGACAGGGACAGGGTACATTAATAGCATGGCTACAAATGCACCAGAATCAGCCAGTAGGCTATTTTTCATCTGCCTCCCTGAAAACAAGACCAAAAATATTATAAAACAAAAATTACAATATTCCATAATAAAAACCAAAGAGCACAAACATTAAAAACAGATATAACAAACACTGTCAACAAAAGTATTGAGGAAAGACAAGCAAAACACGGGCATCATAACAAGACAGTCACCAGCTACTCCACCACACCCAATTCAAGAGGAAACACAAGTGCTAGTGTGGTTAGTCAGGGGGAAGGCATTAGTAATGCAGACATGTCTGATGCGTTATCAAGCAATTTTTTTGATGCTTTTTGAACATATGTACTCATCTCTGATGTTCCGAGGGACCGAGTTCTCTGACTGAAGAACTTCTCCTTAGAGGACCAATGTTGGGGGGGGGGCTCTATAGGCGCCTGCCTCTGGCGTCGGGGAAGGCGATGGCCCGCGGCAGTTGTGTCTGGGGCGTCCTGGAGCTCCTGGGATGTTGAGTATGGCCCCTACTTTGGGGGGTTGGGTGGCTTCTGTGCCCGGGGACTCGGGGGCGGATGTCCTGCGTGCCCGAAGCTGGCCGGCCCCCGGCAGGTGTTCTGGCGGTTGGCGCCCGCGCCCCCCTGTGGCCCTTGCTCGGCTGCCGTGTGGCGTCCGGCCGGGTCTCTCTTGCACCTCTTCGGAGTGGACTCGCGGTTGCCTCTTGGGGTGGCGGGGTCGGGCCTTCCCCTCTGTAGGGAGCCTGCTGGGGGGCCGTGTTCCGGCGTCTTCCTGGTCGGGCCCTCGCTTTTGGAGGGAGTGTGGTTTGGGATGCATGGCTGTGTTCACCACGAACATCTCCTCATTTTCTGTTTCACTCTGATGCAGTTATCCTGTCCCTGCAGAGTAATGTAGATTTCATGTAGATTTGTTGTACGTGTCATCTGGATGGTCATTGTTCAAGAGCTTCTGTTTCTTTTCTCCTTGTTTTTCTTTTATGTTTATCATTATTAGTACATGTGTATGTATGTGTGTATACATATATATGCACACTCTATGTGTGTGTATGTATGTATGTACTGCATGGATATGTGTATGTGCACAGTATGTGTATGTATACGTGTACTAATATGTGTATGTATGTATGTATGTATATATACATATATATATGTGTATGTGTGTGTGTATGTATGTATATATTTTTATATATACATAAATATTAATTATTATTATTATTATTTTAAATTTTCTTTCCCCTGTATTTTTGCTCATTTTGCTCTGTGACTGCTCTGGTTGTTGCTGAAATTGTGATTATTACGGTTGTTTATAATATGGTTGAATTATTTTTGTGAGGTTCTTCCGCACCCTTTCTTATATCCCACACCCCCACCCCCCACCCGTCCCTTTTCAGGTCAGGTCCGGCATGGAAATGTGGCGCAACAAAATCCATAATAAACGCAGTCAAATGCCAAGGGAGACTCATTTGGATTATGAAGTCTCCCTTGGCAAAGACATTTTGCTCAGCATTTAAAGGCAGCTTGACTCCCATTCAGCTGTTAGGATGCTGGACAAGACAAAAAAAAAAAAAATCTTTAAATTCTTTTAAATTCTTTCTATCCTTTTAGATCTGCTCCCTCTAGATGGGGTCTGTATAGTCTGATTTATTTTATATTGTGCCGCTGTCGCAGCCACGGGGTGGATTCCCGTGATGAACTGTTTTTTTTTGTTGTGTTAGCAGATGAAGACAAGTAATGGTTTGTTCGAGTCAGACATGCCCAACCAGTTACTTTGCAGAACGTCAAATGGTTACGCTTACACAAGACACACGTCTGATTACTGATAATTACTGATAGTTCACTTCCTGTGTTGAAATGTTCAATACTACAACAATCAATCAATGAGGACAGAAACCTCGTATCATGTATAAATAAATGGCAAAACGATAACATTTTGGCTTTAAACATTATTAGAGCCCTCCCTACATGAAATAACACCCCTATAGTCACTTTTACACTGGTATTATCCCATATACTGTAGTAGACACAAACAGAGAAAATAAGACATGATATAAACCCAAGGATTAGCATTAGGAGCGGTCCCTGCTGTTATTCTTTTGTTTTTACTTCTTCTCCTGTACAGTACTTCCTGCTGTGGCTGTTGTCCCACCCATGTAATGTGATGACCCTTCACGTTGTTCATGTTATCGTGCTCGCGTGCGTTGCTGTAAGCGTTTTGCAGTACTACGGGAGCTGAGTGGGGGGCAGACGGGAAGTGACGAAGTTCCGAGTTTGGAGTTTTAGCCTGGTGGGGGTTACTTGCCACATCAGCATCAAAAGTATACATGCATACTTGTCGTTAGTATGACACAGCGCCTGTTTCTGCGTCCTGTCGCTTGGTAAGAAGAAGGGTACTCGTTGAAAAAGCGTCTGCTCGTGTGCTGCAGTCCTTCCGACATAATGAACGTCATCTCTGCACTTCCTCTTTTTTGCTGTTCCTTAGGAAAACAGGAGCTGCTGAACTTCTGAACGCCATCAATTTCCTGCCGCATTACTGGGGGAATTCATCCTTTAGTGGTGAGTGCATGCATGCTTTAGTTTCAGCATAAAACACGCTCGTTACATGTTTGCATGGCAAAACTAGCCACACACAGACAAACATAAGCATGACCTTATTGTCATTGCGGTTTTTCCCCCAGCTCTGATGCATGACATGCGGGAAGTAAAAAGTCGGTCACGCACTGTTGGCTTGTATTTTTTGGAAGTTTTTCTCCCATTTGACTCGTAGCTTCAAGTTAAACGTGAATCTAAATGCGAAGTGTTGCATTTCAACCGCGACGTTTAATAAATGTCTAATGATCTAACAACTGCATTTCTTACATCATCGCAGTTTCCAGATGAATTAATCATGATTAATCATCCCTTTGCAACTATGTGTGAACTATGCCCTTTTTACTGGATTTTGTGAAAAAAAAACGATAAATGACACGACACAATGTGACATAAACGGCAAATTGAAATAGTCTAAAAGATAGCACACACGTCTGAAAACCTTTTTACCTACCACTAGTCTTTTTAATCTACTCCAGGTTCCTCCCACGTTCCCAAAACATGCATGTTGGGTTAACTGGGCACTCTAAATTGCCCATGGGTATGAATGTGAGTGTGAAAGGTTGTTTGTCCGTATGTGCCGGGTGGCGACCCAGGGTCCAGTCTGTATCAGTCAGTTTTCCTGATGCTCTCAGCTTCTCATGGTGATTCACGCCTCCAAATCTGAAATCACTTTGTGCTCAGACTTTATTGGGAGACCATTAAATTTATACTTGCCAGGCTCAAATCTGGCTGGCTTGTAAACTCCCATCCTCATCACTCAAGTCTTGTTTCCTGCCAGTTCACCGCATAGCCAGAGAGTTTGAAAGGACAAACACTGAATCCGCCGCCTTGTCTGGCTCTGTGATTGACTGGCGGCCAATCCAAGGTGTAGTCAACTGGGATCGGCCCCAGTTCCCCGCTGACCCCAACAGGATCAGCATCTGAATGTGGGTGGGTTTTATGTTGTAGGATCCCATAAAGTCCACTTTGACTCTACTATTCATCAGGAGAACATTCTAGACCGCAATTTCAGGGTATGCAGGAGGCCAATGCAGGAGTGAGTTCTGAGGCACCTGCTAAGGCAAACCCAAGCCAACACCGACACAATCACTAGAACTAGAACACTTTATTTCATTTCAATTCTATTCAATGTATTTCTGTTGTGCAAAAATCCCAACAAGGGCCGCACGGTGGTCGAGTGGGTAGCACATTGGCCTCACAGTCAGGAGGTTCAGGGTTCGAATCTCCGTTGGGCATCTCCGTGTGGAGTTTGCATGTTCTCCCCGTGCGTGTGTGGTACTCCGGTTTCCCCCCACGTTGAAAAAACATGCATGTTCGGTTAATTGGTGACTCTAAATTGTCCAAAGGTATGAATGTGAGTGTGAATGTTTGTATGTCTTTGTTTGTCTATCTGTGCCCTGTGATTGGCTGGCGACCAGTCCAGGGTGTACCTCGCCTCCTGGTAGGCTCCAGCATACCATAGAAAATGAATGAATGAATGAAATCCCAACAACGAGGGTCTCATTGAAGGTCACACTCAGACAGAGAACCACCTGAAACCACACATGAGCAAGCATTTGCAGGCAAAGGCAAGGAAAAACCTTCAACAGAACTCGAGATCGGTGGGGCGGCCGTCTGCCTTGAGCGGTTAAGTTGAGACGGAGATATGGGGTAGATGGGTAGACAGTCGAGTGAGCCAGACAACAGGAGAGTCTTCATCTTAGAATAAAATCTTACAGAACACAGAAAAGTGTCTCAAGCCTACTTCTAACTTTGCCCTAGAGGGTTGAATCCGGGAGATGGTTCCATAGCAGATGAGTCTGATAATTAAATGTTCTGCTTATAAAAATTCTAGGACAGCCTACAATCTCTACATACTAATACCAACATATTAACGCTAAACACTACATTTGGTGGGAATAGGTGAAACATACCAGCATATTACATTGGGGTATAATCTGGCCCAGTTTTTTGCACTAACTGAAGGGGTATTAAAGTTTTCTTAAGGCAACAAATTTGGGATGAGTTAGATACTCGCTTTAGACCAGTATGCGAAGATGCTGAGGTTGTCTTTGGGTGTGACCAGGATGGACAGGATCAGGAATGAGCACATCAGAGGGACAGCACATGTTAGAGGTTTTGGAGATAAAGTCAGAGAGGCCAGACTGAGATGGTTGGGACATGTCCAGAGGAGAGAGTGTGAATATATTGGTGGAAGGATGCTGAGTTTTGAATTGCCAGGCAGGAGGCCTAGAGGAAGACCAAAGAGGAGCTTTATGGATGTAGTGAAAGAGGACATGAAGGTGCCAGAGAAGACAGGGTTAGATGGAGGCAGTTGATTGGCTGTGGCGATCCCTGAAGGGATAAGCCCAAAGGAGCAGAAAAATGCGTTACGGATAATGCATTGTTGGCGAGTACAGCTCGTTTGATGAAGGAAAGTCCTCATTGGGTAAATACTTGTATTCACTACAGCAAGTAGTGTATTACTATGTAATTACTCTTAGTAGTCACTCCTGATTGGCCAGTCACACACAGTGACCGCCATGGCGGCGAGTGATTCGTGACGGATTGCTATAACCTGACAAACATGGGAGCACTCCCAGAGTTGGAAGATGGGACCCAGGCTAACTAATCAAGCTGACATCCACAGTAATTCCATTGACCCCTGATTGGGAATTGGAGGTCTGTGTTCAAACAGACTGTCTTCATCACATGCGTTTGTTTGGCCGTTGCAGTTCAATTAACTTAACACTTACATCGTCTCTTTGACGTCCAAGCTTGAGCTGTTTGAAATGGGCTTTTGTGGACCGGAACTACTCTCAAATGATTTCTTCAACCAGCAGATGAGCCAGACCATTAAAGATACAGAAAGGATGGGAGTATCAGTTGCGTCGTAAAACATTGACAAGGGCAGTTGAGGTGGCTCGGGCGTCTAGTCCGGATGCCTCCCGGGCACCTCCCTGGTGAGGTGTTTCCAGTCGGGAGAAGGCCCCCGGCAAGACCTAGGACACGCTGGAGGGACTATGTCTCACAGCTGGCCTGGGAACGCCTTGGTGTCCTCCCGGCGGAGCTGGAAGAGGTCGCCGGGGACCGGGAAGTCTGGACTTCCCTACTGATTTTGGGCTGGGTGGTGTAGAATGCAGAGGGCTACAACTACACATTTGAAACACGGTGCTTAGCAACTGATTCTGAATGCTTCAACAATGTTCTACTGCGTAGTTGTCAGGTTCCAAGAGGCCCTAAACAACAAAAGGCAGTGCGATTCTACGGTTCTTCCATCTCCATCATCACGAGATCAAGGAGCTCCTGACAAGTTTTGATTCTGAAGCTCGAATTAAAGCTCCTGCTGTTGGAATACTCCAAGGAGCCAAGACCACGAGCTCAAGAATGATGTCAGGTAAATTGGGATTACTTTAGACAATTGCTTTGTGTTCTCCCATCCAAAGCAGTTGATGTCATGTTGATGTGTGTGCTACAGTTGCTGATGTGGAGACTACAGTACAGTGGAGCTGCCAGGAACATCTTGCCCGGTTGTGAATAGCAGGGAAGTTCTCCCTCACTCCATATCTCTGCTCTTGCAAGGAAGACATACTCTCAGGCTCACAGGGACCCAAACGCAACGCCGTTGTCTTGGCTTGTTGTTTATAGATGCTTCTTGGACATCAACACAGAAAAAAGGCTCCAGGTCCCAGAGGAGATGTGCCAGGAGCATCAAATCACAAGTGATGATCTCTCCACCCGTTTGCTGCTTTCTCCATTTCACCACGCCTTCAAGCAACAAGCTCACCGTCCTTTCCTCGCCCTGAGTTGCTCGTAGGTCTTGTTGGTGTCGCAACGCCGTGAGAGCTGTCTGGTTAGTAGTTCAAGATGTTCAAGGATGGAGTGCAGTGGCTATTTTCAAGGTTCTGCTCCTTTGTTGCCCATCTATTATCTTGTCTAAAGCAAAAAGAAAAGGGCAGTACTGTACATGGAAGATACTGATTTTATTTGTTCATGTTGATATTATGAAGCTTTATATTTTCAAAACAGGTTTTTTTTTTGCACAGCAATAAAACCGGTAAACTCAGCATTGTTCTCATAGTTTTTTACTCATCAGATAGTGTGGAAGGGCCGCACGGTGGATGAATGGGTAGCACATTGGCCTCACAGTCAGGAGGTTAAGGGTTGGAATCTCCGTTGGGCATCTCTTTGTGGAGTTTGCATGTTCTCCCCGTGCGTGCGTGGGTTTTCTCCGGGTACTCCGCTTTCCTCCCACATTCCAAAATGTGGATTTGGAATGTAAACATTCCATTTATATATATATATATATATATATAT
>QODF01000031.1:3950450-3969097 GCA_024372805.1 Oostethus manadensis | reverse complement strand
ATAAAATCCAATGACTGCACACACACACACACATGCCTTCATGTTGTCCCAGAGTTTGTTCATTTGTTCTCTTCCCACATTGTTGAACAGATGACGGCGTGGGGGGAGGAGCCAGAGTTGCTGAGGACGCCGGAAACAGATGGGAGGCGGGATGGAGGGAGGCAGAGAATTCTTTTTGTTTTGTCAGCAAAAAACATTGTTTGCTGCAGTCTTTGTGTGACTTCTTTTCTTACCTGTCTCGCGGGATGAAGTAAACCTGTCCATTTTTTCCATGCAAATGTGTGTGTGTGTGTGTTGTGAGATGTATTGCTCCTGTCTTTGGACACGTCTACTGTTTGTTTTAAGCCTGCCTGCAGGGCTCATGCATTGTGCATGAGAGAACTGCTTTATGTGTCAAACACATTTGTGTGCCCACTGTGCAGCGCAGGACCAAACCCTCAGCGGACCTTTTGTTTATCCAGTGTGCACTCACACGGGCGCTTGTTAAAACACACACACATGCACGCACACAACACATGAACATGCGACTCCACTCTCACCCAGCGTCCACCCTTCACTGTCAATGCACAGATGGATTAAAAAAGAATATTGTATTTGCATTCATCAAATTTTTAGTTTTTCTTACTTTCAAAGAGTCCCATCCAGAAGTAAAGGAACAAAGGAAGATGTGCTCCCACCGCTTCCCATCTTGCACTCTTCTGTGGATTAAAACAAAAGGAGAAGAACAATTCTGGTATTAGTTTCTTCTGAGTACATCTTCAGAATCGAATACACCCACTGTCTTTTTGTGTACATGAATTTATTCTTTGTGAATTTGATATTTTAGGGTGTTATGCAACTCATGCTGATGATCTTGTTAAAAATAAAAAATGTAGCTTTTGTTTTTTTTTTTTTCACTGTCCTGTAGACACTTTTAAATATAATATTAACATTTGTATTTCTTATTTTCCAGACTGTAAATCGCTCCAGACTATAAGTGACATTTAGTGGTATTTATGATTGCGCAACCACCGGTGCTCCTAACACCATTCTATTGTATTTTAAGTATATGCATGTAGTAAAAACTTACCTGGCGGTGTGTAGAAGTGTATGAAACTGTTGTATTTTAACACGAAAGAGTGACAATCACGCATGTGTATTTAGTTAGTCAGTGGCTGATGCAGCAGTTACAAAGTTCGCCGTAATCAGTTATTAATAATTACACAACACAGCCGTCTAGTATACCACATTTGTCAAGTGATGCAATAGTTGCACATTACTTACAGACACATTTACCAAAGCGTAGTAAAAAAATCACACGGGGGCATAGATGAGCAGTCGCTGCCGTGATATCATCTCACCTGGAGTCCATCAGAGACTAGAATAAGTGAATAATTGAGCTGCCTGTGAGACATAAAGGCTGACCTACTCGTTCTCTTGTCACAATGATCTCAACATTTTCTAGCAAATATTGAGGATCCCTTGGTGGCGAAGCTACAAATATTCCTCACCCACATATTTTTATAATTAATATTAAAATATTTATGGGCATGTTGGTGTTGGAAACAGACATTATTAGGAGTTGATGGGAAAGTTTGGTATCCAGGAGCGGAACGTTGAAAGACAGATGGTGGTCGACTTTGCAAAAAGTGAAATGCCATCCATTCATCCATTTTCTTCCGCTTATCCGAGGTCGGGTCGCAGGGTCAGCAACCCAAGCAGAGAAGCCCAAACTTCCCTCTCCCTGGCCACTTTGTCCAGCTCTTACCAGCGGATCCCGAGGCGTTCCCAGGCCAGCTGAGAGACATAGTCTCTCCAACGTGTCCTGGGTCCTCCCCGAGACCTCCTAACAGTTGGACGTGCCCTGAACACCTCCCCAGGAAGGCCTTCAGGAGGCATCCTAACCAGATGCCCCAGCCACCTCATCTGGCTCCTCTCAATGCAGAGGAGCAGCGGTTCTACTCCGAGTTTCTCCCGGATGACAATGCTTCTCACCCTATCTCTAAGGGAGAGCCCAGCCACCCTGCAGAGAAAACTCATTTCGGCCGCTTGTACCCGCGATCTTGAAGAACGAACTGCCTGGATTAGGTGGTCCGATACCCCATCTTCCCAGAGCACTCCTCACAGTACTCCCCGAGGAACACGATCGAATGCCTTCTCCAAGTCCACAAAACACACATAGACTGGTAGGGCAAACTCCCATGCACCCTCAAGGACCCTGCCGAGAGTATAGAGGTGGTCCACAGTTCCACGACCAGGACGAAAACCACACTGCTCCTCCTGAAACTGAGATTCGACTATCTGGCGGATCCTCCTCTCCAAAATCCCTGAATAGACCTTACCGGAAGGCTGAGGAGTGTGATCCCACGATAATTAGAACACACCCTGCGGTCCCCCTTCTTGAAAAGCGGGACCACCACCCCGGTCTGCTAGTCCAGGGGCACCGACGCAAATGTCCACGCGATGCTGCAGAGTCGTGTCAACCAAGACATGCCCACGGTCCCCAGGGCCTTAAGGAACTCTGGGCGGGCGAATCTCATCCACCCCCGTAAACCCTCCACCAAGGACCTTTTTGACCACCACGGTAGTCTCAGCCCCAGAGATAGGAGAATGCGCTTAAGAGTCCCCAGGCACTGCTGCCATGTTGGAAGACGTGTCGGTGGGATTGAGGAGGTCTTCAAAGTATTCCCTCCAGCAGTCCACAACATCTTGAGTCGAGTTCAGCAGCACACCGTCCCCACCATACATGGTGTTGACTGTGCACTGCTTCCCCCGCCAGAGATGGCGGATGGTGGCCTGATAGGACTCTTTTATCAGCTTGACAGCATCCCTCACCACTGGTGTCCACCAACGTGTTCTGGGATTACTGCCACGACAGGCACCGACCACCTTACAGCCACAGCTCCAATCAGCCGCATCAACAATGTAGCCACGAAACATCGCCCACTCTGATTCCTTGTCCGCTGCCTCCCTCAGAACATGGTCAAAGCTCCCCTGTAGGTGGGAGTTGAAACTCCTTCTGACAGGGGACTCACTTGGACACGTTCCCAGCAGACCCTCACAATGCGTTTGGGTCTGCCAGGTCTGACCGGCATCCTCCCCCACCATCGGAAACAACTCACCACCAGGTGGTGGTCAGTTGACAGCTCCGCCCTTCTCTTCACCAAAGTGTCCAAAACATGTGGCCGCAAGTCCGACGAAACAACCACAAAGTTAATCATTGAACTGCGGCCCAGGGTGTCATGGTGCCAAGTGCACATGTGGACACCCTTATGCTTGAACATGGTGTTTCTTATAGACAATCCGTGACAAGCACAAAAGTCCAATAACAAGACACCGCTCGGGTTAAGATCAGGGTGGCCGTTCCTCCCAATCACAATTCTCCAGGTCTCACTGTCGTTGCCAACATGAGCTTTGAAGTCACCTAGCAGAACAAGGGAACCCCCCGTGGGAGCACTCTCTAGTACTTCATCTAATGACTCAAAAAAGGGCGGGTATTCTGATCTAGCCGGAATGTCTCAATATCACGCACCAGCTCAGGATCCTTCCCCGCCAGAAAGGTGACATTCCACGTACCGACAACTAGCTTCTATAGCCGAGGATAGGACCGCCAAGGCCTCAGCCTCCGGCTGCCACCTAGCTCTCTTTGCACCCGACCCCTTTGGCCCCTCCCACGAGTGGTGAGCTCATGGGAGGGGGGACCCACGTTACCTTTTTGGGCTGTGCCTGACCGGGCCCCATGGGTGCAGGCCCAGCCACCAGACGCTAACCATCGTGCCCCACCTCCAGGCCTGGCTCCAGAGGGGGGCCCTGGTGACCCACGTCCAGGCTAGGGAAAACGAAGTCCATTGTTTAACTCAAGAAGTTAAAAAAGTCTATGGGTGGTCAGGAAGTCCTTCCAGATGAATGGATAACTACAGCAACTGTGATCAGGGAGTCAGGTAGGAGAGTACTTGGTGTGTCATCTGGAAGGAGAGTAGATAATGAGACGTGGTGGTGGATTGAGGAGGTGCAGGAGTGTATACAGAGTAAGAGGGTAGCTAAGAAGAAGTGGGACACTGAGAGGACCGAAGAGAGTAGACAGGAGTACAGAGAGATGCAGCGTAAGGTGAAAGTAAAGGTAGCAAAAGCCAAACAAGGGGCTTATGAAGACTTGTATGCTAGGTTGGACAGCAAGGAGGGAGAGAAAGATCTACACAGGTTGGCAAGGCAGAGGGACACAGATGTGAAGGATGTGCAGCAGGTTAGGGTGATGAAGGATAAGGATGGAAGGGTATTGACAGGTGCCATTAGTGTCATGGGAAGATGGAAATAGTAGTTTGAAGAGTTGATGAATGAGGAAAATGAAAGAGAACAAAGAGTAGAAGAGGTGACTGATGTGGACCAGGAAGTACAAAAGATTAGTAAGGAAGAAGTGAGGAGGGCATTGAAGAGGATGAAGAATGGAAAAGCACTCGGTCCTGATGATATACCTGTGGAGGTATGGAAGTGTCTAGGAGATGTGGCAATAGAGTTCCTGACCGGGTTGTTTAACAAAATCTTAGATAATGAGAAGATGCCTGAGGAATGGAGGAGAAGTGTGCTGGTGCCCATTTTTAAGAACAAGGGAGATGTGCATAATTATGGCAACTACAGAGGAATAAAGCTGATGAGCCATACAATTNATAAAATCCAATGACTGCACACACACACACACATGCCTTCATGTTGTCCCAGAGTTTGTTCATTTGTTCTCTTCCCACATTGTTGAACAGATGACGGCGTGGGGGGAGGAGCCAGAGTTGCTGAGGACGCCGGAAACAGATGGGAGGCGGGATGGAGGGAGGCAGAGAATTCTTTTTGTTTTGTCAGCAAAAAACATTGTTTGCTGCAGTCTTTGTGTGACTTCTTTTCTTACCTGTCTCGCGGGATGAAGTAAACCTGTCCATTTTTTCCATGCAAATGTGTGTGTGTGTGTTGTGAGATGTATTGCTCCTGTCTTTGGACACGTCTACTGTTTGTTTTAAGCCTGCCTGCAGGGCTCATGCATTGTGCATGAGAGAACTGCTTTATGTGTCAAACACATTTGTGTGCCCACTGTGCAGCGCAGGACCAAACCCTCAGCGGACCTTTTGTTTATCCAGTGTGCACTCACACGGGCGCTTGTTAAAACACACACACATGCACGCACACAACACATGAACATGCGACTCCACTCTCACCCAGCGTCCACCCTTCACTGTCAATGCACAGATGGATTAAAAAAGAATATTGTATTTGCATTCATCAAATTTTTAGTTTTTCTTACTTTCAAAGAGTCCCATCCAGAAGTAAAGGAACAAAGGAAGATGTGCTCCCACCGCTTCCCATCTTGCACGCTTCTGTGGATTAAAACAAAAGGAGAAGAACAATTCTGGCATTAGTTTCTTCTGAGTACATCTTCAGAATCGAATACACCCACTGTCTTTTTGTGTACATGAATTTATTCTTTGTGAATTTGATATTTTAGGGTGTTATGCAACTCATGCTGATGATCTTGTTAAAAATAAAAAATGTAGCTTTTGTTTTTTTTTTTTTCACTGTCCTGTAGACACTTTTAAATATAATATTAACATTTGTATTTCTTATTTTCCAGACTGTAAATCGCTCCAGACTATAAGTGACATTTAGTGGTATTTATGATTGCGCAACCACCGGTGCTCCTAACACCATTCTATTGTATTTTAAGTATATGCATGTAGTAAAAACTTACCTGGCGGTGTGTAGAAGTGTATGAAACTGTTGTATTTTAACACGAAAGAGTGACAATCACGCATGTGTATTTAGTTAGTCAGTGGCTGATGCAGCAGTTACAAAGTTCGCCGTAATCAGTTATTAATAATTACACAACACAGCCGTCTAGTATACCACATTTGTCAAGTGATGCAATAGTTGCACATTACTTACAGACACATTTACCAAAGCGTAGTAAAAAAATCACACGGGGGCATAGATGAGCAGTCGCTGCCGTGATATCATCTCACCTGGAGTCCATCAGAGACTAGAATAAGTGAATAATTGAGCTGCCTGTGAGACATAAAGGCTGACCTACTCGTTCTCTTGTCACAATGATCTCAACATTTTCTAGCAAATATTGAGGATCCCTTGGTGGCGAAGCTACAAATATTCCTCACCCACATATTTTTATAATTAATATTAAAATATTTATGGGCATGTTGGTGTTGGAAACAGACATTATTAGGAGTTGATGGGAAAGTTTGGTATCCAGGAGCGGAACGTTGAAAGACAGATGGTGGTCGACTTTGCAAAAAGTGAAATGCCATCCATTCATCCATTTTCTTCCGCTTATCCGAGGTCGGGTCGCAGGGTCAGCAACCCAAGCAGAGAAGCCCAAACTTTCCTCTCCCCGGCCACTTCGTCTAGCTCTTCCCAGCGGATCCCGAGGCGTTCCCAGGCCAGCTGAGAGACATAGTCTCTCCAACGTGTACTGGGTCTTCCGCGAGACCTCCTAACGGTTGGACGTGCCCTGAACACCTCCCCGGGAAGGCCTTCAGGAGGCATCCTAACCAGATGCCCAAGCCACCTCATCTGGCTCCTCTCAATGCAGAGGAGCAGCGGTTCTACTCCGAGTCTCTCCAGAATGACAATGCTTCCACCCTATCTCTAAGGGAGAGCCCAGCCACCCTGCGGAGAAAACTCATTTCGGCCGCTTGTACCCGCGATCTTGAAGAACGAACTGCCTGGATTAGGTGGTCCGACACCCCAGATCCCCAGAGCACTCCTCACAGTACTCCCCGAGGAACACGGTCGAATGCCTTCTCCAAGTCCACAAAACACACATAGACTGGTAAGGGAAAACTCCCGTGCACCCTCAAGGACCCTGCCGAGAGCATAGAGGTGGTCCACAGTTCCACGACCAGGACGAAAACCACACTGCTCCTCCTGAATCCGAGATTCGACTATCTGGCGGATCCTGCTCTCCAAAATCCCTGAATAGACCTTACCGGAAGGCTGAGGAGTGTGATCCCACGATAATTAGAACACACCCTGCGGTCCCCCTTCTTGAAAAGCGGGACCACCACCCCGGTCTGCTAGTCCAGGGGCACCGACGCCAATGTCCACGCGATGCTGCACGCTAAATGGACATGTGTGTTAGTTGGCGCCAACGAGAGTCCTGCAAGTCATGATGTGTGCTGAGGACTAACAAGCAAGCATAGGCCGAGCAGCGATTGAGAGGATTGATTGTCGGCATACTAACCTCCCTGCACCGACTTTCCGGGCTCACCGCCAACACACTACAGCCATGTGAAAATAAACATATTGAATAAACAGTGTGGAATATGTTCTTGTGCAGGGGTCTCACACTAACTTTACTTTGGGGGCCACTGGAGGCAGAGTCTGCCTGAGCCTGTGCCGCAGCCTCAGAGCACATGCACGCAAGCAATTCGAATTAAAGGAAATTTTAAAAATCCAGTCTCCTCAAAGGTTTTTTTTTTAAATTTTAACACAAAATAAGATAGACACGGACGCTGGTGTAAACAAGTTGTGTGCAAAACTACTAATAAAATTCTCACTCATTCAATCAACAAATAAATAAAGAAAAAGACAGTAATAGGAACAAGGAGCTTGGTGTAAATACGTTTACAACTTTCTTCGGGAACATTCCTTCTTTGGTAGTCAATTTGTATGGAACATTACTGTTAACTGTATAACTGTTTTCTGTACAGAACTACTAATACAACAATCAATCATTCACCAATTTGGAACTAATAAGTTCAGTTAAATTTTACAGTTCTTTAACCTCAGTCAATGGATTTTTTTGAAAATGGCTTGTCTTGCTGACTTTTTACTCCTAGTGGTCCTGGCAGTGCTTCCTCTCACATAGCTGAGCCACATTTGTTCAGAAAAAGACATGTTCGGGTGTGTGGAATATATTGTATTTTAATTCAAGCTACCCAATGCGTGGAGAACGGTGAAGCCCTATAAAGGGCCCTTACATAAATTCCACTCCCACACCCCCGGCATAGGCTACGCTGTGAGATAAAATAAAAAAGCAAGAAATCCATCAATGGGATCTGAACCAGACTAGACCACAACCAGACGAATTGCACCTATTACGTCTGTTATTACCTGCCTGTTGTGTAGTCGTGTGATATTTTGGCGCTTTCTGTTTACTAAACCCTGAGTGAGACATGAGTCATGTTGAGTATTGAGATCCCGTGATTGCAATAATTTCTAGGACAATTGATGTGAGTGGGAATGTTTGTATGTCTTTGTTTGTCTATATGTGCCCTGCGATTGACTGGCGACCAGTCCAGGGTGTGCCCCGCCTCCTGCCCAAAGTCAGCTGGGATAGGCTCCAGCATACCCGCCACCCTAATGAGGATAAGCAGTATAGAAAATGAATGAATGAATGAATGAATGAATGAATGATTGAATTACAGTCCAGTAAAATGTGACATGCCTAATTGTATTCATGCTCACTCCAAGCAAATGAAATGCTTCCACAGAGCCTGTTCATTTTGTGGTCACTCTCTCTCTCCTTGCCCCAGGTCTCATCTGATGCTGCAGGTAGTGAGCAGAACCACTTGGGACCCACTCACCCGAGCCTGCCATCTGTGTGTGGTTGAGGCTATCTTTAGGGCAAAGGCCTGCATTTTACCCTCAGCCACTCAAACTTTGCCCATTCCAAGCCTCACAAGTGTGTTTGTGTGTCTTATCCTCCCTGGTGCTCGACCGTCGAGCGTCTGCTGCTGCATCTGTGGGTCAGCACCATGTTGCCTCACGCGGAGCTTCCGGCTGTCCCTATGAAAGCTTGGGGAAATGATTTGGGAAGGTTTCAGGAAACGTGCAGAGAGCAAAGCTGTCACATGGACTTTTGTCCATCATGACTGTGGTTTGGCCCCCGGGATAAGAAATCAAAACACAGAGCTTCTACAAAGGAGCAGCAGATACAGAGCCCAGATGTTGTCCAGCTAACCCACTTCCAAAGTAGAACAGTGTGTGTGTGTGTGTGTGTGTGTGATATTTGACAAATGTTGTGGCACAATCATCCTCCTCTTACTGCAGTTTGTATCATAACACAGACACTGTATACATTTCAATTAGGGCTGTCAATCGAGTCAAATATTTGATCACAATTAATCACACTTTGCCCATAGTTAACTCATAATTAATTGCATTGAATATATTTGCATATTTTTGCACACTGTTTATAGTATGTTAAAAATGTTCATCTCGTATTCTCTTTATTACTCATTATTTGATTTTATTTGATTATACTTGTATAATCTGTCTATCAATATAATATAAAATATAGATATAGGTATCTGTGTTTTGTCGGTTATTTTTCTACAAATCAAAAGACATCAAAATACCACCAAAAACGCTCCTCCTTGCTTCTCCTGGACCTCCATTTAGCTTGATGGATTGATGCAGTGAGGATCACATCGTTCATTTGTGAACTCTGATCAATTTCATCCATTATATTTTACATTTGCTCAGTGATATTATCCTTTCCTTTTTTTGTCTTCCTCCAGAGTGGTGGGCCAGGCGGCATTATCCTCCAACTGTGTCTTGATATCATCCTGCAGAACATTGATGTCGACGCATATTGCATTTTGTTTTTCCTTTGGGTTTTAACGTCTTTGTAGGCAGCACACAAGGCAGCATTATCTTCCAATAATGTCTTGATATCATTCTGCAAAACGCTAACATCCTTGCATAATGCTCTTTTGTCTTCCATATGGTTTTTAGCTTCCTTAAGAGCAGCATGCAAGGCAGCATTATCTTCCAATAATGTCTTGATACCATTCTGCAAAGCATTGATATCAGTGCATAGTGTTCTATTTCTGCCATAGGATTTTGAACCTCTTTAAGGGCGTCACACAATGCAGCATTTTCATCTTGCAACTTCTCAGTTAGTTAGTTTCTTTGCTCAGTGCTCTATTTTCCTCCATGAGGTTTATGACATCGTCATGAAACCCCATGATCTGTTCAATGAGGCTGTCATCCTGCGGTTGTACATGTTGAATCTGTGACTGCAAATGCTTAAGGTCATGCTCTTTGATTGCATCTCCACCTCCTGTGTCTCCTCTGTCTCCAGCTCCCTTATCATCATCCTAAAGTCTGGCAAACAGGTCTGAAAGATATCTTGTTCTTCCGCTTCAAGGAATTTGTACCTCTCGCCAAGCCAAGTTAAGGTCGAGGAGTCAGCAACCAGTTGCGATCTTGTGTCCACCAAATGTTCAGAAAAGGACTAAAACAGTTGAAATGTGTGGTATCATCAGCACTACATCCTCTCTTATTTGACTCGTTCTGATTCCTACTTACGACAGGAAACAGGCGTTTGATCACATCAACCAAAATCTTTACTCCTGCTGAAATGTCTTTCCACATCGTAAGGATGTGTGTGTGTGTGTGTGTGTCAGGACAAAGGAGGATGAGGGAAGACTGACACAACAGTTGCATCAGGGCTGTAGCCTGCCAGCCACGGAAAGATGGAGGGTGGGAGGTGAATGGCGAGATTTCATGGACACACAAAAGTAGTCCACGCTTGGTCTTCTTTTGTTTTTGAACATAAAAAAGGGTCAGGGGTTACTTTGTGTCAAACACGCTAAACACTTTACATGGCAGCACATCACATTTGACTCTTACACAAGTCAGCATGGCCGAAAAGCAGTAGGAAGCAGCAGAGCTTACGTAAGGCAAACTCTCTCCATTTATCAGCTAATACATACTGTACATAGGTAGCTAGATAGCTAGGTAGCTAGGTAGCTAGGTATGTAGATAGGTAGCTAGGTAGNATAGATAGATAGATAGATAGATAGATAGATAGATAGATAGATAGATAGATAGATAGATAGATAGATAGATAGATAGATAGATAGATAGATAGATAGATAGATAGATAGATAGATAGATAGATAGATAGATAGATAGATAGATAGATAGATAGATAGATAGATAGATAGATAGATAGATAGATAGATAGATAGATAGATAGATAGATAGATAGATAGATAGATAGATAGATAGATAGATAGATAGATAGATAGATAGATAGATAGATAGATAGATAGATAGATAGATAGATAGATAGATAGATAGATAGATAGATAGATAGATAGATAGATAGATAGATAGATAGATAGATAGATAGATAGATAGATAGATAGATAGATAGATAGATAGATAGATAGATAGATAGATAGATAGATAGATAGATAGATAGATAGATAGATAGATAGATAGATAGATAGATAGATAGATAGATAGATAGATAGATAGATAGATAGATAGATAGATAGATAGATAGATAGATAGATAGATAGATAGATAGATAGATAGATAGATAGATAGATAGATAGATAGATAGATAGATAGATAGATAGATAGATAGATAGATAGATAGATAGATAGATAGATAGATAGATAGATAGATAGATAGATAGATAGATAGATAGATAGATAGATAGATAGATAGATAGATAGATAGATAGATAGATAGATAGATAGATAGATAGATAGATAGATAGATAGATAGATAGATAGATAGATAGATAGATAGATAGATAGATAGATAGATAGATAGATAGATAGATAGATAGATAGATAGATAGATAGATAGATAGATAGATAGATAGATAGATAGATAGATAGATAGATAGATAGATAGATAGATAGATAGATAGATAGATAGATAGATAGATAGATAGATAGATAGATAGATAGATAGATAGATAGATAGATAGATAGATAGATAGATAGATAGATAGATAGATAGATAGATAGATAGATAGATAGATAGATAGATAGATAGATAGATAGATAGATAGATAGATAGATAGATAGATAGATAGATAGATAGATAGATAGATAGATAGATAGATAGATAGATAGATAGATAGATAGATAGATAGATAGATAGATAGATAGATAGATAGATAGATAGATAGATAGATAGATAGATAGATAGATAGATAGATAGATAGATAGATAGATAGATAGATAGATAGATAGATAGATAGATAGATAGATAGATAGATAGATAGATAGATAGATAGATAGATAGATAGATAGATAGATAGATAGATAGATAGATAGATAGATAGATAGATAGATAGATAGATAGATAGATAGATAGATAGATAGATAGATAGATAGATAGATAGATAGATAGATAGATAGATAGATAGATAGATAGATAGATAGATAGATAGATAGATAGATAGATAGATAGATAGATAGATAGATAGATAGATAGATAGATAGATAGATAGATAGATAGATAGATAGATAGATAGATAGATAGATAGATAGATAGATAGATAGATAGATAGATAGATAGATAGATAGATAGATAGATAGATAGATAGATAGATAGATAGATAGATAGATAGATAGATAGATAGATAGATAGATAGATAGATAGATAGATAGATAGATAGATAGATAGATAGATAGATAGATAGATAGATAGATAGATAGATAGATAGATAGATAGATAGATAGATAGATAGATAGATAGATAGATAGATAGATAGATAGATAGATAGATAGATAGATAGATAGATAGATAGATAGATAGATAGATAGATAGATAGATAGATAGATAGATAGATAGATAGATAGATAGATAGATAGATAGATAGATTTGCAATATTAACAGGTTGGAAAGAAAAAACCTAGACCGAGAGAGAGAGCATTTTTTACAGCCTTCTGACCCAAACCTGCAAACCTGCTACATGTAAGCTTACACAGCACTACCACCATAATATAGACAGATAAAAAATGGCAGACGAGCAGGAGCAGCTGAAGAACAGAAATAAAGATTTAATGACTTGCATTTTTATGATAGTCGTGTAGACACGAGCGGGACGTGTCCAACTCGCTGATAAAGTTTGCCATGAGCACTGATAAATACATAAGTAATCATCTCGCTTATCTTTGATTTTGGTCTGATGTTTGCATGCTTCCCTTTGATTGACTTGAATTTGAGCTTCCACCAACGAGGCTTATGATTTCAAAAGGCTCAGCATCCCTACAGTATTTAGAACACAGCGGGAGTCGTGCATATGGAAGGAGGGCAAAGAAGCACTTTCTTAGCATTGAAATGTAATGTGTGAATAAGAACTAATGATCAAATCGTCGCTTT
Organism: Oostethus manadensis; assembly: GCA_024372805.1. Lineage (NCBI taxonomy): Eukaryota > Metazoa > Chordata > Actinopteri > Syngnathiformes > Syngnathidae > Oostethus > Oostethus manadensis. Next base: position 3,955,983 of record QODF01000031.1, on the reverse strand, counting down.
CTGCAACGCTGGTGTCATTTGACGTGCTCTTCCTCGTTTATTCAAATCCACCGACACTCTGGTGCACGCTTAAGAATTGCTTTTGAGTTGATCATTTATTGTCTGACCATTAGGATCCGTGGATGGTTATGGAGGACTGCAAATATTGAAGAAGGATCAAATGTCTCCTGTATCAACTAGCGGCCTTGCTACTGTCCAAGCAGAACACCAGCATGCACAGGAGAGCTGGAGAAATACAAAGGTCAGTATCCACCACAGGTCATCTATATAACCTTCGAATGTCTTCCATGTGGAACGCACGCTAGTAGTTCAAAGCAATCTAAAAAGACTGGTTAGATGGGACACTTTATGCCAAGGCACCACTGTATTAATGACAAAACGACACCTGCAGTAGCTTCCCACTTCTCCCAGAGGCTATGTACTCGGTGGCGACACAAGTCCCTGCAACACAAACAACGTTGGTCTTGTTGAGAGAATCATCCGCCAGAGCTTTCAGTCTTCAAAAAAAAACCTTTTTTGAATGAATCAATGATTAGGCGATAATCCACGACTATTTTGATGTTTTATTAATCATATTTTTAATTTGAAATGTAAATACCCTTTGACTGTTGTTTGTACACATTTGGTCCGTGTGGGGCAGGGATGGCAGCCGAGGCCTTCGTATGAGTGGAGAAAGAGAGAGAATGATGGTAGTCGCAGCCGTACCGTGAGCCATCTTTGTTGCCCGAGAGGTGAAAGTGACACTCGAGGCAACCGTCATCATACTTGCAGTCGAGCCCGCAGTCACATGATGAAGCGGCTGCAACATACGCAGTTATGCTCTTTTTTTAAGGACACCTTTTTCGTCCCAAGTACGTGGAAAGCAGCAAAAGGTGCTTTGGGAAGTCAATGAAATGTTGCAAAGTGCCTGGTGGAAAATATGCCAGTGGTACGGTACTTCCCCTCGATGCTCCTTTTCAACCTCCACCAAAAACACGAATGCAATACTTTAGTTTCTCTTTCATGGACCGACCTCAAAGACTTTGTCTATGCACACAAAATGTCTCGCTCGCAAATATTGTTGGGACATGTGTCCAAATCTGTGTTAATGAGCATCCTAGGCTGGCCCCTATAAAAGGCCACTTGGAGATGTTACTCGTGATATCCGACTTACTGGATTCAATCAGAAGTCAAATGCTTGGCAGATGAAAAACTGCACAGCTCTGAAAGCCCAAATGGGGATGGCCAAGCCTCAGCGCATATCCTGGTAGCAGCCGGGCCAATCGGACCTCCGCAGTTGTAAATGTTTCATCCTGTCAGCTCTGTGTATTTGTTTTTGAATGGAAGGTTTGCTTACACCTTGGTGGTATCGTACACATCATGCATTGTACACTATGTACTGTGTACTTGTGATGTGATCTACTAGCTACTGCAGAGTATTGGCCCAACTGTAGTTCTACCATTTGCTGAAGTCACACTTATAATTTTCTGTTCACTTCCAAACTGCAGAGCAAAACAGTCAATTCAAGAAAGCGGGCGAGTTCTGCACGAGTTCTGCACGAAGGAGCGTACAGAAAGGGCAGCGGACCTTCCATTTCTGTGTCTGCGTGTGCAGACGTGCTGCCGGAATCACTTCACAGTAGCTTTGCCGGGATATTTTTGTCTGAGCGCGTGTGCACGAGTTCGTGAGGAAGACGCCGCAGTCGGAGTCCTCGTTGAGCCTCCGGCCGTGCAGACTTTGCTCCGAAAAAATAGCACTTCATGAATAATCTTGAATACAGACTGTGACAAAAGCTGGAGGTGAGCAAACAAACATCCCGCCCCGGGGACAACGGAAGATCAAAAAGCACACTGGCACCTCAAAATGTGCACACGCAAAGTTTCTTTCTGCTGGGAATACATAAGCGTGACGAACGTGCGCGCGTGCGTGTGCGTGTCCAACCAAATCAAGGCGCCGTGCAGTGTGTTGGGCCAAAATCAACAGGAGATGAAAAGTAGGACTCTTTTCAAATGCTGCGTGCTCCCCTAGCCTGCCATTAAAATGAATGCACGTAAAGCGACCTGCTATGAATCATATTTCCATACGTCAGCTGGTCAGCAGCGATGTCATTATGGCATACTTCATGTGTTTCCTCGCAAGCCCTGCAGCGCCCTTGGTCCGTCTCTGCAGGACAGCAGCTCCCGTGTCGCCTGTATCTGCTACTTCAACCGTCGCTTGCAGGAAAGGCCACGCATCTGCTCCTCGAACAATCAAGATTGACCGACTCACGGGTGCTCAACGAAGACCCGAGTTTCTCCGCCACCAGAGGGCGAAGACTCACCGGCACGACTTCAAGCGACTCACGGGTACTCGTGGAAGACTCAAATTCTACTGACTCCTGGGGGCTGAAGACCCGGGTTTCAGTACTCGTGGGTGCTCGACGAAGAAACGTGCAACCTTAGCGGAGGGGTGTCCAAAGTTCAGCCCGAGGGCCATTTTTGATTCTTGTTGTCGTCCCCCAAGGCAGTAAAAATGGAAATTTTGCAACCACGTCATAATCTTAAGACAAAGGAGTTACCGAATACGAATGTATCGTAGATCTCAAGCATATTAGTGAAAAGCTCTGCAGTGTAGTCCTAAAGTTACTCTTGCTCTGAGGGCTCTGAAGAAAGTCTGCAGAAGGTGTTCTGGTCGGCACCATAAACAATGCATGGCAACGTGTCAGCTCCATTTATGCTGAGAGTCGGACTATTTCCACGCTGCCCTTTTCAGCGGGTAGACCGTCCCCACCGGCTAGAACTGGCGAGGTGCGCGCACTCACATTTGCCCTTTTCAATTTCATTTTCCACTAAAAGAGGAGAATAAGGCGTTTCCCTTTATGGAGTGGTCCGCTCTCTTCCCTTTCTTCTCCGCTGGCCCTGACTTGCCACGCAGCACGCTTTGCAAAAAGATTGTTTCTGAGTAATATTCCATACTTGCCTGTGCATGAATCATAAATTGTACTTCACTCTTACTAATAACCACTTTGCTGTCATTTATTGCCACAGTCTGCCGGAAACCCGTAGTGCAAATCTCGTTCACGCACCCCTTCAGCGCTCGCTTAATTCCGCACACCGATGCCGTGAAGACGTCGTTGGTCGAGACCCGAATCGCACAAAAACCGGGGCGTTGGACTGTGCCTGCCGTTTTACGTACGCTGCTACCGGGGGCGTCCAAGGGGAGGCGAGCGAGGATTGGCGTCTTCTATTTAAATATCTCCGTTACAAAAACAGACCCAATAAAAATACACAGGGGTCTTGTTTTTTGGCAGTATTTAAAAAAATCTCTTCCGAGTGCATTTGCTGCCTGCAAATATTTAATTATATACACAATACATCATTTCAAAACAACAGCAAAAACACAAAAAGTCATATTGTCAGGAAACATGATGTCATTTTTAAATATATGAAAAAATCATATTTAAAAATTTCTCATATTTAAAAATATGAGAAACAAACAAAACAAGATGAACTTGTCATTTTTCTTTTTTTTTTTTACATTTTTTAAAATTGAATTTAGAAGAACGTGTTGGTGATAATGAAGTTGAAATTACCAGAGGAAAATTTACAGGAAGAAATTGCATTTGAGCTCCTCCGTGAACCTTATCGTGGTGGAGGGGTTTGAGTGCCCGAGTGATCCTAGGAGCTATGTTGTCGGGGGCTTTATGCCCCTGGTAGGGTCTCCCAAGGTAAACAGGTTCTAGGTGACGGGCCAGACGTCTGAAGAGTGATTCAGAAGACTCTAATGAAGAATATCAAAAGGAGTGACCGCACCGCTCCCGGACTTGGGACACCGGGGCCTCACCCTGGAGCCAGCCTTGGGGGAGGGTCTCCCGAGCGCCTGGTGGCAAGGCCTTCACCCATGGTGCCTGGCCGGGCCTAGTCAGAATCAGGAACACGGGAACTGGCAACCCACCACCTGCAGGGGCAAGCATAAAGGTCCGGTGCAATGGGATTTGGGCGGTGGTCAAAGGCGGGTGTCCGGGCAACGGACACATGTTCTGGACACGCGGGTGAAGAGAGGGGCTGAGCTGTCAACTGACCACCACCTGGTGATGAGTTTGATTAGATGGCGGGGAAGGATGCCAGACAGACATGGTAGACCCAAACGCGTAGTGAGGGTGTGCTGGGAATGTCTGGCAGAGTCTCCTGTTTGTCGAGTCATCAACTCTTATCTCCGGCAGAGCTTCGCCTGCATCTCGAGTGAGGACTGGCTTATTGAGTCCGAATTGGCCGTATTCCGTGCCTCCAAGGAGGTCGGTGCCAGTCGTGGTGGCAAGCCCCAAACCCGATGGTGGACACCGGGGGTTAGGGGTGCTGTCAAGCTGAAGCAGGAGTCCTATTAAGCATAGATGGCTTGCGGGACTCTCGAAGCAGGTGACAGGTACCGGCAGGCCAAGTGGCTTCGGCGGTGGTCGAGGCAAAAACTCGGGTGTGGGAGGAGTTTGGTGAGGCTATGGAGCACGACTTTTGGTCGGCCGCGAAGAGGTTCTGGCAAACCGTCCGACACCTTAGAAAGGGGAAGCATCCACCAGTTCACACTGTTTACAGTGCAGACAGGGGCTTGCTGACCTCGACTGAGGATATAGTTGGTCGGTGGAAGGAATACTTTGAGGCCCTTCTCAATCCCACTGACTCACCTTCCATAGAGGAAGCAGAGTCTAAGGATACGTGCGTGGACAGTTCTATCACCGTGGCTGAGGTAATTGGGGTAGTTAAAACACTCCCCAATGGCAAGGCTCCGGGGGTAGACGATGGGTGTTTGGGAACTGTCTTGGTTGACACGAGTCTACAACATTGCATGGAAGTCGGGAACAGTACCTCTGGACTGGCAGAGGTGGTGGTACCCATTTTTAAAAAGGGTGACCGGAGGGTGCATTCCAACTATAGGGGGATCACACTCCTCAGCCTTCCTGGGAAAGTCTAGAAGCCGCTTCTCCTTCACATGCTGTTCCCTTATGCTAACTGTTTTCTCTCTTTTAAAGACGCAGAAAAGAGAAAGGATTGCGGATGAAAGCTTTGCCATTGCTGAGCCGCTCACCGGGTCTCTGAGAGACGCAGCATCGTGTCAGCAGCAAGTAAAAAAGGAGAAAACAGAGAGGGAAAGAAAACTAGAAGTACGTTTAGTCAGCTCATTGTTTTCACACAATGGAAATGAAATAATCACACCCCCCAAGTTTGGTTCAGAACTTGGTTCCATGGCCCTGCTGGTACCACACGAACAAAGAAATGAAAAATGTGAGTAATAAAGCAAACAAATTACTACCCCATCCCCTTATTACGTCCCCAAACCCCTGAGCTTTTCCTCTTCTGATCCTGTTTCACTCAACAACAATTTTCTTCCACTCTCATCCATCCGACTCGGTTCTGCTCCCTCCCTCCTCCCGGTTCTCATGTGATAAACGAGACCGTGTGAGTCCTTGCTGTTCTATCAATCCTTTCGGATCCTTTCAACGCAAGGACTCCGATTCAAATCAATGCATGTGTCTTACAAATGCCACGGCGGTGGATCATTTTCATACTCCCAACCCTGCAC
>QODF01000031.1:3921979-3938324 GCA_024372805.1 Oostethus manadensis | reverse complement strand
GGGGGGGGGGGGGGGGGGGGGGGGGGGGGGTGGTGAGGGCACGAGGGATAGTAAGACTGGGAGGGAAAAAATATATATAATTTCCCTCTCAGAGGACGAGCCATTGAGCAGTAGGCACCCCTGTTTCCCGGGACCCACCGCGGGGCAGGGGCCGGCACGAGGCGAGGCCATCCATAGGCCCCGGACGCCCAGCAACCGCAGTCCGGGAGCAGTCTCACCCAGATGTCACATACTAGCCAACAGGCGCACCACTGTAGGAGATTCCGGCGGCCCGCACCCCCGAGAGGAACCCGGCCAACACACCCCACCACCCGGAGAGGCAGCAACTCTCTAGGCACAATCACACACCTCACTCCCCACCACTGCCCCCAGTGCCCACATCCCTGTTGAATCCCCTGCACCCAACATACAACATACACACCAGCACTCGCGCACACAAACCCACACCCACCCAACCACATACACAATCCCCCAACCCAGGTCCTCCCAGGCATAATTTATTAAATAATGATTGTTGGAAAAAACACAATATAATGGAGTGACGTTCGAATCGCTAAATAGCAAAGGATTACTGCACATAGCGGTCGCAAATGTGCAGGACGGTGACTGTGCGGGGGGTCCACTGCACTGTGCACGGCTAATTTCAAACTCCATCCCTGGCTGTTTTCTCTGCCAGCAATTATTTTCTTTACAGCACCAGGTAAGGAGTTATCTCCTTGGAGGTCATCTTTGAGCTCACCAGGAAGCTGAAGCAGAAACAAACAGCTGCAGTGAACAGAAAGTGTGTGTGTGTGTGTGTGTGTGTGCATTAAGAGCAGGAAGAGCCGTTCCACAAGTGACTAGGCAGGGAGCTGCATACTATTGAAGAAGATGTCGATTATCCGACTGCAGCGTCTGTTACTTTTGCTTCGCGTAATTGAAAGCAGACGCGTGGCTTTCCTGCACGGAGCTTCGCGTCCGCGTTATTGCGTGTTTGCTTAGGACGTGCTTACATAGGAATAAGAAAAGGGCCTTTGTGCTCTAAACCAGTAAGTGGTGGTGCAAGTAAAGAAAAACAAACGTCTGCATGAATGAAGCCGCGCTCGCCAGCTACACCAGGAGTGGGCGAGCGGATCGCAGCTTTGCTGGCACCACACAGACTGCGAGAAGGAATAGTAGAAGCATAATCCTGTTTAGAGAGAAAGAGCTCCCTGAAAGATATGAGGGCAATAAGGACTGGAGATGAAAACAGGACATGTCCCGGGAAAACGTTTGGGCTACATGGCCTGTGGTGGTCGATGGGTCAGCCACCGAGTAAAACATTGGAACAATTACCAAGAGGAAGACAAAGGTCCAAATACCAAAAATAACTTACAAGTATCTAAGGGGGGTTCCAAGACGACCAAGAACAGAACAACAGACCTTAAAACCAGTAGAAGCAGCCCCAATCAGATTTTCTTTGAACGTGACGTGACAAGGTGTCACTACACCGGGAATGTAGTCCTTGGGTGTAACAATGTTAATTCCAATAATAACAACAATGTCAGATAACATGCAGTATTTAAGAATAGGTGCTTCTGCAAGAGGGAAGAACCGGTAGAGATGTTCCACGAGAAAGCCGACTGATCACAGCTCTGGGTTTTGTGTGCAGTGTGCCTGCCTGTGTGGCTGCACATGCACGCCGCTAGATCTTTAGCCTCCTCGGGGACATCATGGAGACGAGCACTTTGACAGAGCGGCAGATAGCAATTGAGCTGATTCGGGGGAGATGGAGGTGCAAGCGGGGCTGGGGGCGTTGTAGAAGACGGGAGAAAGCGGGTCAAATGGCAGGAATGAGAGTTGTGATGGGAACGGAAAGTGGTTGGAGGAGGAGAATATGGGATGGGGAGGTGAGAACATGACCAGCTGAGAGAAAGAGTGCACAGCGGGATGTGAAGATGTTGAAAAACCCGAAAAAGCCTCTCAGTTCCCACGAACCCAAAGTCCCACGGGAGAAACCAGGGGCTGAAGAGTACAGTGCACCACTTCCTGGAGGCCTCGGAATGGACACAGATGGAAAATCCCACGTGGAAAGACAGCAGCAGACGCGCGTGGTCGACAGAGTTCCCTTCCTTGCCTCCGTTAGCCGCTCTCCCTTTCGTCGTTCGACTAATGGCGCTCGTTTGTTCCACGCGGGGGAGGAGTTCTTCAACTGCAGACACGGCGCCGCAGGAGCGGTTCCGTGCACGTGCAAGAAAACCAGTCAAGCTCTTCTTGCCACCTGTGGCTTGGATGCCACTTGGTGGGTTTCAATTCATGAAGACTTTCCTGCCACACGGGTGCACGTTTGTGTCTCCCCAGGACAGGAAGCGGACCAGTTGCTGTGTTTGCAGTCGGGCGGGTGGACCCGAGAGGGGGGGAGGAATGCTCGTGTGTGTGCGTTGCAGTAAAAAGGTCATGGGACTTCCTGCTCGCTTTCCGTCACACGGAAGAAAACTGCACGACTGGGATCTTTCTTTCCCAGGAATACTAGCTAAAAGCTGTAGAAGTCCAACAAGAGAGAAGGTTTGGTCTACTGAACGTGGAGGCCGTAAATCTCAGCCCTAAGCTGAGCGAATGTGGAGCAATAATAGTAAAGGAAGCAATAAAGCCAATGGCATCTTTTTCCGTGTCACGCACCCCTCGATAATTCCCTCATTGGACTGGAAATACATCAAAAGGGGTCCTTCTCCAGCTTTCTCCATCAATAAAACGCTCGGTTGCCCCTCAATGTCCTCGCCGCACCAGCCCATACGGCGAGCAGACATCACGCCCCACGAGACAAAAGGCGCTTGCATCCATTTGAAGGCTTGAAGCCACTCTGAGCACATCCTCGATGGCCGCCAAAAGGCCGCCCGAGACATGCAATGACCCTTTCCGCCCCCCCGGCGGGACTGCGGTAGAACTTTACTGATCAGACATCAAGCTGCTCGTGTGCTGCAAATGCCGCACCTCCAACTTTTAAACCTTTCTTATCACCAAGTCTGCTGTTTGCGGCGCTTAACGCCAAAAAAGTAGATCAGCTGCTAATCCTAAGGAGCTCCTCGCTGTCTGTGCTGAGGAGCACTCGAGTGCTGACGCTGTCAGAAGAGGGGGTTGATACCCCGTGTTTTCCCAGGACAGCGCAGCAGGCAAGAGTGATGCAACCTTTGCAAAGAGAGGTCTCCTTTGGCGTTTCACGTGCACGCCGTGCAGACGGACGCAGCACCGCGCGGTTCCGACCGCTCACCTCAGCTGAAGGTGCTAACTTCAGCTGTTTGGATTTGCTTCAAACACTCAACATCTCCTTGGGGGGGCTTTTTGATATCAGCCAGAGCTTTCCTCTTCTTTTGGTCTCTTTTTGCAGCTTTTCCCTTGCGGGACAATCTTTGGTATTGAGGATGTTTTTTCAGGACGTGTGATGATACAGTGGAACCTTTCGTTAGTGTCATTCATCAGCTCCAGAAGGTTCGAAATGGTCTCCTACCAAATCACTGTTCCATCATCTTCCTATTGAACATCTGTTCAAAAGCAATCATAAGACCCAAAGTTATGCCATTTCCTCCTCCTATACTGTCTGTGCTTCCCTTTTCTAGTTTATTGCCTCCTTCCTGCTCTTTACGCATTCTGTCTCTGACATTTCTAGTGAGCTCGTTGAGGACTATCTATAAAGACTTTTCTAAAAATGTCCCACATTTTCCATAATTCATGTAACAATCTAACATGACGTGAAACATTCCCAACCTCATGGTTGCTGGTTCAGTCCTGTCTGCGAACAGATTTCTTGGCTATTTCCACATGCGGGTTACATGCAAAGAAAGTCAATATATTTAAAGTTAGAGAGTGTGTGTGTTGTACTTGGTAAATGAGTGGGAAACAAAATAAATCAACCCAGAGCCACAAATGGCCCCTGCGCCGCACTGTGGACACCACTGATCGAAACATTGCTTTTACATTCCAGCATTCACACGGAATTTCTGCTGAAGTTGCCTCGCGGGCTTTATTATGTTGTTATCATTCTGAATACGTAGGTTTGGTTTTTGCCTGATTGCTAAAGAATCTGTCCCAAGAATCCTTTTGGATTTCGCGTCCCCACTGATATCAGCCGAACTGCCACAATAAAGCCTGACTGTGCTTTGGTGGTGCTGTGGAGGAAGGGTTTGCGTTCACCGTTGGCTGAAATGAGGAGTCCTCGTCTCCCGGCGATAGCGCAACAGCACTCCCAGCACCTCCGAGCACCACTAATTAGGGACTGAGCAGAACCAGAACCAGCATTTTCATCTTAAAAAGCGCGCTGCCTGATCTTTGTCTGACTCTGGAATGATCTCGCAGGCTTTCCACCCTCCGCTCCAGTCAAGCGTCGCTCGGTTAGCCAGTTGAACTGAGGACTGATGCAGCCGAGGGGTTCTGCCAGCATGGGTTTAGCTGAAACGGATCACTCTCTGCCTGCACGAATACGTTCAGCCCTTCTGCTTATCTTAACAGGCCTGCTGCTTTCGGGTGCCCCCTTGCCATCGGGGCGTCCCAATGAGCTTCTTTTGTGTGTCGTCTGAGCAGACTTTTACCAAATTCAAAGGGTCCATTTAAGGTGTTCTGCAGCACTTCGTGCTCCGATGTGGGCCGAAACCGTGGGCGGCTTGGCTTAATTGATTTGCAGCATGCATTTGCGGCCATTTCTACACTCTTAAGATCATCTGCATGCAGCCCCGCATTTAGGACAGCGCCCGGGGTGGCCTTAAAGACACCGGTACCTTGAAATTCCCACACGTCCACACGGATTTCTTTTGGTCCATTATATTGGGTTTTATCAAGCCCCTGGTTTTTTTTAGCTCTTCGTCTCCGCTGGGGCGCCGACGTACCACCTGAAACGTAGCCATACCGGCCAATGACCAATGCCCGTACACTTTTAGGCGGGGTTCTGCTGAAGTGGGTCCAGCGCTTTAATGTCTCCCACCCCACGGAGCTCCAAAACAACTTCCAATGTGTTTCCTTCACAGGTAACCAGCAAGCAGGCATCTAACAACGCATTTGCTCGTCACAAAGCGAACGCAGGCCTTTCTCCTGGAAACCCAGTGTCTCTCACTCGGCTGCCTCAACCGGTGCTTGTCCTTTCTCGTCTGCAAAAATCAAAGCCATTCAATCATCTCCGTGGCATTAATAAGCAGACACTTTCAGTTCAGCATGTGGGCAATGTGACGCCCAGCAAGACAACCGCGGTTCTGATTTTACAGCACATACGCTTCATTATTTCGCGTGCCCACACTCGAAACGCGTGTCTTTTTAAGCCGTTCACGTCCCGGAGCGAATTCATTCAAAACCAGTGCTGCTGAAATACACAAAAGCCCTCCTTTTATTTCCTTGGCTTGGGAAATAAATGGCATCGATTGACCCCAGCATGAACCGAAAAGTGTTTTTTCCGAGTTACGTCGCTCATGCTGCATAATGGCGGGCGGAAGGAAGGGCTTCACAAGGAACAAAACAACTTTTAATTGTAATGGAATTGGTCCATAGAAATTCACTGTTGAACGCGGAATCTCACCGCCAGTGGAATGTCTGTGTGGGGAAGTATTTCACCGGCGGACCACTCAATTGTGGCGGAATCCCATCATAAACGCTCACCCACCCCCTCCCACACTTAATATGTCAAAACAGCGGCCTACACACCAGCAGAGCAGAGCTGGAAGCTAGCAGGGTTAGCTTAGTTTAGCAGAGCATGCTAGTGCTGAGAGATTTCTTTCATGGCGTGCAGGTTCTTGTCTAATTGTGAAAACAAATTAAGGGTGTGATTTAAAAAACATCTTACGTTACTAATGTGATGGGAATTAAACACTTTATGCTGGTAAATTATTATTGTTATTATTATTATTATGTCGTTAATGTATTATAGCCTAGGATGAATCTAACGCTAATTGCACTTTAAAAAGAGGTTGGCTTGTTTAGTTTTGCCAAAAAAAAGTGTACCCCTTAATGCAGTAAGCTGGGGGGGGGGNGGGGGGGGGGGGGGGGGGGGGGGGGGCAGGAAAAGCCCCAGCTTTTGTGATTCACAAGTTTTAAGAAAAGTAGAAAGATAATTATAAAAATGTCTGCTACTTTCGGCACTGTGTGCATGCTAGCAGCCCCGCCTCCCCCCCCACTGAGGCTAAGAGACTGTATGACTGACGAAAGGACTTACTCCGTTCACGCCGTTGTTCTACGGGAAGCAATGCACAGAGGGACCACGTTCTGTTTTTCTTTCCAGCTCAATCATTCAGTTTCTTCCGGCTTCTTTCTGTGACTGATATACTTGACCTCAAAGGACTCAAGTGTCAAATATCAATATTTTGATTTTACAATGAATTTTAGAGCAGAAACTGGTATTGATATTTCAGTAATTATCAGCACATCTACTACTACTTGGGAATTTATTGTTCTCCTGATAGCGTGGCACACACTTCATGTACCAGCTTTTGGTCTCTCTGCAGATCCCCGTTGCTCTGTAGTCCTTGCTGTGTAGACAGCACACTGGAACCTCGGTAAGCGTCATTAATCCGTCACAGAAGGTCCAACTCTAATCAGAATTTACCAAAATCCAATTTCCCCACCTTGGCCGACCCGGACTGGTGGCCATCCAGCAAACTGGCATTCACACTCACATGAGTTAGAAAGGTAGAAAAGCTGGAGAAAAGGCGCACACGCACGGCGAGAACATGCAAACTCCACACAGACATACCCAACAGAGATTCAGACCCAGATCTTCCAAATCCGGACTGTGTGGCCAACATGCTAACTTTCAGGATTTACAGAAAGTGTGCAATAATTATTTAGGCAAAATAGGCAGACGCATAAAGTTGGGCACCCTTATTGTTTTATTGATTTGAATACCTTTAGCAATAATTATTGGAGCACAACATTTGTTTGCTAAGCTCACTGACTCTTGATTTACATACACGGGTCATGCCAGTCATGAGAAGAAGAGGAGAACATTGCAAGTTGTTCTCCTCTTTGCATCTTTTCCCAAGTGTGGCAACATGGGAGCCTCAAAACAACTGTCAAAAGACCTGTGAACAAAGATTGTTCAAGGAGACAAAAAGCTAGCTCAGAAGTTCCAGTTGTCAGACTCCACTGTGAGGAGCATAGTGAGGTAATGAAAAACACAATCGCAGTTCTGGTTAAAGCTCGGGGTGGCAAAGGATGGTGAGTATAGTTTAGTTCAAAGTATAGTTTGAGAAACAAAACAAAAAAATTGTTGATTTTTTCCTTTAGTTTCAAATATAAATTATGAAACATTACAGTTCAATTACAACATGTTTTTGCACAGTAAAATGCAAATAGAAAATATGTTTTATGTGCATATTAAACTCACATTTTTAAGCACTGACAGTAATTTAGCAGTCCCCCAACGATTTTGCAGTCTTATATCGAGGTACCTGATTCTGAGGATGTTTTGCTTTGCTTGTTCTTTTTTCTTTTTTTTAAGTTTTTGTCGCAATAGAATTGCGAGAGGAAGTCAAAGTTGCAATACAATGCAGTTGTTTTTTATAAATATGTGAAAATACCCTTTCAATGTACAGCATACTGTTCATGTGTCACTCTTTACATGTTAATGCTTCACTGATAATGTTTGAAATGTCCTACTTTGTTTGGCAGTCAGTGAATGCACCACAGTTACTTATTCAGTGGAACTTTGTTTAAATTCTAGAAGGTCCAGCTCTTACTCAAACACACTCCAACCAAATGTATTTTTCCGTAAGAAATCATGTAAATCCAATTCATCTGTTCCGGAAAGAATGATGAGACAAAACATGTTTTTTATGCTTTTACTGTGAAAGAAATGCATACAGAAGCAAAAATGTCATCGTGAACAGTTAAGGTTACTTTTCCCTGCACTGACGATGTGATTGTTCCCAAAGACAACACGTGGCAGCGAGAGTTATTTTTAGAATTCTCACCTCAAGTCTCTGCTTTTATTTCCCTCACGGCTGCAAAATAACCCCAAATGGAGCCAAAAAAGTTGCGTGTGCCAGCATTTGGACTAACGAATCAGGAAATAACACAGGCAGCACGGTGTATAGGTGGGTAGCACTGCGATTGGCTGGAGGAGCTCATGCCTCTTAATTGTTCCCAAAGAATGAAGTCATTTTATGTTTGACTGATGAGTGGTAGTGGTTCTTCATGTCAAGCCTTGAAAGTCAGGAGAAACATTTGGAGATGAAATACAGAGCTGGCAGAACCTGGAGTATTGGAGCAGCCAATCACAGGGCACACAGACACACAACCTTTCACATTCACATTCATACCTTTGGACACTTTAGAGGCTCCAATTAAGCACGGGGAGAACTTGCAAACTCCACACATGGATGTCGGGGAAAATATCTCCTGACTGTGGGGCCAACATGCTTACAACTAGGTCACTGTGCAGCCCTTCTAAACATAAGAAGCCAAGACTTACCACTTCCACACTGGATGGGAGGAGAACTTTTTTTCACTCTGTCTTTAGGACATCCCATGGCTGACTTCATGTGCTAAGGTAATGACATGTAAGCTAATGTTTTGTGTCATTACTGCCACCTAGTGACCAGAATGCTACATATGAATTGTATTTCCAAACTTTTTGATTACTATTAGATCATAATCTACCAAAAAAAAACTAATTTATTCATTAACGTCATTTCCAGTGTATGATCTACTAAATCTACTAATACTTTGTTTTATGTCGTTGTGATACTAACAAAGTTCCAAAGATGACGGGTCCTTAGAGTATATTCCACGCATGGCTGCTGTACATAATTCATAGAAATATTACCAGTCATTCATTATTATAATATTGTAATAACAGCAAATGGGTGGGGTGAGTGGGGGCGTGACAGGAAGTGACTTTGTGGTGCGGGGTTGAGTTGAGGGCCTCCAGCTTTAAGGGATTAATGTGCCTGTTAAACCTGCAATAAAAACCCGTTTTTCCCCACGATCAAGTCTGGTGCTTGTGTGTCTCACCGAACAATACAGTAATATTTCTGACACCTGGTGATAAGTGTAGATTACTTCATACCACCAGAACACCTTTAAATGTGTCTTCTGAATGCCGCATGTTTGCGTTTCACCTCATGCAGCCATTCCATGCTTGAAAATGCTGGACTATGCAAAATATGCCGGATTTGCTTAAATGTGCGTATTTGTTACTGCGATTCAACCACTACACACTATGATCTGTTTATGAATGTCTTTTTTGATGGACTGAAGCTGCAAATGGCAAAGGACTGTATGGTGAATCCAATGTGTTTTTGGCAGAAATCAACTATTTTGGGGTAAAATCCAAAGAAATATGAAAAACCGAATCCATGCCGAGCCTGCTATGAACCTCCGCTCTGATGAAAGAAGCACAGCTTAGTAGTTCCATTTATTTTCGCTCTTTATACCGACATAGAAAACAAAGTTGGCCAATGCTGATGCCTCCTGGGTACCTTTTTCTTTCATTTCCTCCCCCAAACTCCTTCATGTTGAATGTCAAGTGTCACCTTGAAATGTTTCATCTATTACTGGAGTCTGATGGCCCTGACTTAAAAGGATGAAAATATTGGTTTCCTCTCAGCAGAATTCTGTGGGGTTTCTTACAGGAAAAGGGTATGCTTCAGCAAAATAGTCTATATATCTTTGTAATGGTAAAATATACTGCATGGTACTGGTGCATGGTGTGTAGTTGCAGTCCGTCTTACCATCCATTTGACTAGCGTGGGTCATGAATGATCCTAGGTCAACCTGGGTTCTGTCAAAGAGGGAGTTTTTCCTTGCCTCCGTCGCCAAGTGCTTGCTCATGCAGGGGTTTCAGTTGGTTGTCTGTTTTCATGTGTAAAGAGCCAGGAGATACGGTCACTGCTGTTAAGAAACTGAGTTGAATTGAACTGGCCCGCCAACCCTCCAGGTTCTCAGTCATTGTTGAGTCGAGTGTTGCGCAACTGTGATTGTGCTGGGTGAGTGTGTGCATGGCAAAGGCCTCTTTAGAAGCAAATACGTCGACAATGCGCATACTACAGTATCTTACAGTGCAATTCTGCAATGGATGAGCAAATATACCTTTTGACTCAGACGGTTGGACAATTCTACAGGGAGTGGAACATGCTGACTCCTCGGGATTCCTGGTAAGCCACATTGTCCTCCTACTGTGTACACAAACGGCCCTTAAATGCAAACACCCATCCATCCATCCATTTTCTATGCCGCTTATCCTCATTAGGGTCACGGGGATGCTGGAGCCTATCCCAGCAGACTTTGGGCGAGAGGCGGGGTACACCCTGGACTGGTCGCCAGTCAATCGCAGGGCACTAAATGTAAACACGATTCTGGTCAACTGCCCAGCTGTCTGTTTAGCAATATTAGGCTTGGTGTTTTTGTTTTGTACAAAGGAGGTAACTTTCAGCCTAGTCTGCAAGACAAAAGGCAGCAGAGGTCATGGAGGTGGGCAGTCGGGGTGCTAATAGTGGGCGGGGTGGGGTGGGGGGCTGGCAATCAAGCTCATGGAACAGGGGCCACAGAAGCAGCTGTGAGGGGTTTCTCTTTGATGCTGAAGCGGAGATATGGCGAGGAAAGGAGGTGCTGAATAAACACAATGGAGGGAAAGCACAAAGAGCTACTCTAAGCTGCCAAAGAAAAAGAGGCTCATCTGATGTCTTGGTGGGAAAATAAGGAGGGCTATAAAGCCAAGATGAAGCTGGAAGAAGGAATCCAGAACATGAAATGCTCTTTCCCTTTCCCATCTTGTTCCGTTCTGACCTTAACCTATCAAGTCCGAGAGACTAGAGCTCAGACTGTCCTAGCTAGTCTGAAAGACTAGAGCTCAGACTGTCCTAGCTAGTCTGAGAGACCAGAGCTCAGACTGTCCTATCAAGTCTGAGAGACTAGAGCCCAGAGTGTTCGATCAAGTATGAGAGACTAGAGATCGGACTGCCCTATCAAGTCTGAGAGACTAGAGCTCAGACTGTCCTAGCTAGTCTGAAAGACTAGAGCTCAGACTGTCCTAGCTAGTCTGAGAGACCAGAGCTCAGACTGTCCTATCAAGTCTGAGAGACTAGAGCCCAGACTGTTCGATCAAGTATGAGAGACTAGAGATCGGACTGCCCTATCAAGTCTGAGAGACTAGAGCTCAGACTGTCCTAGCTAGTCTGAGAGACTGAGCTCAGACTGCCTTATCAAGTCTGAGAGACTAGAGCTCAGACTGCCCTATCAAGTCTGAGAGACTAGAGCTCAGACTGTCCTAGCTAGTCTGATAGACTAGCGCTCAGAGTGTTCTTTCTAGTCTGAGAGACTGGAGCTCAGACTACCCTATCAAGTCTGATAGACTAGCGCTCAGAGTGTTCTTTCTAGTCTGAGAGACTGGAGCTCAGACTACCCTATCTAGTCTGAGAGACTAGAGCTCAGACTGCCCTATCAAGCCCGAGAGACTAGAGCTCAGACTGCCCTATCAAGCCTGAGAGACTGGAGCTCAGAGTGCCTTATCAAGTCTGAGAGACTAGAGCTCAGACTGCCCTATCAAGCCCAAGAGACTAGAGCTCAGACTGTCCTATCAAGTCTGAGAGACTAGAGCTCAGACTACCCTATCAAGTCTGAGAGACTAGAGCTCAGACTGCCCTATCAAGCCCGAGAGACTAGAGCTCAGACTGTCCTATCAAGTCTGAGAGACTAGAGCTCAGACTACCCTATCAAGTCTGAGAGACTAGAGCTCAGACTGCCCTATCAAGCCCGAGAGACTAGAGCTCAGACTACCCTATCAAGTCTGAGAGACTAGAGCTCAGACTACCCTATCAAGTCTGAGAGACTAGAGCTCAGAGTGTTCTTTCTAGTCTGAGAGACTGGAGCTCAGACTGCCTTACTGATGAAACTGATGAAGTCTGTGACAAATGAGAGGCAAATTGTTTTCTAAAACAACCTGAACAGTCCGGCTGGAATCGATTCAGTGCCCTGAGAATGGTAAGAGGCGTGTTCTGTTGGTGTGGAGAGTTTGCCTCCTGGTAGTTTTATCAGCCTTATGCAAGACTGTGTAAAAGTGTGACCATTCCAGAGCAACCTTGACGCATTGGGTTAGTGGGTCAGAGAACTGGCGGCCATCCCTGATGTTTTTATTGCATTAGTTTTCTCCATTTTCTCAGTTTTTTGCTCCTTGCTTTCTCACGTTGCTTTGACTGTCTGCCATCAGGGAGACCCTTTGGATGCTGAAAACTACTTAAAGCAGAGAAATCATTTGGAATGTGACAGGAACGTTGGATAAGTCCCATTTTATCTGACTGACATGATTCATCCGCTTCGTTTAAATATGTTGTATATTTTTAATAATGTTATGCATTCTTCCAAAGCTTTCAAAACGAACAGTAAATTTACAAACATTTATAGTTGATGGTCAAACCTGGATGAGCTAGCTCTCACTGTTCCATCCTGGAAGTGACGCCAAGGATGTACTATCACTCACAACCTCTACTTACTAGCTGCCACAGACTGGTAGAGCATCTGTTTCATTTCCCCAGTTGCACATACTGAGGTCCACCAGTTAGTCAAACATCTCTGCATTTGCTTTCTCCATTTTTGTCTTAAACCTTCCTAATACTAAAAAACAACAAACAAACTTACAGTATCACTGGGATAGTGTAAACATCCAGCAGCATCACAACCTTTTGGCATGGTGACACCCCGATGACCTCACTTGTAGCTGCCATTTTTGCAAATATACCGTTTGCTTTCAAAAATGAAACAATCTACACACCTTCCTCCTCTCCTTCTTCGACCAACAGTTATCAGATTTCCACCGACACCCCAGAAGCCTAAGAGTCTAGAACTGAGAGTTGGGACTTTGAATGTTGGAACTATGACAGGAAAAGGTGGAGAATTAGTTGACATGATGCAGATGAGGAAGGTAGACATATTGTGTGTCCAGGAGACCAGGTGGAACGGTAGCAAGGCTAGAAGCTTAGGAGCAGGGTTCAAGCTGTTCTATCATGGTGTAGATAGGAAGAGAAATGGAGTAGGGGTGATTTTGAAGGAGGAGTTTGCTAGCAACGTCCTGGAGGTAAAAAGAGTGTCAGATAGAGTGATGAGCCTGAAGCTAGAAATCCAAGGTGTGATGTTCAATGTTGTTAGTGGGTATGCTCCACAGGTAGGATGTGAGATGGAGGAGAAAGAGAAATTCTGGTCAGACCTGGATGAAGTGATGCAGAACATCCCCAGAAGTGAGAGAGTTGTCATTGGTGCGGACTTCAATGGGCATGTTGGTGCAGGAAACAGAGATGATGAGGAGGTGATGGGCAAGTTTGGTATCCAGGAGAGGAACGCTGAAGGACAGATGGTGGTCAACTTTGCAAAAAGGATGGAAATGGCTGTAGTGAATACTTTCTTCCAGAAGAGACAGGAACATAGGGTGACCTACAAGAGTGGAGGTATGAGCACACAGGTAGACTACATCTTGTGTAGAAGGTGTAACCTGAAGGAGGTCAGTGACTGCAAAGCAGTGGTAGGTGAGAGTGTAGCCAGACAGCATAGGATGGTGGTGTGTAGGAGGACTCTAGTGGTGAGAAGGATGAAGAGGGTAAAGGCAGAGCAGAGGACAAAATGGTGGAAGCTGAAAAAGGAGGAGTGTTGCGGGACTTTTACGAAGGAGTTGAAAAAGGCTACGGGTGGCCAGGAAGTCCTTCCAGATGACTGGACAACTACAGCTACTGTGATCAGGGAGACAGGTAGGAGAGTACTTGGTGCTTGGTTTGCTTTGGTTTAATTTGTTTGGAATATGCATACATTGTACAAAGAAGTATTCATGTTAGATTCCTTAGTTCTACATGTCCAACAAGGGGTAAGAAGAAGCCAAGTTTATTTAATCCTACCCCCTTCTCACATGATTTGCTAACACATACATGACTACATACTCATACATACTGTGTATATACATGCATACACCCATACATTCATATGTATGCATACATAGATACAAAGATATATATTACATACATACACATACATGCATACATCATACAGTATTTTTCTTTAAAAATATATATATATGTTTTTTTTCCGTTTTTTTCTCCTCTTTCCTTCCCTCTTCCCCTGTGGATTTCCAGATCAACATCTTCCTGTCTTGGTGTTGTACTGTGAGTGTATTAAATGGAAGTACTTGAGTTCCTGATTTTAATACTTTGTTGAGCGTCCCCTTTCAACGTTGATATCAATGTTCGTATTATTGAAGGTAATCTTACTGTTTTCGTGCGTTGTGTTATCCTTGTTGTCATGATTTTATGATGTTCAGTATGCATCCAGATTGTTGATATCTTTGACAACCAGCACTCCTGCTTCTCCTGCACCTCCATGTAGCTTGATGTATATTTTCCCGTTGGTGCTCCAAGTACTTTGTATGTTTCCCTGCTTCCTCAAGTCTCGTGCTTTCTTGGCAATGTCAGCGTTGCGTTTTGCCAGATGCTCATTTAAGTAGACGTTTGTGCCTTTCAAGTTCTTTCTCTGTTCCAGCAGTGCAGTTTTGAATTCCCTGTTGGTGAACTTGACGATGAAGGTGTGGTGTTGTTTCTGCCATACAGTGGGATGCAAATATCAATGGTGTTGATATCGACATCCACCTCCTTTGATTGTAGGAAGCTGACAATCTGTTGCTTTGCTGAAGGAACATCCATTCCATCTGGTTCTCCTCCGTTATGAGCTTCCCTATCTTTAGACCTCTGAGCCCTGTGAGGATCACATCATTCATCCGTGATTTCTAATCCATCTCATCCATTATAGTTTTCATTTGCTCAGTGATGTCATCCTTTGCTTTTTGTCTTCCTCCAGAGTGATGAGGCAGGCGGCATTATCCTCCAATAGTGTCCTGATATCATCCTGTAGAGCATTGATGTGGTTGCGTAATGCATGATTTACTTCCTTGGGGTTTTTACCTCCTNCCATTATAGTTTTCATTTGCTCAGTGATGTCATCCTTTGCTTTTTGTCTTCCTCCAGAGTGATGAGGCAGGCGGCATTATCCTCCAATAGTGTCCTGATATCATCCTGTAGAGCATTGATGTGGTTGCGTAATGCATGATTTACTTCCTTGGGGTTTTTACCTCCTTTGGGGCAGCACGCAAGGCAGCATTGTCTTCCAATAATGTCTTGATATCATTCTGCAGAACCCTAACCATATGGGTTTTTAACCTCCTCAAGGGCAGCGTGCAAGGCAGCATTGTCTTCCAATAATGTCTTGATATCATTCTGCAGAACTCTAACATCCTTGCATAATGCTCTATTTTCTTCCATATTTTTTTAGCTACCTTGAGAGCAGCGTGCAAGGCAGCATTGTCTTCCAATAGTGGCTTTACATCATCCTGCAAAGCCTTGATATCAGTGCGTAGTGCTTTATTATCTGCCATCGGGTTTTTAACCTCTTTAAGAGCAGCACACGACGCAATATTTTTGTCTTGCAACATCTCGATTTTTTCTTTTAGAACTTCAGTTTCTTTGCTCAGTGCTCTATTTTCCTCCATAAGGTTTGTGACATCACCATGGACCCCTTGGATCTTTTCCATGATACTGTCATTCTGCGATTGTACATGTTCTATGAATCTATGACTGCAAATGCTTAAGGTCTGGTTGTGCTTTAATACACTCCAGTATCTCCTGCCTCTGCATCTCCATCTCTATCTGTGTCATCTGGAAGGAAAGTAAAAAAAGGAGACCTGGTGGTGGAATGAGGAGGTGCAGGAGTGTATACAGAGTAAGAGGTTAGCTAAGAAAAAGTGGGACACTGAGAGGACTGAAGAGAGTAGACAGGAGTACAGGGAGAGTAAGAAAGAAGTGAGGAGGGCATTGAAGAGGATGAAGAATGGAAAGGCACTCGGTCCTGATGATATACCTGAGGAGGTATGGAAGTGTCTAGGAGAGGTGGCAGTAGAGTTCCTGACCGGGTTGTTTAACAAGATCTTAGATAATGAGAAGATGCCTGAGGAATGGAGGAGAAGTTCGCTGGTGTCCATTTTTAAGAACAAGGGAGATGTGCAGAGTTGTGGCAACTACAGAGGAATAAAGCTGATGAACCATACAATGAAGTTATGGGGAAGAGTAGTTGAAGCTAGACTAAGGGCAAACGTGAGCATTTGGGAGCAGCAGTACGGTTTTATGCCAAAAAAGAGTACAACAGATGCAGTATTTGCTTTGAGGATGTTGATGGAGAAGTACAGGGAAGGTCAGAGGGAGCTGCATTGTGTTTTTGTAGATCTGGAGAAGGCTTATGACAGGGTGCCCAGACAGGAACTGTGGTATTGTATGAGGAAGTCTGGAGTGGCAGAGAAGTATGTTAGAGCGGTGCAGGACATGTACGAGGACTGTAAGACAGTAGTGAGGTGTGCTGCAGGTGTGACAGAGGAGTTCCGAGTGAAGGT
>QODF01000031.1:3889150-3914018 GCA_024372805.1 Oostethus manadensis | reverse complement strand
CTCGCTTGATGTACTGCAAAAAAACCAAAACAATTAGGATAATCCATAACGCGGCGTATAGAGAACATACAAATCCACTGTTTCAAAAATCACAATTATTAAAATTTGCTGATCTGGAAAACTTTCAAAGTGCTAAAATGATGCATAAAGCAAACAACAAGCAGTTACCAAAGAATGTCATACAATTTTTCCCAACAAGAGAGGAGAAATATGATCTTAGGAAAAAACTAAACTTAAAACACAAATATGCAAGAACAACACAAAAACCTTTAGTACTTGGGTAAGTGGAATCAAACTATGGAAGGGATGAAGTAAAGAAGTAAAACAATGCTCTACAATGAAACATTACAAACAGTTGATGTTTACAAAATACAGAGGATGATGTGCACAGAGAAAGAAGAAGAAGAAGGAGGAAGAAACTCTTGCACGAGCATCTTCCCCAGCTAGCGCTTACAAGTGAGTGTCTTAAAGCAACCATACTACAAACAGACACAAGGACAGTGAGGATCTAGCATTTTGGGTGGGTTGCCTTTTACTTTGAAATCTTTGCATATTCACCATTTCCATTTCCACAGGAGCTATTTCTGGCTCGCTATCAATACATCCAACAATATTTGTCTTGAGACATGAGTCACCATTTGCTCTCCTCTACTGTGAACGTAATATATCCGGGATACGAAAATACATTTCTGATTTTTTTCTTTGCTTTGGCTTTAAAAAAAAGATTCGCTTTACAAAAGTTTGTCGATCCTACCAAAACTTGTTTTTTTTCAGAATTTTCCTGATGTACCGTATTTTAAGGTGCATGCTAAAACGTACGGTCTGCAAAAAAAGGCAACTGAAGTGAAGAGTGAGTTTAGTTGAACTTTATTTTACTATTTAACAATACTGTGTTTTTAACCTCTCTTCTCCCACAAATCCATCTTCTGCATCTGACTTGAACAGCCGGCTTCCCCATCATCTTTGTCGGCCGTCGGTCTCGTTGTCCGTCGGCTGTTCAGCAATGATGCCGGCCTTCGTGAAAACTCGGACGAGAGTTAAAGCAGATACCTTACCCAGGCATCCACAATCCGTTCACATATGGTGGCGTAACTCTCCAGGCGCTCGCCAAAATGTTGTTTTGCAACACATGGATAGGATACCTACTGGAGGCATGGTGGAGATAAGTGTACGTACGCTACGTATGACGTAATGTTCTCTGATTGGTTAATCGCTGCCACTTTACATGCTGTGCTGCACTTTGCTGCGTATTGAAGGTAAGAAACTTTTAGAATTTTAACTCAATATATATTCTATTTTAGGTTTTATTATTACATTACATTTGTGTTACAATACTCTATTTATACAGTATTAAATGTGCAGAACAGTGTTTTTTTTCATTGTATGAGGGGTCTTCTGGGTCAGTGGAACGAATTAGCTACTTTTTATGTTAAATTTTGTTCGGGTTACAAAAAAATTCGGCTTACAAAAACCCTTTTGAAACCAATTAGTTTTGTATCCCGGGGTTTCAGTGTACTTGCACACAACGCCAAAATGCCTCAAGTGAATCAGTTAGTTGGTGTGTTGTAAAAGATGATAGACCTCGAACCAGGTCTAAAGAAAAACATCTAAAAGAATGTGAGATAAAATTATATACTAGTACTGTATGAGTCACAGGACTTAACCTCCTTTCGCTATGGGCCTCACTTGTTTACTGGAGATAATGCAACAGATCTGGAAACTTGTTTCCATGGGGAATGCAGTCTTGTACAATGGTTAAATGAGTGGAAGTAATGTCTCTAAGATTATTGTGGAGAGGGGTAATGGTTTTCATTTATTTCAAACATGCATACAGGTTACTTTGGTGTTTGTAACATAATTACAATTCACAATACAACCTTAGTCCTGTTGACTTCCTGTATTCACCGTGTACCCATTACCAATTTGTATAATGATAAAATAAATCGGTAAATGGACAAGGACAAGATCCTAGTGCCCAAAGGGTTTTTGTTCTTTAGGGTGGCCAGGCTCTCCCTTAAAGAGTGTGTTGAACTATACTTAATACTATACTATAGTTTTGGCATACAATACTATAATCATACTCATTCATATCACTGTATTAATTCAATTCTTCCATTTTCTTCCACTTATATGGGTCCGGGTCGCGGGAGCAGCAGTCTCAGTAGGGAAGTCCAGACTTACCGGTCTCCTGCGACTTCTTCCAGCTCCATCGGGGAGGACACCAAGGCGTTCCCAGGCCAGCTGTGATACATAGTCCCTCCAGCTTGTCCTAGGTTTTCCCCGGGGCCTTCTCCCAGCTGGGCATGCCCAAAACACTAACCAGGAAGGCACCCGGGAGGCATCCGGACTAGATGCCCGAGCCACCTCAACTGGCTCCTCTTGATGTGAAGGCCGAGCGACCCTATTTCTTAGGGTGAGTCCAGCCACCCTACGGAGGACACTCATTTCTTCCGCTTGTATCCGCAATCTCGTTCTTTAGGTCATGACCCATAACTCATGACCATAGGTGAGGGTGGGAAGGTAGATTTATCTGTAAACAGAGAGCTTTGCCTTCCGGCTCAGCTGTCTCTTCACCACGATGGTCCGGTACAGTAACCGCAATACTTCTGACGGTGCACCGATCCGTCTCTCAACCTCATGCTCCAACCGTCCCTCGCTCGTGAACAAGACCCGAGATACTTGAACTCCTCCACCTGAGGCAAGACCTCACTCCCAACCCGGAGGGTACAGTCCACCCGTTTCCGACTGAGAACCATGGCCTCGGATTTTGAGGTGCTGAGTCTCATCCCAGAAGCTTCACACTCAGCTGCAAACCGTTCCAGTAAACGCTGAAGGTCACAGCCTGATGAGACCATAAGGACGACAACGTCTGCAAATAGCAGAGACGAGATCCTAAGGTCAACAAGCTGGACTCCCTCAACTCCTTGACTGCGCCTGGAAATTCCGTCCATGAAGATTATGGACAGAATCGGTGACAAAGGGCAGCCTTAGGGGAGTCCAACGTTCACCGGAAACAAGCTTAACTTACTGCTGGCAATGCAAACCAGGCTCCTGCTTCGATTGTACAAGGACCGAATGGCACGTAATAGCGGGCCACCAATCCCGTACTCCCGGAGCACCCCCAAAGGACACCACAAGGGACACAGTCGATTGGCTTTTCCAAGTCTACAAAGCACTGGTTGGGCAAACTCCCACATACCTTCCAGTACCCTTGCAAGGGTGTAGAGCTGGTCCAGTGTTCCGCGACCGGTACGAAAACCACATTGCAACTCCTGTAACCGAGGTTCGACTAACGGTCATACCCTTCTCTCCAGCACCCTGGAGTAGACTTTTCCAGGGAGGCTGAGGAGTGTGATCCTCTCATAGTTGGAAAACACCCTCTGGTCACCCTTTTTAAAAATGGGGACCAACACCCCGGTCTGCCAGTCCAGATGTACTGTTCCTGACTTCCATGCAATGTTGAAGAGGCGTGTCAACCAAGACAGTCCTCCAACATCCAGAGCCTTGAGAAATTCAGGGCGAAACTCGTCCACCCCCGGAGCCTTGCCACTGGGGAGTGTTTAAACTACCCTAAATACCTCAGCCACGGTAATAGAACTGTCTACGTACGTATCCTCAGACTCTGCTTCCTCTACGGAAAGTATGTCAGTGGGATTGAGAAGGGCTTCAAAGTAATCTTTCCACCGACCAACTATATCCTTAGTCGAGGTCAGCAAGCCCCCGTCCGCACTGTAAACAGTGTGAACTGAAGACAGCTTCCCTTTTCTGAGTTGTCGAACGGTTTGCCATAACCTCTTTGAGGCCGACCTAAAGTCGTGCTCCATAGCCTCACCGAACTCCTCCCTCACCCGGGTTTTTGTCTCGACCACCGCCGAAGCCGCATGCCGCTTGGCCTGCCGGTACCTGTCAGTTGCTTCGGGAGTCCCGTAAGCCGCGGGACTCCTTCAGTTTGACAACAGCCCTAACCCCCAGGGTCCACCATCGGGTTCGGGTCTTGCCGCCACGACTGGCACCGACCACCTTGCAGCCGCAACTACGACTGGCTGCCTCAGCAATGGAGGCACGGAATATGGCCCATTCGGTCTTAATATCCCGGTCCTCCCTCGGGATGCAGGCGAAGCTCTGCCGGAGATGAGAGTTTAAGACTCGACGAACGAGAGACTCTGCCAGACAGACTTTGGCCGCCGAAGACCAGGTCGCCTGGACACCCGCCCTTGACCACTGCCCAAATCACAATGCACCGGACCCTTATACTTCCCCGCCATCTAATACAACTCATCACCAGGTGGTGGTCAGTTGACAGCTCATCCCCTCTCTTCACCTGCGTGTCCAGAACATGCGAACGCAGGTCTGATGATAGGACCACAAAGTCGATCATAGACCTGCGACCTAGGGTGTCTTGGTGCCAAGTGCACTTATGGACATCCTTATGTTCGAACATGGTGTTTGTTATGGACAAACTGTGGTTCGCACAGAAGTCCAGCAACAACACATCACACGGGTTCAGGTCAGGGAGGCCGTTCCTCCCAACCACGCACCTCCAAGTCACACTGTAATTGCCCACATGGGCGTCGAAGTCTCCCAGTTGAACGATGGAGTCACCAGCTGGCGTGCTCTCCAGCACCCGTCTGATAGACTCCAAGAAGCCTGGGTACTCTGAACTGCCGCTCAGCGCGTACGCACAAACCACAGTCAGGACCCGTTCCCCAGCCCTAAGCCGTAGGGAAATAACCCTTTACCGTTTACCGGGGCTGACTCCAACACAGAGGCACCAAGCCAGGGGGCTATTAATAATCCCACCCCAGTTTGCCGCCTCTCCGCTGCAGCAACTCCAGACTAGAACAAGGTCCAGCTCCTCTCAAGGAATTTGGTTCCAGAGCCCAAACTGTGGGTTGAGGTGAGTCCGACTATATCCAGTCGGAANTTTGCTGATCTGGTAAACCCTGCGATTGGCTGGCGACCAGTCCAGGGTGTACCCCGCCTCTCGCCCAAAGTCTGCTGGGATAAGCTCCAGCATCCCCGCGCCCCTATTGAGGATAAGCGGTATAGAAAATGAATGAATGAATGAATGATCTGGTAAACCTTCAAACCGCTAAAATGATGCAGAAAGCAAACAACAACCAGTTACCAAAGAATGTCATACATTTTTTCTCAACAAGAGAGGAGAAATATGATCTTATGATCTTAATATAAACTAAACCTAAAACACAAATATTCAAGAACAACACAAAAAACTGTTAGTACTTCGGTATGTGGAATCAAACTGTGGAATGGTTTAAGTAAAGAAGTAAAACGATGCTCTACAATGAGGGGCTTCAAGAAACATTACAAACAGTTGATGTTTACAAAATACAAGGAAGAAGAGTCGGGAAATATTGTGTACATCTAAGGTCATATTACTTCATTCCTTGGAGAGTACATTTTCTGTCTGTTGACTGTCAATACTATGTTTGTTACTACAACCTTATACTTGTACTAGGAACTTTTCATCCCAGTGAGAACATTGTCTGTACTACAACAGTAGTGTGTTACAATTGTTATACACCCCTCATCACTTTTTCACTATTATTATTATTTACTATGAATATCATTCACCAGGACGGCAGTATAATTTACTTACCATGACAAGGACTACTATCTAACACACTGTCACATGACCTTACTTATGCTTACAAACTTAGTAACTGCAGGAAGTTCACAAACCTATTGAAATATGGGAAACCTACAAGGGTAGGATTTAATAAGCTTTGCTTCTTCCTACTCCTTTTGGACACGTGGAACTGTCGATTATATTAGGTGATGTATTCCAATGTTATTTACATGCATGTTCAAAAAAAATTAAACCATTACCATTAACCATTGACATTGTCAGAGAAGTATTTATTCAACAATATGTATTATTGGAGTTTTCAGTAGGGTAGAACTACGCTGCATCATACTGAGAGCTACTTCTAATATGTCGCTCACATCATGTAACGTCAACGTAATGCATGCGTCTATCAGGCATCCCCGATGAACGATAACATATGCATCTATCACAACTTTCCACATGGACATTTATTGTGAAGTTGATGTATTTTCTTGCACTTTACAACATTACTTTGTATATGCTTGCAGAAATTACTGTAATGACGCTGTCACATTGTATATCACATACTGGCCATCTCATACTAAGTAATTCCTAAAGCTGGCTCAGCCGTATGGGGCTGTGAGGGCTCCAAAGACTGCAGCGGTGGCACCCTTTGCCTTAGTGCTGGAAGAAAGCTGAGGTCCACTCTGTTTTATAGCTTCAGCGATCCGGAGCCCTAAGCCAGGGCTGCATTAGAAACCTGATCATTTTCATTAAGTAATTGGCTGCTGTGACCTGTGTGAGTTTCTTGGCAAGATGGAGTTTCATTTGTTAGTTTGGGCAACAATGTTACTGTTTCCGCATGAATAATTAAATTTAACTTTACAACTCCTGGACACTCAAACAAACACTCTTTCACTGGCTGGCCGGAGCCCACATTTGGCCTTTCTTGCTCATTCCGCTTTTTCCTTGTGAGCACACAGTCAAATTTTTAGTGACACTTTGCAAACACGTGACGTATGAGCTATGAGCCTCACTATTGATACTGTGTTTTCCTGTTTGCGCTTGCGGGAATAGCAATGGAGCGCCCGTGACATCAAAATAGTGGATGAGGGGCGCCAACATAAGAAGCCCATAATTACAACGAGACAACCTACCAGTATGAAGCAGTGACATGGGCAAGTAAGTGTGTGGAGAAAGAGCAAGAAAGAAACCAACAGCGTGCACACGAGCAGCTCAGATGAATCGAAAAAAGAGCAGATGCGATAGCACAGCACAGATCTGAGGGGTTCAGTCAAAAAGCAAGAAAAAACCGTGAAAGCAGAAATAATCACACAGTTACAAGGGATTCTCCTCTTATCTTAGCACTTAATTATCTAGATAAGGGGCATTCCCTGTTATTAGCATCTCTATTCCTGCAGATATTTGTATGGCAGTCTTTTATGGTTTGTCCTTTAACACTCTTCCTCCTGCTGTTTGTTATGGGTGATTTAACTGGTGTTACGTCTATAGGAGCGTGTCTTGCCCCATCTTAGGATTTTTACTGCAAAAACCTGCTTGGACATATCTAACTGGTCGAGGTGGCCGATTTTTATGATATTCTCTCAAACCGCCAGATCATCAAACTGTCATAACATCATGAAGATAGAAGTCCGTGTCCCTCCGGTGGCAAACTGCAGTTCAACGTTTTGTTTGCTTAAGCCGAGTTTTATCCCACCCGAGTGCACACCGTAATGTAAGTAATATAATGTCCTGCTGCAATGATCCAAGTTCCCCGAGTGTCTCAGTGTCTGCAAAGATGAGCTTACTTTTGGCAGAAAAAAAAACCCGTTGTAAAAATAATATTTATTTTTACATTAAAATGATGGTTTTATTAATTATGAAAAAAAAACCCAACCATAACAGAGGCTGATTTCAGGTAGGTCTTTGAGAGGAACCTAAATGACGGCCTCTGTTATCACAAGTCACGCTGCCCTCTAATCAGATAAAAAAAATGCTTGGCAGAGCAGCAATATGATGCTCTGTCTTGGCTATACCAATTATGCCTATGCACTAGCCTTTTAAAGTTAACACATTATTAATGTGTTAAAGTTTCTGTCCAAGAAAGGGATATTTTGATTGGTAGATTTATCTTGAAAGCTCTGGGAATCTACAAGGAGGAGGAAATACTGAGCAGAAATGGACAAAGAAAACGGTATTTTCAATGGCAAAATGAGCTCCCTGGGAGACGGCTCTCTCAACAAGACCAACGTTGTCTTGCTGTGACTTTGACGTTGTCACCAAGTACATTGCCTCTGGGAGAAGTGGGAAATTCCTGGAGCACTGCATGTGTTGTTTTGTCATTTATACAGTGGTACTTTGCCATAAAGTGTCCCTACTAAGAAGTGTTTTTGGATGCGAGCCATCTCTTGTTTTGCTTTGAACTGATAGCAAAAATTAGGCTTGAAGCTGCTTCCAACTCTGTAGTAAGCTATTTGAGGGGCTGCCTAATGCTATGCCATTGACACTAGCATTATAGTGATCGTACGTACATTATAGCGATAAATTGATTTTATTTAGTAGGAATTCTGCAAAACTATGACAGGAACAACATCTAATTTACAGAACTAAATGCTTACAAAACCACCATCCACCGGTAGTTGTGTACCACAAATAAGCAGATTAGCACTCAATAAGGTACGCTCTTGAACGGTCACCTGTTGATCACAGGACACATAGATAATACACAACAACCGTACGCCGTCACAGCTGTGGTCAATTTTGGAATCTCCAATTAACATGCTTGTTTTTGGATCCAGAGAAACCCACGCAAGCACGGGAAGTAGATGCGTACCCCACCGAGAGCTCCCAACATTGAGCTTTCAGTGCAACAATGTCCCGGTATCGTCTTATTCACTTACTAAAAGTCCAAGGGCTGAATGCTTGACTTTCAGCTGTCACTCAGTTATATTGTATGTCACGCTAATCAATGTTTCACTGCAAAACACCAGGGGAGGTTCATTTTGGCCTAACGCGTATACTGAAATTGCAAGCCTTTAAAAAGGAATCTCGAGGAAAAAGTGTATAAAAACACTCGTGTCATCATTCCCTTAAAAATGGCCGAACATACAGCATTGCTGTTGTTTCGTGTGTGCCACTAAATATCTTGCCTTATATGCAATCACTCTGACTGCAGGTTTCTTACACAAATAAATGCAGGGCAGATTATTAAACATACTGTTGGATAAAGACAAGTATTTTCTGCAAATGCGAGTGGCATATAAATGGTTTTCTCGATACCGCGGCTTTCATGGGATTTGGTTTTCGTGGAAATGTATTACTCGGTTTTTGTACCTTATCTTGGTTATCCTAAATAGTGAGCATAACAAACAAGTCATCAAGTGCCCAAACAAAGCATCCACAGGTCGGTGGGTTGCTACGGACAGATTCCGACCACGGACTTGTTTAATCATCTTTATCGTGCATGTATGATGAACAACTCGTATCTGTCTCATTTCTTCCTAATAGTCCCTGTGCAGTAATGTCAGGGTTGCAGAGGGAATGGTTTAAGAGCGACACATTACAGTATGTGAGCCCAGCTAGTGTGTGTAATGATGATTGTACCTGCTGCTGAAGTTTACAATAAAGTTCAAGTGAGCAAGTATACAGCTCTAGCCATCCAGTCTTGAACGGGAAGTCAGCGATGGACTACTGCAGTGTTTACCAACAAGTCTTAAATAAAGGTAAAAGTGATGTTAAACCTTCATTTGTCCATTTCATTTGTCATTTGTAAGAATTTTGCTTTTTTATTGCATTTAACAATATTATTGTCTGTAAAATGCGTTTTGTGTTTGTATTTTTGGTGGTCTGAAATTGATTAATTGGATTTATTTCATATGGGAAAAGTTGATTCGGTTTTTGGCAGTATATGAAACTTGATTGTATAGTAACTGTTCCTGTCTAAGCCCTAAAAACCTAACAAAAAGCATGAAATAGTGTTATTTATCCGCCATACATATCGTCATCCGTCTTGTTTTTCTGTTGCTCGTGTCAGAAAACCAACAGCTGTTCTGCAGTCAGACAATAGCATCGTGACAAACTGCAACAGAGCGCATACAAAAGCTACTAAAAATACAGGCCCATGCAAACAATTTGGAGAAAATTGGATTTTCTGCGCATTGTCTCTCTTTGCCTTGTTGCTGTGGCACTGAAGACAGCCATCTTGAATTGGTCTGTCAATTCCACAGCTTATATGACTGACTGACGTGATACCTCCAGGATAAAGACTCGGGGGTTCCGAGTTTTGACCGGTGCACAATGTGGCGTATATTCGGGTAGATGGGAGCGGTTTGCTTGTGTAAACGCAGATATGCTCGGTGTGTGATGAACAACCTGAGATGGGAGCGATACGAAACAAGTCGTGACTCAAGCCAGCCTGCTGCATTACGGCGCTGGATGCAGCCAGTGTGAAATGATACCAAGGGCGGGTTTGAGACGGCGCATGTGGGAGATAGGGGCTGGCAGCACAGTACGTGAGCGGCAGGGCTCAGAGCCCAATGGTGGAATTTATCTCTGGCAGCTAAGATCATTAGATTGATTTGCTCCGACTACTCAAATGACTAAGCATCTTAGCCATCATTCAGGACGCGGCCGGTACGGCGAGAGCTATTGTTAAAAATCAGCTGACACGCGAGCACCCCAAAGCACCACAAATGACCCGCGCAAGGCCGACAACTGTGATCAAGTGTTTTATAGCCGCCACAAGCAAAGCTAAAAAGGGGAGAGCAATTGGGTGCAGGGGGTGATGAAGTGGCCCCTCCAGGCAGCAGCTGGAGCCCACAAAGACACGCCAGGTAACCTCCAAGATGACATCCCGTTGAAGAAATGAAGGGAGACTCGAGACGTAGCCTCTGTAATCGTGTAACAGCCGTAAGCTCTGATGAGAGTTTCTCATCCGTCTCAGAGGATGAATAAGGAGGCAATTAGTCAACACGCACACACACACACTTAAACATATTTCCTCTTCTGCTAAGCACACCGCACTATTCATTTTCTGAAATATTACATTTGCTGTGGTGTTTAATTATGAGATCATGATAGATAAACCAAGGCTTTTATTTTCAATGAGAATCTAAGCCAGTGGTTCTCAATTACTCTATTTTCTGCCATGCCCCCACATGGGGACAGAAACGTTTTGCCCCCATCCCCGATTTGAAATAATATTTAGCAAATAATTATATTATTATTTATCTCAACTGTACAGGCTGAACTTGAAACTGAAACCAGAAAAATGCAACAAAGCGGAGAAGAGCGAAGCGTATTCAAGATTAAAATTGCATGTTGAGTACTACAAATTCTTACACGTTGGCAGGTCTGCTATTGAAGATCCTCCCTGCTTCTCACGGGTTCCCCCCAGGGTGGCCCGCCCCACTATTTGTGAAGCATTCTTTAACGTGAACTTAATTTGGTCAATAGGATTTTTTTTTTCAAAATGTTTTGAAATGTTTTCAAAATACTCAATGCAACTAACGATTATTTTCCCAGTTGGATGTTTCAAATAATTTAGTCATCTGTCTGGGCAAAATTGTTAGGCACCAAATACAAACAGTTAGTGGTTTAGCTCGGAAAAGAAGGATAAAGATTGTTTAAAGTCAAAGCAGATGATGAAATATTTTCTTATTTTTTTATATTTTTACACTTTCTAGCCTAAAACACAAATATAATAGGTCTGCATTAACGGATGAATGATTAAATTTAAAAAATCTTGACATTCGGGAGTCTGAAATGACACATTATTTGCTTTAAATCAAAAAACGATCGGATCAGCTCCAGCATACCCTATGCTACTCTAGTGAGGATAAGCTGCATAGAAAATGAATGGATGGATGGTACCGGTCTTTGTTCTACTCACTGTAGATCCCTTCCACTCACGACAGTAATTATTATTATAAAATCAACTTTTTACCTGCTCATGGGTCCAGTCTCCGCATTCTGAGGTCATCGCCACAAAATCGACATGCCGAAATATAACAAAGAGGGCTCCAATAATGTTAAAAAACAGCATTAGGAAGGTCGCAAACTGGTTTTATGACTACAAAAATAGTCGAAGAATCGTAATTTGCAGAAATTCACTTAAGGTGGCGGGGGTTGGACCCGTTTAACCATGATAAACGAGGGATTGGTGTAATGCCGTATATATCAGTTTACAGCCTGGCTGCACCTTGGCTAGTATGTTGGGTGCATAACGTGTGTGTGAAGTATGCATGTTGTCCTCCCCGTGTTAAACATACTTTCAGGTAATTGGAGACTCTAAACTGTGTAGTTGTGAGTGTAAATGTTTGTTTGTCTACCGCAGGGGTCTCAAACTTGCAGCCCGCGGGCCATTTGCAGCCCATGAGAGAGATGATATTTTGTTGCCCCCACCTTAATATGAAAATTTATTGTTAGTGCTGCCCTCGGGTTTTACATGAATGGCACTTATTACAGTGTTGTGTGCGGAGCTGACGAACCTACCAATCACGGTGGGGTATATGGCTCTCAGGGGCGTGACATCGACCAGGCTTGATGCAAGCAGAGAAATATTTTACAATGAGTGAAAAACTGAGCATTATTACTAGCTTTGCACGCAACTTCTTTACACCAGTGTCCTTGTTTATCTTAGTGTGTGTTAAAAAATATTTTTAAAGACAAATTGAGAAGATTGGATTAAAAAACATTTTTAATTTCAATTGCGCTGGCTGTGACCCAGCCTCAGCCAGACTCAGCCTCCAGCGGCCCCAAGGTAAGTTAAGTTTGAGACCCCTGGTCTACCGTATGTGTACCCTGCAGGTGGTTGCCTTACCCTGCCTCTCACCCGAAGTCAGCTAGGATAGGCTCCAGCTGACCCGTGGCACCCAATGAAGAGAAATGATATAGAAAATGGTTGGGGTGGATATGTGTTCATTTACTTAAATACAGCTCTACACTGACTGACCACAACATCATGACCACATGAGTGGATCCCATTAGATTGTGCAAGTGGTAATAATGTTGTAAATATGCCAGATTCAGCACCGCTGCTAATTATACACCCATAGTTTTCATTCTTTGTTCAGCTTAATTTATCTGGCACCATCTGAGACGTTATCTCACCAGCGTTACATCTTCTGGCTCCCGCCTCTTGAGTCTGGGTGTGGCGGTGCTAGCCAGCGTCAGCAGCTGATTGCATAAAACCACAACCAACACTTGTTTGTTTTGACAGAAGCACTGGACCATCAAGTGTCTTTCACTGAGTGGCGTGATGTCACTGCATTACCTGATCAGGGGCTGGGCTGATTTGTTAGCAGCCTGTGTGTGTGTGTGTGTGTGTTGAGGTACATGTGTTTCCCTTGTTATGGCATTATGCTTCACGTGTGCTGAGGACATGTGAACGGGCGTGTGTGAACACATGACCATACCTGTGTGGGCGGTTGAGACCAGTGAGCGAGCCTATTGGCCAGTCTTTAAATTATGGTGATGAGAGATAAAGCGAGGAGAATGCTCATCACTAATGCAAAGGTTCAAAGCCTCGGTCCCCGTCTCATCATCAGAGCAAAGAACACAAAAGGAAGTGACCAACTGACCCAACCCCCCACCCACCCTTTCTATATTCGTACACTATGTCATAGAAACGCAAGCTTTTACAGACAAACAGTGAACCTGTTCTAGTCACATTTTAGGCATTTCACGTTAGTGCTTCAGCTTACTTTATTCACCACATCTAATGCGGTCCAATTCAAACATCCTAATGCTCAGTTTAGGATGTATTTGGCCTGTTATTGGGGTTGAAGTTTGAAATGGGCTGCATCGTTTGGAGTGTCGAGGCACTAGTGGGAGTCTGCAGGTGTCTTGGAGGTGC
Source organism: Oostethus manadensis (assembly GCA_024372805.1). Classification (NCBI taxonomy): domain Eukaryota; kingdom Metazoa; phylum Chordata; class Actinopteri; order Syngnathiformes; family Syngnathidae; genus Oostethus; species Oostethus manadensis. The sequence goes on along the minus strand of QODF01000031.1, from coordinate 3,900,594 downwards.
GGGTGACATTTTGGCTAAACGCAGGACCACCGTCGTGCCGACGTGGTTTTGTACAACAAATACTGTCATACGGAAGAAGGGGTGCAAAAGTGTGTATTCGTCATACTGAAAGCTGCTTTTTGGCACGTTGACCATGTCTTGACCAAATTTCCCGATCATCCCTCAAACTAAATATATGAACAATAAACATTACTAATTACTGACGATCCCGTTAGATTGCGCCTAAAATGGTGAGTTTGTAGGGTTCTCTCTGTGAATTTAAAAAAAAGTCACGCACTAGGAGGCTTTGAGAATACATACAGCGGGTTAGCTGCAGAAATTAGACCTTGCCACTGTCATTTCATACAAAGGAAAGGGAAAAGAAAGGGACGTACCTTCTGCGAGGTGGGGGCTGCACAGTCTCTCTAGGAGAAAACCAAAAGTCTCCGATAAGAACACTGGCTCCCGCGGTCTTGTGTCACCGGGAATATTTAGGGAATACATGCACGGATTTTCCTGTCTTATTGTTACAGCTCGGAGCGGCTCCCTCCTCTTTGCGCGTCTGTTTCTTTCCCTTCTCCACCTGTTAGTGCTCTCAGTCTCCGTCAGCCACATCCACAAAAAAAAGCATCTTTGGCGCCGCAGAGTAGATTAATTATAGTACAGCATCTCATGTGATTTACAGGCGGTCTAAATGATTTTGACTTTTGTTACTTGAAGGCGATGACATGAAATCTGCCGTGGCTTGGGTCTCCCGGGGTGAAAGGACACCGACAAAAAAAAAGAAAAACGCTGATGGGAGCTGTGACAAATCAAGAAAAGCACTGACTGGAGGGGGTTTTATGACCTTGTGTGTGCTGACGTCCCCCCACTCCTCCTCCCTCCGAATTGATGCGGGGATTCCTGGTGCTATTTTTAGACTCGTGGAGAGCCGTGCGTGGGTGGAGAAGAGAAATAGACAAGGAGGAGTAGAGGAGCAGCCGGGGGATGGAAATGAGGGAGAGGAGGAGGAGGAGGACGAGATGGTGGGAGAAGGAGGGGATGAGGGGGTTCCCATGCGGACTTCATCTGCAGCAGACACACACACACACGCGCACGTGTCCTCACACACATGCAGACACACATGCCCAGTGTTTGTGCTTTGAATCGTGACCAGACAAGAAGCACTGACACTCACACACACACACACACACACACACACTGATTGATTTTTGATGATTTGATTTTTACAGCCGTCTTAAATTAGAACGGAGAATCATGCTATGCTTCAACAATAGTAATAATAATAAGGATAAATATTAAACTATGTTACACCTGCTTTGGCATTTTTTCCGTGCGAGCTCATGCGGCGCTAAATCGTACGCACATGTACTGTCTGTGTGTGTAGGCTTTTATTGTCGAGGACTTTGGCACAAATGCCACATTTTTGAAGAGATTGACTTTCAATGCATGTTAATCCCTATACTGATAACTATCGTCTCTTTGATTTTCGGGGAACTGTCATCGTCCCGTTGATAAAGGCCCTCCTCAATAGCCAGCAAAAGCCCACAAAATGAAGCTGTAAATCTGAAATGTGGATGTAAGTGGAGGGATGCTTGGCTTGCAGGGAGCGGTTTTATTATTTATCACCGGCCTGCTATTTTTAGCTCCGGCTGGCGCGTTGGTGTCAAGGGTTTCCGGGTACATGGATGGCAGGTTTCCCCATCACCTGTAGGTCACATGATCGGGGGAGCCTTGGCATACTAATAACAACATTGGGGTGTGATCTGGAATGTTCTCAAAATGACTACTCCTAAATGTTTGCTATCATATACACAAATATACAATATAATTAGGCTTTATGGATAGGTTAAGTAAACTATATTCACTATATACTGTGTATATATATACTGTATATATTTTTTGAAGGTATACTCATGACGCTAATGTCCAGCATCCAATGCAAAGAGACGCCAAACTATTTAGGGAAAGGCACAATGCAGTAAAAATCCCTCATTTATCGGGGTGAATTGTTTCCAGACTCGACCGTGATGAGTGAATTTCCACAATTTGTAATTGGAATATTTGCGTACCTGTTTACATTCTAAACACGATTTGTAACATTATTAGAGCACTCTAGACATGAACTAACACCCCTATGGTCACCCTTAATATTGTATTCAATGTAGTACTAGTATGTTACTTCAGCCTAAACCCTTTCGGTCATGAGAGGATTATTATTATGTATACATGTATTTGATGGTGTGCATTTTGTTTGAAATGACCGAATAAAAATAACTAACTAACTAACTAACTAACTAGTAGACAGACTGACAAACTGTAATAATACATATATGAGTCTTTTTTACCAGCTCTTCACCATTTTTTAGTGGCTTCTTTTTTGGTCCAACTGCAAAGTTTGGTGGAAATGAATTTTGTAGCTTTAGGGCAATCTCCTTTCATATAGTGTTTTACTGTGTCAATAAAATTGAAATTATAATGAAGCAATTTTCAGTGTGACATAACACACAAAAAACAGCGTTTCAGATTTCAATAGGATGACACAAGAACCCCGTGGATACGTGGGTTTTCTCCGGGTACTGCACTTTCCTCCCCAAAACATGCATGTTAGGTTAGTTGGCGACTCTAAATGAATGAATGTGAGTGTGAATGCTTGTTGGTTTATATGTGCCCTGTGACTGACTGGCGACCAGTCCAGGTTGTACCCCGCCTCTCGCCCAAAGTCATCTGGGATAGGCTCCAGCATACCTGGGACCCTAATGAGAATAATACTAGACGGATTGATGTATGTTGTTCTCAGCTGGTTTGGCTGCAGGACCCAATTGGTCATTACTACAAACCGAGCGAAATATTATAATACAGTATAATATAATATAATTTTTAATCACTTTAATGATTAGTTTACAACTAATTTAAAAACAAACAAATTCAGTATCCCGTTAAAAAGAAACTGTGAAAAAATATATATATTCTAACCTGCTGGTTCCTCAAATCAAAAAATTAAATCAAAAACCTCCCCAGGATGTAATTGATTTACATTAACGCCTGAAATCAAATACATTTTGCACAAAATTGTAATTTATTAAGGGTAGACGACTCGAGACTGCCAATTGGTGATCGTCCTTCAATTAAAGGAGACGTGCAAGACTTGATTCGTTTGCAAACATTTCATCTCTTGGAAAAGGTCCACTAACGGGGCATTTCAAGTTCTCACAATGCAATTTTTACACCTAAAAACATAGCCAATATGTCTTAAATATACTGTATATTTATTTCTTTACACTATACTGTGTATTACTGTATACTGTATATACTGTATATTTATATAGGGTGTATCGTAATTACTTTCTCCTTCAGCATGGCAATACAGAGAAAGGCATGGAGGGAAAAGATAAAAATTGCAAACAAAAGGGGAGTCTGAGGCGGGGAAGGACACAAACAGGGTTGTCTGATTGAGTGGGAGACGGCGTGGGGGGGGGCTTGGTAGATAGCGGGCGTGGAAGGAGACAGAGTGCATTAGAAATGATTGCAGAGCAGTGATAGAAGGAGCGTGCTGGATGGGGTAAATTCAGATGTTCTGGCTGATAATGCTGCCTTGTGTCCTAATGAAAAAAATCCAGATGCTATCTCGCTCTCTCTGGACCGCACCTCCTTCCTCTGTCTTCTGCTGCTCCTCGGTGCCATTCTCTCTGCTCTTGAGGGGCCCCTTTTGGCCTGGTCAGGGTGATTAAGTAGAGCTTCTCTTTTACCTCCAAAGTGTCCTTGAGGGGTGGAGAGGTTGCAGATCCGTCTGACCTCCTCCTCCTCCTTATTTCATGAGTATGTCAAATGTCTGTCTGCATTTGACTGGCAGTTTGTCAAATTTTTGTATTATTTGTATTCTGCATGGTTTTTGTTCAGGTCCAGTTCTTTTGTGCCTTCCTCCCCGACAGCGCCCTCCCTCTCGCTCGTTTGTCTGCTCGCTGCATGTTTGCCGGATGTTTTGGCTGCTTGCTCTCTGCTCCTCTTGCCTGCTGACTCGGCTTCAGACCATCAAAACGCAACGATCGGAACCGCCATCTTATAAAGCATGCGTGAGTTTACAGTGGAATTTGTGTGTGTGTGTGTGTGTGTGTGTGTGTGGCAGAAGGAGAGCCAGAGGAAACAATGACACAGTCACAGGTCTAATTAATGAATTAAGGCAGCTTAATTTTCATTTGTGCTCATCAGAGAAATTTCCTTGCATGAAAAGGCTGTTGCAGAGTGCAGCTCTTACTCGCCGGGTAATGCCGGCTTTATAATTTTCAATGGAGGAACACTGTTTTAACCTTTTGGGAAGTGCAGTGACAGTTTATTATTAGTTCACTTTTCACCACACTCTTGGGGTTCTGGAGTCACACAGCTGCCATGAAGACTGCCACTGTCATCACTAAGACACTTTTCATATTTTATAGTCACAAAACAAAACTTCTTGTATTTACAGTAAGTTAAACGATCTCCATAATAAAAAAAGAAGCTGAAGTCCAGAGAATTATAAGCTACTTATCATCAGGGAGCATGGAGTTTAGTTTATTTTAATGTTTAGTTATATTTTAAAGCACAACATATCTGTATCCCCTTACCTTGTTGCCTTGGACTTTTTCAGGATTGCTTTCCTGACTCACACACATTCACTTGTTAAGCTCCATAGAATAAACAATTTAATTGTTTGAGTTGTGTCCTGTGGGAGGAGTTGTGAAGCATGCTCTCATGGGCGCACCTCGGCAAAATTAAATTCTAATGCTCATGACTGGTTGATGAGTATTGTTTTAATCGTATCCATTACCGGTGACAAATTTGTACTTTTGAAACAGTGCTCCTGCTTAAACATCAAAACTGGTACTTTTAAATAGGAAAGCATTTGCATTTTGTCAAAAAAACAATATAAAATAAAATCAACAGCAAATTGATATAATTATCAAATAAAAAATTATGAAATTATCTGCATGTGCATGTTTGTGATGTTTAGAATTCTTTTGTTTGTGAATGCACCTTGCTGGCCGTGACTGTGACTGGTTGATGATGAGGAAGTGTGTGCGATTTTGGAATTGAGCACTGCTGTTGGCATATTAAGGCATAAATAAAGTTTAAAAACAGCATCAGACTCTGTTTTTCCCCTGTGGAAAGAAGACAAGACAAGACTTGATCAATATTACCTTCAAGCACTTGTTGAGTCTGCTTTCATTTAGCACCGATAGCCACTTACTTCTTCGGCCCGGTTACTACTGTTACTGTTACTACTGTGTAATGTCAAAGTCAGAGTTTCCGTGCAAGGCATAGCCAAAAGAACTGTTTAACTAATCAACAATACTGGATTCTGTTCAAGGTTTCTTCCTTAAATAGTATTTTTCCTTGCCTCTGTCACCAAGTGCATGCTCACGTGCGGTTCAGTTCACTAACAGAACAATTTGGAGCCAGACTTGGAATGGGACAAAAAGGACCGAGCCCCTTAAACTCAAATATTAAAGCTCATGATATCATCATTTTACAAACTACACATGGCCACACACCAGTTTCAGCATCATGGAGAGCGACTGTGTCATTTTGAAGTCCATCAAACGGACATGAAGTATAACAAACCAAGAGAACAACAAAAACAAACTGGTCACTAATAATGAAACAACACCAATTCAAAGCAGCTCAGCACCACGGATAGCGACCACATAGTAAATGGTTATTTTGACACCCACTAACTGTGTCAACTCAGAGCCTGTATCAGTAGCTATAAAGTTTAGTAAAATTGGCACAGCGGCCCACATGCTCACAAACACAATTTTGATATGAACTTCTACTGGCATACTCACCTACTTGAAGGGCATACGATGAGCGTTGCGCTCCGGGAATGTCAGTATGTCCAGTATGTCCACTTTTTTTGCTTTCTCATTCTCTGTGGATAACATGGCAAGTCCCCTCAGCCTCTGCTGTCGCACTGTGCTCCTCAAGTGATTTTAACTTGGAGAACAATTGATGTATGAGGAGTGTGGTTCGAGACCTGCAGTGCGTTTTCAAACAAAAAGACAGAAATGTTGCCATTTTTTAAAGATGTTTGTCTGAACATAAAACAAAGAAAGCTGTATTCAGTGTAGAAGCTTCTTCTCGCCATTTCTTCTGCCTGATGATGTCTGTTACCGCCGTGGAGCAAAAGCGCAAAGGTTCTGTTTTGTCGGCGTTTGTTTGTGTTCAAAATAACTGGAAAGGTTCTGAACGGATTAGGATAAAATTTTCAGGATTTTTTGGAAATGTGATATGGGTGTCATCCAGCTCACCATCTGGAGTTAGGATTTTTTGTAAGGAATTTTTTAACATTGCAAGATAGGACCATTTTAGGCATTTGTGCATATAACTCCATAGGTTCCAATAGGGTCTACAAAATATCCAAGACTGATCTGAAACATGTAGGATTATTATTTTGGTCTGGATCACAATATGGGCGGGGGGACTATGGCGCTATGGTGGAGGTTTCCGCTCTGCGGGTGCTTTTCTAGTTGGTAATGGGCCAGACAGATGCTTGCCATCCATCAGTCCACAGCATCCTCCATGTGTCACTAACAGACTATTTTCCCCCCGGTGCTGCCTCTCCTATAAATGTGTCATTTTATTGTTCTGATTTCTCTCTTCCACCCCTTGCCCCCAGGGAGCGGAATATGATTTCACAGAACATTAAGTGGATGGGATCTAAGGGAATTGCGTGATGGTGGCGATGGTGGTGGAGAGCAGGGATCTGGCCTAATTAACTAGTTCTCCACCTTCACCAATTCCACCTTCCTCCCATGTTTCCCGATAGGTTGGTGACTTTCTCTGCGGAGTGTGAAGGACGAAGACAACTTATAATCCTCCCGACTTTAGGAGAACGAAAAAAAACAGATTAGTGGAGCAGTAGGCTGTGCATCTATGCAAGGACATTTCTGCATCCTGTGTTGGTTTAGCCAGAGTGCCACTTCCAAATATTTTTAGGGAATAAAAGGACAAGCATTAGAGAGTGTAGCCACAAATCAAATGAACTTCAGTACATTCCCTGCCTCTATACCTTAAATACTGTACTGACTGTTATCTCCTCTCTTCACACTCCATTGGATGTCTGTATAGCCGAGGTTTACATAAAGTATATCTCACCAAGAGCCCATAACTTCTTAATGGCCCTTAGCCAAGTATTACTGCATGGGTGAGTGGCTCCTGGTGCATCTAACCTAACCTTGGTCTCTCCCTGGCCTGCACACTTATTATTGCCTCATTTCCTTGTATCAAAAGCTGCACTCGCACCCCCGCCCCATTGACACAACAAAGGTGGTCCATAGAGGTCACACAGGGACCAAAGTCCAAGCGACAAAACATATGCTGAACAGTAAATGTGTCATTCAAATGACAAACGACTGTGAGCGTTGGCGTCACCATTTGGGAGGGAAAGGGGGGGGGGAGGTTGGGATGGTGGTTGGATCACCGGGGGTGGGGACTGGTGGGGGTAACGACGCCACATGTCCTCTCTCGCATGTCGGGCACAGGGCTCGGGCAAGCATGGGGTGATTGATAGCGACGCCAAGATAACATCTCATCGGGGCGCGATGCACAAGGGTGCCTCGCAGCACAATGATGGACGAGCCCATAGACACTACATAAAAATCGAACCCCGCATATATAACACATTCCCTGCTCCCTTTCTTAACTTGTAATGTATAGTGATAGAAATTTGTTTCGCAGTCCATTGCTGCAGACAGTGATGGATGCCAAAATGAAGGCTAGGGAGCCGAGGAGCAAACGAGACACACACAGCGTGTGTTTTTGTGTGCGTGTGTGTGTTAGAAAATTAGTTCAGGTCTTTGAAAACACAACTTTTAGCTTTTGCGACACATTGATACACACCAGAAATTTGAACCAAACAGGTTTTTCAGACATGTTTTACACAATTCTGTCCAAGTCTTGCAATGGGCCCTTCTATTGGATGATTAAACATTTTATATTTAAGCATTTTGAACAGATTTCTTAAACTTGTATGAAGTGGATGAAAGCAAATGATGAACTTGGCAAGAGGTTTTGATTTGATTAAAAAAAATACATATTTCCTACAAAATGTATTATTTAGCAAACATTAATCATAATAGGCAGGGTTTAGAGAAATCTAAAAATCAATTGTGAGAAGACAGACAGTTATTTTTGCAGTTTAAGCAGCCATTATGTAGTGCACATTACTGCCACCAGCAGGACCGGAGTGGAACTCCATCATCTGAATAGCACAGTGTGAGCAGTCAGGTCATGGCTTACAGTATATTCCATCCATGAAACTAAAATAATTATTTTTGCCTCAATAGTTGGCACAATGGTCCTTGCTGACCTCCGACCTAAGCGATTTATTCCTTCTCTTTAACGCGATGTTCATGATCTAGCTGGTGTTTTGTGTCTGCAACAACAATTGCACTGCAAAACTGTTCTTTTAGGGCATAACCTGACTACTGGCGTAATTCTACATAGGTATAAATTTCCATCATGCTGTTTATATGTGTCACTAATAGAATTATCCAACAGAACAGGAAACAAGGCGTGCAGTACTCATACAATTCTGCAAAAACTGTATACAAAAATGAACCACATAAAAATTAGCTAATACAATTATATAGTATAAATTAATTGAAAATAATAACTGCAGTTATAAGCAAATCTGCAGTTTTTGCTAAATCCCAATTTCACTTTACAGTTTTTGTTGAAAAGTCATCAGAAAATGAAATGAAAATAAAAACCCCGTTTTCTCCGGGTACTCCGGTTTCCTCCCACATTCCAAAAACATGCATGTTAGGTTAATTGGCAACTCTAAATTGTCCATTAGATTGTGAATGTGACTGGTTGTACGTCTTTGTTTGTCTCTACAGTATGTGCCCTGCGATTGACTGGCAACCAGTCCAGGGTGTACCGCGCCTCCCGCCCAAAGTCAGCTGGGATAGGCTCCAGCATACCCGCGACCATAATGAAGATAAGCGGTATAGAAAATGAATAATTATTATTTTATTTTCAATTATATATTCTTAATATTCTTATTATTGTTACTACATTGTTTAATTATACATACAGCTGCAGCTTCTTCTTCTACCACGGTTTTTCAAAATTTTGCATTTAATAAATGCGGCTTGTAACTACGGCCTGTTATTAATTAATAATATTTCACACATTCCTGGCCTAAATAAAGCCTTTTCCAGCATCCATTCATCCATTTTCTATTCTGTTTATCCGGGTATGCTGGAGCCTATCCCAGCTGACTTTGGGCGAGAGGCGGGGTACACCCTGGACTGGTTGCCAGTCAATTGAAAGGACAAACAACCATTCCAACTCCCATTCATTTTTTGGTTTGGTTGAATTTGTTTGGAACATGCATACATTGTACAAAGAATTACTCATGTTACATTCCTCAGTTCTATATGTCTGAAAAGGAGTAGGAAGAAGCAGAGCTTATTTAATCCTAACCCCTTCTCACATGATTTGCTAATACATACTCATACATACTGTGTATATACATGCATACACACATACATTCATATGTATACATACATACATACACATTTATATATACTGTCTATATATATATTACATACATACACATACATGCACATATCATATTTTTCTTCTTTTTTTCCTCCTCTTTCCTTCCCGCTTCCCCTGTTGATTTCCGGACCAACATCTTGCTGTCTTGGTGTTGTACTGTGAGTGTCATTAGATGTAAGTACTCGAGTTCCTGATTTGAATACTTTGAGGAATGTGCCCTTTCCACATTGATATCAGTGTTTGTATTATTGAATATTTCTGTTTTGTGCGTTGTATCCTATTTTATCCTTATTGTCATGATTATATGATGTTTAGTATGTATCCAGATCGTTGATATCCTTGACAACCCGCACTCCTGCTTCTCCTGGACCTCCATGTAGCTTGATGTATATTTTTCCGTTGGTGCTCCGAGTACTTTGTATCTTTCCCTGCTTCCTCAAGTCTTGTGCTTTCTTGGCAATGTCAGCATTGCGTTTTGTCAGATGCTCATTTAAGTAGACGTTTGTGCCTTTCAAGTTCTTCCTCTTTTTCAGCAGTGCAGTTTTGAAATCCCTGTTGGTGAACTTGATGATGACAGGTGTGGCGTTGTTTCTGCCATACAGTGGGATGCAAGTATCAATGGTGTTGATATCGATATCCACCTCCTTTGATTGTAGAAGGCTGACAATCTGTTGCTTTGCTGAAGGAACATTCATTCCATCTGGTTCTTCTCCGTTATGAGCTTCCCTATCTTTTCACCTGAGTGTAATTCTGAGCCCTGTGAGGATCACATCATTCATTCTTGAATTCTGATCCATCTCATCCATTATAGTTTTCATTTGCTCAGTGATGTTATCCTTTGTTCTTTCTCTTCCTCCAGAGTAGTGCGCCAGGTGGCATTATCCTTCAATAGGGTCCTGATATCATCCTGTAGAGCATTGATGTCGTTGCGTAATGCAAGATTTACTTCCTTGGGGTTTTTAACCTCCTTGAGAGCAGCACGCAAGGCAGCATTGTCTTCCAATAATGTCTTGATATCATTTTGCAGAACTCTAACATCCTTGCATAATGCTCTATTTTCTTCCAAAACTTTTTTTAGCTTCCTTGAGAGCAGTGCGCAAGGCGGCATTTTCTTTCAATAGTGGATTTATGTTATCCCGCAAAGCCTTGATATCAGTGCGTAGTGCTTTATTATCTGGCATTGGGCTTTTAACCTCTTCAAGAGCAGAACACAACGCAACATTTTTATCTTGCAGCTTCTCGATTTATTCTTTTAGAGCTTCAGTTTCTTTGCTCAGTGCTCTATTTTCCTCCAAAAGGTTTATGACATCACCATGGACCCCTAGGATCTTTTTGATGAGACTGTCATTCTGCGATTGTATATATTGAATCTGTGACTGCAAATGCTTAAGGTCTGGTTGTGCTGCAACCAACTCCCATATCACCTGCATCTGCATATTCATCTCCATCTGTCTTAACTTCTTAAACTCTTGCATACAGGTCACCCAGGAAGTTTCCTCTTCTTCTTGTTTTTCTGATGTACTCGACTAATGGCTGTAGTTGTCCTCCTCCACCACATTTTGTTCTTCTTCTTGTTTTCCTGATGCACTCGACTCATGGCTGTAGTTGTCCTCCCCCTCCACATTTGGCAACAAGACTGACGCTTGTGATTTTGAGATCATGTATCCAGGGCCGGCATCCTTTACAATCGTAATAGAGGCTCGCTTTCTTTTATTTTTTCTTTTGTTTGGCATTGTTGCTAGGCAACTGCTTTAAACTTCAGTGATTAGCCAGTTAGCTTAGCTTCCTAGCAGCTTTCAGCCCACGTAACTCGTTGATTTCAAGGAATCTGTACCTCTCGCCAATCCAAGTTAAGGTTGAGGGCATTAGCAACCAGTTGCGATCTTGTGTTCATGAAATGTATTCAGAAAAGCACCAAAATA